>JANVCQ010000232.1:9618610-9644665 GCA_025531925.1 Erythroxylum plowmanianum | reverse complement strand
GTTTTTATTTGAAAGAAAAACAAAAACTAAAAACTAAAAACGGAAACTGAAACTGAAAACTACAACAGAAAAATATAAGTAGAACCAAACAACCCCTAAGCTATCAACAATATTGGACTAAGAAACGTGAGACATACGTTCCTTAAATTCATTAGTAGATGGGCCTTGTTCAGCAGATAATTGAAAATGTGTTGCCAAAAAAAATGTAATGGGCTTACGATGAGCTAAATTGAACTCGTCAAGCATCTTTTGAATATATTTCTTTTAAGAGAGCATAAGTTATATGCTTGACAATTCCGAATAATCTCCATCCCAAAAATCTTCTTAGTAGCACCTAAGTCTTTCATATCAAATTTACTGCTAAGCTAGGCCTTCAACTTATTAACAAGATCCTTACTGGGTGCCATAATCAACATGTCATCAACATAAAGCAAAAGACAGATGAAGGAACCATCAGGGAACTTTTGAAAATACACACAATTATCATAGCTACTTTTAAAGTAGCCTTGCCCAATTATAAAAGAGTGAAACCTCTTATACCAGTATCTCGGAGATTGCTTGAGACCATACAAAGATCTCTTCAAATGACAAACATGATCCTCCTTTTCTTGAACCACAAAACCCTCGGGTTGATGGAAGTAAATTTCTTTTTCAAGATTACAATGCAAGAATGCAATTTTCACATCCATTTGCTCAAGCTCCAGGTCATGAAGAGCAATAAGCGATAATAGTATATGAATAGAGGTATGAAGAACAACGAGAGAGAATACCTCATTGAAATCAACTCCTTCACATTGATCAAAACCACGTACAACAAATCGAGTCTTATATCTCTTGCTTTCAACATCGGGGATGCCTTCTTTGAACTTGTAAATCCACTTGCAACTAATAGCGTGCTTACCCTTAGGAAGCTTCACTAATTCCCAAGTTTCGTTCTTATGAAGACTTTCAATTTCTTGCTACATAACATCGAGCCAATTCCTAGCATCTGCACTAGCAATAGCCTTAGAATAATTGTTTGGCTTAGAATAAGTGTCAACTTCTTATGCAGCAACTAAAACATAAGCAAAGAGATCACAATCATAGTCCTGCAATCTCGCTAGCAGCTGGGTCTGTCTCCTAGAATGATCTCGGGCCAACATATATTTAGGTTGCATTGGTGGTGGATTAACTTATACAATAACATCGGTCTGAGTTTCCTGAGACGTAGAAGTAAGTGGGACTGTCTCCTTAAGGGGAGTAGTAGGGATGACAAACTATACCTTCTCCCTTGTACTATCCTGATCATTTGGTTAAGGAGAATATAACATAGGATCTTGCCCAATAGAAAATATAGCTTCTTCATGAGAGGTTACTTCACGATTATGATAAATCTTACGATATTTAGGGTCAGGATAGTAAACATGATAATCTTTAACCCCTTCTTTGTAACCTAAGAAGACACATTTATCAGCAGGGGCTTTAACTTACCCTTATTAATAGGAACATAAATAGGACATCCAAAAGCACAAATTATAATAATCAACAGGGTTACTTGACCAAACTTCTTCTAGCATGTAATAGTAGTCGCCTTAGCCCAAAACTCACATCCCAACTTAGTATAAGAAAGCATGCATCGAACTTTCTCCAATAAAGTCCTATTCATACGCTCAACAATTTCGTTTTGCTGAGGCTTACCAACCAAAGTGTGGTGTCTAGCGATGCCTTCCTTCTTGCATAGGTTGTCAAAAGCAACTTTACAGAACTCAAGACTGTTGTCAGTTCTCAACCGCTTAATTTTCTTACCTGTTTGGTTCTCGATCAGGGTTTTCCATTCTTTAAAAGTGGGAAGAACTACATTCTTCTTCTTTAGGAAAAACATCCAAACCTTATGGGAGAAATCATCGATAATGGTCAACATATATCTTTTCCCACTTCGAGAAGCAACGTGAGAGGGACCCCATATATTAGAATGAATATAATATAGAGTACCTTTGGTCTTGTGAATCCTCGAGGAAGAGAAACTCACTTTAGTCTATTTATCGAAGACACAATTTTCACATAACTCCATATTACCTGAACTCTGGCTCAACATACCCCTCTTGCACATGATTTGCATACCTTTGTTACCTATATGGCCTAGGCGGTAATGCCACAACTTGGTGGCATCTTGGTGAGACTTAGATGAGACAACATCAGCAGTATCAATAATAGTAGAGCCCTGCAACATATAAAGACTATCATGCCTTTTCCCCTTAAAGATTACAAGATTACGTCGAGATACCTTCATGACTCCACCTTCAGAGGAGTACCTACACCCAAGAGACTCAAGTGTACTGAGTGAAATAAGGTTGTGTTTCAAATCAGGAACGTGATGAACATTAATGAGGATTTTAACAACCTCATCATGAGTTTTAATATTAATTGTACCTTTCCCTACCACATCACTCTATACATTGTTATGCATAAGGACAACACCCTTAGTAGTTTCATATGTGGCAAACCAATCCCTGTGAGGACATATATGAAAAGTACAATCGGAGTCTAGGATCTATTAATATTTGGATCATTGTTCGCCTTGAACAACCAAATAAACATCACTTCCTGAATTATAATTAACCACAGCAGGGGTATAATCAGATTGATTACCCTTATTTTCACCTTCTTTTTTGAGTTTATTTTTCAATTTATAACAGACCTTGTGTCCAAGTTTCTTGCAATATTTACATGTAATATTGGCATCTTTTCCTCTATAATTAGATTTAGACTTCTTGTGGCTCTTACTGCTCTTTTCCTTCTCAAAAGTTCTACCTTTAACCGTTAAACCCTCAGCCTCCTTCTCAACAGAAGCATCAAACTTTTCTTTAGACAGCAAAGTAGATTTAACTTCTTCTAACCGTAAAGCATGATTTCTTTAAAGTGCTTATACGAATGTGGTAGTGAAATAACAAAAAGCACTGCTTGATCCTCATCATCAATTTTAACATCAAGATTCTCCAAATCGATAATAATGGAATTAAATTCATCAAGGTGAGATGAGACGGGTGTACCTTCGAACATCTTGAGCGTAAAGAGACGATCTTTGAGATGAAGTTTGTTGGCCAAACTCTTCGTCATGTAAAGGGACTCTAATTTCAACCAGAGTCCTGTAGTAGTTGTCTTATGGATTAGTTGCTAGAGCACTTCACGTGTCAAGCATAATTGAATAATGGACAAGGCTTTTTTGTCCAACTCTTCCTAATCCTCATTTGACATATTGGCAATTTCTTAGTCTTGCCATACAAAGCTTTCTTCAATTCGTGTTGTGTGAGAACGACTTGCATCTGGACCTTTTAAATAGTAAAACTGATTTTTTTCGTCAAACTTATCGATGTAGAATTTGGTTGAAAGAGACGTGACGACAAGACTTGATTGATCGAAATGAACCTTGCTCTGATACCAGCTTATTGTGCTAGTAGTCACGAAAGCATTGGAATCAATCAAGTAAATAAGGAACAATAGAAGCACACAAAGAATTTTACATGGGAAACCCGAGTGTCGACAAAAAAACCCACGGGGCGAAGAGAGTCCTAAAATATACACCATATCAAGGAAAAAAATTACAAATATTTTATCTCACACACACACAAATCCTAGGACTAATAAAGAGTACACCAATACAATATTTCAAAAGGACCCCAAGGGGTCTTTATATAGTAGTATAACCCTAGGGTAGGAATTCTATATAGAGTAGGAATTTGAAATAATATCAAATAAGGAAAGAAAACCTACACAAAGTAGGAATCTATATAGAGTAGAAGTCTTGAAGGCTTGGGATTATCCCAACACTTTTTATCTTTTTATTAAATTAGATCTATGCTAACACACATCATTTCAAATATTCAATAAATTGGCGATCTTAACATTTATCAAATCTTTAACCCCATGAAAATTATACAAATATCTTAACATTTATATTTAGTATAAACAAAGTGAATACGAATTTAAATCTAAGGAAAAATATGCATTAATCTCTACTTCCTTAAGTTAGCATATTGGTCACTTAAAGGTCGAAACTAAACCTTTTCAGAAAAGGGTGTTTACGTATCAGTTAATCTCAAATTCATTAGTATCAGTTGCTTAACTAACAAGATAATATATCTTCAAGTTCAAAACAATTCCTTCTTCTTTTGAGAGTAATAAGACGAACCAATGACAAACAAGTAATACCATATTGGTAAATCATTATGGAATACTAACAACATAATTTAAGTAAAGAATAGAGGCCATATCGTCTTTATAATCGTTGACATGTAGAAAATACAAGACATCAGTAAATTGTATATATTTAACTTTTATTTAAAATTAATTAATATTTTATTCACTATTTATTATGATAAATTCATATAAAATAAACATAAGAATAGTAAAAGATAGTAAGGAAAGTGAAAATTTTTAATTTATAGTAATGTGACCAAAAAAATTTTGGTTTATGGTTATCTCAAATTTCATTTAAAAATTCACTATCTTCTTTTTTCAATAAATGAATAATAATCTTCTATATAGCATCTTCTTTGTTAAGGGTGAAGAAGAATTCTATGATTGTCTTGCTTTGTTACAAATAAAGAAAAACTTTTGCAATTGTCTTCATGTATTTGATTCTTCCTTGTTCTTGGTTCAACTTGAATTGCATGTGTTTCACTTTGCTCATTTCTTCATCCACTGATTGCTCATTTCTTCATCAATTGATTGCTCAATTGATTCAATTGACTCTTTTGCCTACTTTACTCTTTCATTGAACATTATCTTTAACATATTGACCTACTAATATCACTATATAATAGTAATAACATGTTTTATGATTATCAAAATTATGGATTAAAATCTCACTTGGTGCAATAATCTCTCCATTTTATGTGATAACAAAATATTTAATAATATTAAGAAAAATAAATAATATTGATTAAGTTAAGTCTATCTTAAAACAACATGTAATTCTTGTTCCCTCTTAATCCTTGCATCATGAATCATTGAGCTTTAATAGAACTATTCAAAAAATAAAATAAATAACTTTCATCTTCCATTTTTCAAAAATTCAATCATATATGCAAAGACTACATTCAAAACAATTATAAAATTAAGAGAAATTTTTATAATTCTCATGTACCAAAATTTGAGCTTAATCTATCTGTCTCCCCCTTGGCATATGTAATAAGGTTCTCTCCCTCTAAATATGCATGCTAAAAAACAATCTTAAACATTGTCAGGCAAGTAAGTGATTACTTTCTTTTATTCTTTTCTTTCTCGCTTGGTTTAACAATTGATATTTAATACCGATTTTCTTACTTGGATCATATTAGGAATATTGATGATTTCTTTTGAAATTAATTATTAAAGGTACCATTGGTGTTTCTCATTTAATATTCATGGAGGTAATCCTAAATATTAATAATCATTGGATGCCACTTAATATTGACCTATAAGGAAACAAAATTAATATTTTCTAGATACCCATATAAACTTAAGTCTTTAAGGATTAGTTATTAAACTTTTTTCAACCCATATCTTTGTGATTTATTTAACAAGCATTATTTCAAAGAACAATTTTTGTAGATATGTTTATAATCACCAATCGCATATGATGGGAATCAAAAGTGTATGTGAGAAAGACCTATAAAAGTATGACTTATATATGTATTTTTAGGTCTTAATAAATGATGAGTGATACAATACTCTCTTTTGGATGTGTGGAGATTACAAGCTCCCCTTATGTGATATGTAGAGAAATAAAAATAAGACTTTATAGTACTAATAGCATTGGTTTATTATTCTAGTATATTGGTAGACTAATATACCATATTGGTCAACCAATGCGGTTGTAAACTTACATTCCATATTTTCAAAAGACATGATTATCAGTGTATCCAAAATCCTAACACTAGCGATCAAACTTCTTAAGTTTTCAAAGATCAAAACACATTTTTTTTAACTATCCTTGATTTAAAACTAGTTCAAAAATTCCCCAAAAGTTTGTTAAAAATGAAAAGATTTTCATTAAAGTTCAAAATTTGTTTTCTATTAATTATGAGATAATCTATGCATTATGACTTATAAGCAAAAAATCATGTAATGATTGATTCCTTAGTTCATTAAAATAACCAAGATAAGGTTACAAGAAAGACTATTTTAATTTACTTAAGCCGTAATATACTTGATTCTTCTTTGTGCTTAAATCTTCACTTAAATTACATTCATGCTTCACCTTCTTGTTTATGATTCTTTACTTGAATTGCATGTATCATCCACTTTTCTCATATTTTTATCCTTTAATTTCTCAATTAATTCAATTAATTTCTTTACTCGTTTCACTCTTATGTTGAACTTGGTCTTTCATTTATTGACTTATTAGTATCATCAAGGATAAAAAACATTATTTGTAACATATTTTATTATCATCAAAACTATGGATTAAAACTTCACTTGGTCCAGTAATGATACAATACTCAAATGATTTCCTAAGATTTATTTTCAAGTTTATATTTAGAAAATCAAATCAAAATATTGAACCAAAATTATAAAATTGTAAGGTTGAACTTATTAAATTAGATTAAACCAAATTCAACATGATAATTTCAATATAAGCTCAAAATAGCTAGAAATAATATTCTAAATTTTTACATATTTTCATGAAGAAGTTAAGTTAATAATATTTATTTCAGTATGATAATACATCAAAACAAATAAATAATAATATCTAAGAGTATAATAGAGAATAATATGATTTTAAAATAAAAATAAAATTGAAATCATTTAAACTAATTATTATATTTTGAATAATCAATTAATTATTATATATAGAAATTATAAGCATATAATAAATATATATATAAGTTAAAATAAATATTATATAAAAATTAGTAAAATCAACTATAATTATAAATGGGTAAATTAAATTTAAAATTTAAACTTTTACTTGATTTTACACTACTAGTCAGAACTACTAAAAGTGACAATAAAATGTTAAAACTTTTAATTTGACATAAAATCTACAATTAATCTTTTAGTTAATGTTGTTGATATGACATAACACATCAGTATGACCTATTGACAAATTAGCGTCTACATAATAAAAAATTTATACATCAAAGTTTTATTAAAACAATCTAATAGATGAATTTGGGTAACCTATTTTTACTTAAAATTGTTGTTAAAGTAAACAAAATTTATTCCTAATAAAATTATGTGGTGGAGAATTAGGAGACTTGGCTTAATAAGAACCAAGCAAACGTGTGGTCTAATATTGATCAATTTTTGACCACATATTCAAGAATTCTTCAACTATAAATAGGTTTGTTTAGCTTGTTACTCATATCTAGTGAGAAGTGAGAACTTAAGTGTAAAGAGTTCAAGTGTTAGCTAGAAGAGTTCTAGCTTGATTATTGTGAGTGTATTTATATCTTATTGTATAAAACTAATAGTATTTGTGTGATCTAAATTATGCTTCATACTTACCATTTTGATGGATCTTGTACATCAGAAATGATCACTATTTTGCTACTTTCTTTTTGAGTGAAACACTTATTAATAAAAGTGTGCTTTGTTAGTATTATCTGTTATTGAAACTCAGCCTAAAGGACCAACAAGTGGTATTAGAGTGTTAGCTATATTGGAATTAGTGAATTAAAGTACACAATCTAGGATTGTGAAGTTGTTGTCAAGGACAAGGGTTACTTGATTATTGTTATTAAGTCACTATGGCAGATCTAGCCAGTTCATCTAGTTCGATTGAGAAACTCAATCACAATAATTACAACAATTCGAGCACTTGTATCTAGTTTTGTTTACTTAGGCAAGATTTGTGGAGTGTTGTTTGTGGTAATGAGACTACACCGCCAATTGATCCAGAGGAACTCAGAAAATACAAGATCTAATGTGGCAAGGCTATGTATACACTCTCGGTGATAGTAGAGGATGATATGAAGCTTGAGATGCCTTGGTGACATTATTCGCGAAGACGAATGAGCAAAGCTTCAATGACTGGAGAATGAGCTTAGAATACTCTCATAGGGATATATGACGATTAGTCACTACTATAGCAAAGTCAAGGTACTCTGCTCTGAGATCTCAAAATTACATCCAGAAAATGCAATCACAACAACGAGGATGAGGAGAATTATCATCCATGGCCTACGTCCAAAATATAATGCTATTTTTTACTACTATGTATGGATGGGCTCAAGAATAAACTTTGCTAGAGTTGGAAAGTTTGCTGGCCAATCAAGAAGCACTAGCTCGACAGATGTCTGGGGTCATAATTAAAGATGAAGAGAAAGTTTTTTCAGTAACATCAAGAATTTTCGAGGAAAGAATTTGAAGGCCAAGAATGCTATAGAAAAGAAGAAAAAGCAAGGAGGATGTGAAGAGGTCATTAAGAAAGAAGCTTCCAATAAGGGGGAACAATACATGACCAATATAACACCAATAGGGGAGACAAGAAGAATGATCGACGAAATGATGAGTGTTATAACTGTAGCAAGAAAGGTCATTTTGCTCGTAACTGTTGGTCTAACAATGTCAAAAGAAACACTATTGAAGCAACTCAAAATGACAATGAAGTAGAATGGGATTTGCAAGCTTCTTTTGCAGTTGAAGAAGTAGATAATGTGGGAGTCGTAACTCAAGAGGAAATGACTCTCATTACTACCACTTGCAGCACAGTTGATCACAAAAATGATTGGATAATTGATTTTAGGTGTTCCAATCATATGACTGGAGATAAAGACAAGTTGTCAAACATGACGAAGTTTAGAGGGAGTGAAGTTGTAGTAAGTGCAAATAACTCAAAATTGCAAATTACTCACACTGGTAATATAATGGTTGTAACTCGATTCAGCTCACGCCCATTACAACTTCAAAAGGTGTATCATGTATCTAGTATGAACAAAAATATCCTCTCAATTGCGTAACTCACAAATTTAGGGAATTATGTGGTGTTCGGTCCAGATGATGACAAGGTGTACCAAAGCATAATACCTATAAGCAAGCCTAATATGGAAGGAAAAAAGCTTGAATCCATTTATGTAATGAGGGCCTAAATAGCGGATGTAGACAAGGCAAGGAAGAATGAGACAGCTGCTCTGTGGCATATAAGATTAGGCTATGTTAGCTATCATAAGCTAAAGGTGATGCTGAAGAAATCAATGCTCACAGGTTTTGCTCAGTTAGAAGTACAAGAAGATATTGTTTGTGTGGGCTGTCAATATGGTAAAGCACATCAATTACCATATGAGGAGTCTAAGTTTAAAGCTAAGGATCCCATTGAGCTAGTCCACTCAGATGTATTTGGTCATGTGAAACAATAATCAGTAAGCAGTTTTCGCTATATGATAACTTTCATTGATGATTTTTAAGATATGTCTAGGTAGATTTTCTTAAAGAAAAATTAGAGGCCTTAGAAAAGTTCAAGGATTTCAAAAAGAAAGTTGAGAAAGAACTTAATAAGAATGTTAGGAGCTTACGCACAGATAATGGAGGAGAACATTTGTTTATAGAATTTGAACACTTTCTATAACAAAATAAGATAAAGAGATAGTTGACTTGTCCAGGCACTTCTCAACAGAATGGCATTGCTGAAAGAAAGTACTGAAATTTAGTAGAATTATGCAGAAGTATGCTGAATGCCAAGAATGTACCACCTCTATTTTGGGCAGAATGTATGAAGACAATTGTTTATATTATCAACAGGCTACCTCAAGAAACCATGGGGTTTGTATCCCTATTTGAGAAATTATGGAAGATTAAGCCAATGGTTAGTCACTCTCGTGTATTTGGATATGTATATTATGTGTTTATACCAGATCATCTACGTGGAAAGTTTGATAAGAAGTCGATTCGATGCATTTTTGTTGGATATGATGAACAATGAAAAGGATGGAATTGTTTTGATCCTATAATGGGAAGATACTATGTTTCCCAAAATGTAGTATTTGATGAAGCATAATCATGGTGATCCCCACAACCGGCCTTATTGCTATATTCAAAAGAGGTTGAAGAAAAATTATAAGAAAAATTGCCAGAGGACGTTGACGTTGAAAAGATTCAATTGAGTGAAAAAATTATTGATCCGGGAACATTTTTAATAGTGGAAAACAATGGCAAAGGCTCATCAAATATATGTCCATGGAAAACTGGAGTACATCAAGAGTTCTATGAAGAAAGGTAGAGACAGCCATAACAGTATCAAAAGGAGGTTTATCAACAACCTCTATGAAAGTCGAATACACTGAGGAAGTCAAATCCAAAATATGCTAATGTTGGTTTGATTGAAGACTTTAAAGCTGTGAAAGAACCAGCCCCATATAAGGAAGCATCCAAAAAGAAAGAGTGGAGATTTGCTATAGAAGATAAGATTCGAGTGCTAGAACAAAATGAGACTTAGGAACTGGTACCAAAACCCAAGGGAGTGAAAGCTATCTCATACAAATGGTTGTACAAGGTGAAATCTCGTTTAGATGGATTAATTGAGAGATATAAGGCAAGACTTATAGCTCGTGGATTCTCACAACAGTATGGTATGGATTATGATGAGACATTTAGTTCACTAGCAAAGATTGCAACCATACATGTTTTATTTGCTCTCACAACAAGCAATTCATGAATCTATGGCAGATGGATGTAAAAAAATTCTTTTTTAAATGGAGAGCTAGATAGAGAAGTGTGCATGGAGCAACCACAAGGATCTAAAAACAAATCTCATTTAGAGATTGTATGCAAGTTTAAGAAGGTGTTATATGGATTGAAACATGCACCTAGCTGGATTTCTAGTTTTCAGTGGATACTCAGTTGCAACAACAAACTCAAAACTTGTTTTTCAAAATTTGTGAAGGGAAGAAAGTAATGATTTTGATTGATGATCTAATCATTACTGGAGATGATAAGAACAAAATCAATCAGATCAAAGAGAACTTATCAATTCACTTCCAAATGAAGGAGCTTGGAGAGTTGAATCATTTTCTGGGATTAGAAGTAGAACAAGAGAAGGAATATTTCTATGTCAACAAAAGTATGCTAGAGATTTACTTTAGAAGTATGGTATGCTTGATTGCAAGCCTATCTCCTTGCTGATAAAAATGAATTTGAACCTGAGTGCATCAGAAGGGAAAGAGTTAGAAGATTCCAAGATGTATCGACAAATTATTGGCAATTTAATCTACCTGACTCTGACTAGACTAGATATTGCTTTTACAGTTGGAGTAGTGAGTCAATTTATACAAAATCATAAAAAGGTTCATCTAGCAGCAGTCTGAAGAATACTAAGGTATATCAAAGGGACATTTGATATTGGCTTGCTCTATCAAAAAGGAGTGACATGTGAATTAAAAGGGTATTGTGATGCTGATTATGCTGGTGATGTTGACACTCGAATATCCACAACTGGTTATATGTTTACCTTAGGATCTAGAGGTGTAACTTGGTGAAAAAAAAGACAACAAATAGTCTCACTTTTAACAATTGAAGTAGAGTATCATGCAACAACTATAGCAGCATAATATGGTTAATCCAGTTATTAAAAGAATTGTGATAATTGATGGATTATAACAATATAACAATATTGTGATAATCAATCAACAATCAGTCTAATAGAAAATCCAATATTTCATCAAGAACAAAACTTGTGGAGGCGTAATATCATTTTATACGAGAGAAGGTGCTTACAGGAGATTGTTAAGGTGAAAACATAAGATCAAATGATAGATATTTTCACTAAAGGTCTCAATAGAACAAAATTTGAAAAATTTCGAAGTTAACTTGGAATGGTGTCAAAGGAAGAAGTTAGAAGGAATAATTTATGTTGAGGGGGACTGTTAAAATAAACAAAAATTATTCCTAATAAAATTGTCTGGTAGAGAACTAGGTTACTTGGCTTAATAAGAGCCAAGCAAATGTGTGGTCCAATATTGATCAATTCTTGACCACATATTCAAGAATTCTTCAACTATAAATAGGTGTGTTTAGTTTGTTACTCATATCAAGTGAGAAGTAAGAACTCAACTGTAAAGAGTAAAGAGTTCAAGTGTTAGCTAGAAGAGTTCTAGCTTGATTATTGTGAGTGTATTTAGCTCACTGTATAAAGCTAGTACTATTTGTGTGATTTAAAGTATGCTCTATACTTGCCACTTTGATGGATCTTGTACGTCATAAATGATCACTATTTTACTATTTTCTTTTTGAGTGAAACACTTATTAATAAAAGTGTGCTTTGCTAGTATTTACTGTTATCAAAACTCTACCCAAAGGACCAACAAATGTCTCCTCTTCCTCTTCCCCTTGTAGTCTGCTTTTTTGTCTCTAACACTGGCTTGCAAAAACTAGGTTTCATCTTCATCTACATCTAATTTGAATGAGAAATTACGTCAAAAAGAGATAAGGCGTGTATCTCCATTCTTATTTGTGATGAAAAGAGATTAGCATTGCGAATGGTTGTCATTTAATGAAATATGTTAGTGAATATCAACAAATGTTGCAAAGATTTGTAGGATAGGAGTTTAGAGAATCTATAACTAGACGTACGATAGAATAATAATGAAGGGAAAATGAGATTTGGTTTGCAGAATAATTTGAATGACGGAAGATTAGATCAAACATAGAAAGCGCATAAAACTGATAAATAAAATTAATTAATGGTCACTGAAAGACGAATTAGTATGTGTTGTTTGCCAGAGTAACTGATTTTTGGGGTCTTCCTCCATATTTATGCCTCCCCCTTATTTTAATATGCTTAGATAAGGAATGAAATGCATTGAGTTACATATTTTCAATTAATAAATGCAAAGATTGTAAATTTAATTTTTAGAATTTCATCATCAATATAGTCTATAGATTCAATACTTGTTATCAAAGATTTTTGTCACTCATTCTCTTCTCTTATTATCTCTCTCTCTCTTTCTCTCTCTTTAATTTACTAAGTTGAAGACTTTCTATAGGAATAAATAGAAGGAAAAAAGAAGTTGGGAATTACTGACTTATATATTTATATTTTTGTCACATGGAAGTTTACTTGTCAATGTATCACCAAATTGACATTATTAATTAGAGGATTAATGGTGGGCTGATTTTGTAACAAATTAAAAGTTCAAGTATTTTATTACTACAAAATTAATTATCTCAATCATATAAATTAACTATCCTTATCAATTATAAGTGCACTATTTTAAATATTATTTTGTTAAAAATATAAATAGATGCACCTATTAACTAGAAGAAATATCAATTAGAAAATAAAAATGAATTTAGATTTAATAAAAATGATTTTGTTATAAGCATATATTATCATAATTATATGATGCTAATTTATACTTTTTACTAGATTCTATTATATAAATATTAAAATGTATTAGAATAAAATAATAATAAATATTATTTATCATTATATGTAACCTGTATGCTTGATAGTAATGTTATAAAGCTTACACAACATAAGATACCAAAATGAAGTGAACAAATAGTTAAATTGTTTATAAGAGGGGTGGTTGATTGGTTCTTTGTTCAAATTGTAAAGGTGAGTTGATAAGGGGCTTTCCTAACTTAAATGAGGTCGTAGATTAGAACCATTCTCATGTATGCAGCCGTTTAAAACTTGAGGCCAGAGTTTTGCTTCTCACAAGGGACCTATCCGGTTCAAGCGAAAATTAATCCGGGAGTGGATAGCTTAAAGATGCCTTTCCATAGTTGGGATCCTCCTAGGATACCTTGTGAGCAACAAAAAAAAGCATAAAAATCGGCCAGTTAATTGTTGGTGAGTTCTTGAGTTATTTTGAAATCGGACCAGTGGGTGGTTTGGGATGAATCGAGTCCAACAAATACATTAGGTCTAATTGTCATAACATTGTTAAGATTAACAATTTAACTCAGGTTAGCCTTAGCCCTATTCTAGTCCTCTCCTCTAGTCTTAGTTTACTTTAGTCATGGCAAAAAAACCTAGCTTGGTCCAAACATAACCTATTGACTTTGATCCGAGGTCAGATTTTTTTTAAATTTTGAGCCTTGAGTTGAATTTGAGCTCAAACTATCCCTCTCAAAATTGGAAATTTACTGAAAATGATATCATTTTTTTTCCATGAATTCTTAATTCTATTTCCAAAGATCTAATTGACACTTATGTATATTACATGCTCAAGGGTTTTACACAATGGAATGGTAGTGTAACAACTTACTAAACAGAGCCAACGTAGGATTGGGACGAGTTAGCTTATTTGGATCCACTTCCACAATGTAGATATGGTGCTGTGAAGCAAGCGGATGGTATAATTGAAGGAATAGACTTGCGTAGCTTTTGATAAATGAAAGAACAAGTAAAAACTCAACTATTTTATGATAAAGAGTATTTTATGATTCCAAGGATGGCATCACAACAAGAAAATCAAACTCATTAGAAGGTAACGGAAAGCCATTACACATTGTCGTAGGAACAGTCAAAGAAACATTAAGCAACAGTCAACAAAATTCTCAAGTTGGGATAAATGCCTAAGAGGTTCAATCAAATCTCATATATAGAAAATTTAGACTTGTAAGAATTTCACGAAATTAGGAAATGAACTTAAATCACTTCCCTCCCACTTGAATGTTTTTTTACTAAATAGGAGTTGGGTTAAGCAAGCAGAGAGTACGCAAGCGCCCGTTGAGGGACTCACTGAGTCACTGCACCGTAGAAGTGATGCATCGCCCCAAAATAGTAATATGGCCCTGCCCCAAATTTTCTTGGTAACCCTTTTCATTTTTTACAGTTTCCTCGTAATTGCCACTATCTATGTTCCTTTTTGTCTCGCAAATTGCGCTCTCCCTCCTCTCTATCTCTGCATCCGGATGCTGGGTATGGGTCCAAACTCCAAATCCGTTAACTAGTGCAGGAACATAATGCTTGTATGAAAGATTTCTTGAGGCCTAATGGGTTATGGGCCTAAACAATCTGTTTTGGAGACATGTAAAATTAAACGGGTCGATCATTTCTTGTAAACGAATAAAAATGGCAACATCACCAGACTCTTATAACTGCCCTTTTTGTCTAAATTAACTGTCCTTGCTTGTTCTTTGGTGTCTAAAAGCACGAAATTCAGTTAGTGTAGATACTGATATATACTTGTTCTTTCCCTTCTTATCCATTTATTTTGTTCCAATAAGTAGTGCAAAAAAGAGAGCATCTGGAACAGAATCTACACAAGCGAAGTATGTATTCATGTCAGAAGGTCCAAATTATCAATCTTTCACTCTTTAACATGTAATTTAGTGAACAGAAGATGTCAAGTCTTTGTAATTTTCTTGAAGTTTCTAAGGTAGAACACAACAATCAATTGCAAAAAGAACCATCTCGTATAGTAAGTAGTAAAAATTTTATACAAAAACCGTCGGTTTAGCTCGAAGTCTGACCTAAAATCAAGTATTCCATGAATTCCTTTCAACGGGAACTCATGGTTTTGTCAGTTTATGCCTGCTCTGAAGATCTTGACTTACTTCACCTTACAAAATCCTAAATGTAACTCCTCTCTGCTTTTTGAGCTTGTACGCTTTAATTCTTTTACAACATAAGCATTAATAGGTTGTTTTCATCAATGAACAGATGCAAGCCGCGGCTTCCCCTTAATGGAATTCAAGTGCTGAGTGACAAAGATGATGCCCATGACCATTAGAAGACAGCCTACCAGAGTGCTGAAGAATAGAGCACCTGGTGTCCTGGTCTGGACAAACCCATACACCCCATTTGATGTCATGACAATGAGGTCAGTAAGTCCGTCATTTGAGAAATCATCACAGATCAAGGCATGGGTTGGAGGTGCAGGAAGGTCAATGGACGTTTGTCTACTTCCCCCGGGAGATATCACCACCGCCTCTTGATCTCCCGCTGCAAGTATCATTTGTTGATTGTCATGCGCTCGCAAAGAGAAAGCCTTCAGTGTGGGAACCGCTGTGCCAGCTTCCATCATGCCAGATGGTGAAGGAAGATTTGACCACGTAGCATCTGTCAAGAGCTGCCATTGCCAAACAGCATCATGGCCATGCAACCCAGGAGAGTAGCATGTCACCTGAAACATTGACCGCACCAATCATGGTAAGATGCACTATAGGCAGTACAATTGATGATCCTAACGGTAATTATATGGGGGTGAATAATACTGAACGCAATCATCTAGTTACATCGATTTCATTAGCAACTTCCCCATCGTGTTCATATGGGTATTCCACCAAAAACTTAAAACCTTGAGACAATATAATGATCAGTACTCAATTATATAGAGCGGACTTACTCTCAAAATTTTCAAAGGCGGTAAAAATAGTTGATAACTAAAAGCAAATAATTCTGGATGAACTTCTTTATATTATACCATGAAACAAACTCTAGATAAAGCCATACCTCCCCACGATTGGTCAAGAACACGACATCACCATGACTTCCCTTCCGATGCCAATGGCCATCACCTTTTGGAATGAGAATGGGAGTAGCCACCTCTAAAGCAGACACATCAGGCCGACCATAATTTCTTGAGAACTCTCCATGATGAAAGAAGTTAAGTGGGGAATGATGACATATGGAAGCATTAAAAAGCTGCTCCCGCACTGGTACACCAGAAGTTGCAACAGCCCAACATGGACGCAGCACTTCCATGGATCCACTAACAACAGTTTTCTCAGCTCCATTTCCACCAACAGCCTAAAAAAGAAGGAAATGTAATATTTATGTTTCCATTTACACTAAAATATTCCAGCCATCTTTTCCAGGAAAGTTTTTTGCTTTATATTTAAAATCAAAACATATTACAAACATTAGCAATCCATCATCATTTTATCTACCTTTTTGGATCTCACTTATGGAGACTTGAACAAAAACAGCGGAACAAAAGAAACAAAAAAGGTTCACTGCGTACAGGGTTTGTACTTATGATGGTGTTTAGCACAATAGAAAAGACCCAAAAGCAGTGAGTCCTAGTTTAATATAATGTTACAAGCAGTTTCCATTGGGCCTAATTAGAGCATGTGTAGTCAAACTAAGATCCAGGACATATATAGAAACCCAAATGTCATTGCCGTATTAATTTATATAAGTAATGGTTTGGAGAATGAGAGGTCAATCAATTTACCTGAACATGGTCAAGGACTCCATCCCCATTAATATCAGCATGAAGGCCACCTTCTTGGAGATGAAGCTGTCGAAATTGGTGGAATTTCAATCTCTTTTTAGGAATGTGCAGAATAAGACACGACATACATAGGCAGGCATTTTTAACATCTTTCAAAAGTAGTTCTTAGGATAAAAAGAGGACATTCATACCTAACATTAACAATAACATTAGGACCTTTTCATAAGGCAGCAAATAGCCTATTGAAAAGTAACCAAAAAAAATTGGCAAAAGCATCACATGGCTTAAGAGTTACCGTGCAAATGGTACGACCAGATGCCAAATGAACAGCTTCTATCCCTTCTTTTTGGTGAGCCACAACAACATTAGGAACCCACCATAGCTGAGTGTGGTTTGTTATAGTTGGAATATAAGTTACCGGCTACAAAAGTAAAGTCAAAGAGTCAATGAAAAGATACGGAAATCTATAAGATAATATTTGATTGGCAAGTTAAGTGATCATATCCACTGTAATGATGCGCCCACCCCTAGTGAGGTTTAGGGATTTCTAACAACTTCTCATTTGTTGCTTTTTGTCCGGACCGGTAACAAAGTATAGTGCTCAAAACAATAATAAGATAATGGTAATATATACCAAAGGTGTTATTCGTCAGAAATCCAAAAGCTATAACTTGAATGGGATCAAGAAAACAAAAATTACACAACGATGGCATAAATTTCTCAAGACAAGCACAACCTGCACAAAGAGAAACTCAGTAGATTTACCTTTTTAGATTTTGCCGAGCCCGCATAATTGGCAGCTTTTCCAATCAAATTTGAAATTTTTTTAGTCGAATCCTTCCCGGGAGGATGATTCTCTTCAGGCTTTTGGAAAGGATAGTTTGTTGTCTTTCCAGGTACTTTTTTCAATGTTTTCCTTTTGTGACGCCTGAAGTGTGCCAACTGCAATACAGTATCCTCTCTCCTATCCTAGTAAAGAGATTGAAGCTCCCAGATTATACAACTAGCTGAATCATGGAAAGATTACTTCCAAAATGCTTACCCAATGATGTGGCATAACTCCAAGAATTGATTCCCTGAATTCTCTGCATTGAAACTAACATTTAATTTGCATAAGCACGCTTTTATTTACAATGGAATTACAATCCAAATGGAAATAACTACTTTAGGAAAAAGCTTCACAAAGTGGATAGAACACCCTACAATCCCCTTCTCTCGTGAGGGTTGGTTTTTGGTGCAGATTAGAAATGGTTTAAATTAATCAAAGAAGCTGATCTGGAAGACTGCATTTACCAAACAATCAATCTAAACAGATGCACAAAAGGAAGAAATGGTGAAAACTATAACCCTAACAAATACAGCTGCAGAACCAAGTTATTATCAGCCTCATGTCAAACTTGCACCATTTTTCCAAATGACTAGAGTATTATCCATGACATGAAGTTTGTTTCTACCATCAGTGAGCAGTACTGAACCGTAGTTATCCCAGTCCAGAATTGCATAAGAGGATACCTCTCCAGGATGTCTGGTATTTAAAGCCTGCACATCAAGCTTGTAGTTATGCTGTGGAATCAACTGAGACGCATCTAATGATTGTGCTTCAATATTCTGCATCAAAAGAAAATATCAAGTAAAAGAGGAGACAGTGATACCAGTAACTGGAGCAATGCTTATGAAAGGTTAATTTAATAAATTCTGTGCTAGCACAACAAGCAACTTCCAGTAAGAAGTTGCCATTAAATGTAGTTGTTTACTAGTACATGCACAAACTGGGTTGTTTGCACCTCAATTATTTCAGTCATTCCTTAGATTGTCCCTATATATACAATATGGTTAGCATATTTCATATAAGTTTTGAACAAATGAAAATTAAGCCCAACAGATTTTTCTAGAAAAATGACACCTATACAACAGCAGAATAACAATGACAAAGACGATAAGACAGATCCTGAAAGTTGAATTTTGTTATATCATCCAGTCATCAGGTTAGCTAGTTCTAAAGGAATGCCCTGGTTGGATGAACAAATACTTAAAGATGTTTTGAGATTAGAACTATAATGACAAGCTGTAAGAAACTTTGCATGAACCGGACATTTTTGAAGAGTATCAAAATATCAAAATTTTGGCTTTGCTATTGGAAAAGTACATGCCCTTAAAACTAAACCTAGATATAACTGCAAATAGGCCAACCGCAAGTTCAACAACAGATAAATTTGCCACCTCATTCTTTCTACTCCAACGGATTTCACCACTTCGACCAGCAAAAGCAAAAAAAGTAAAATGGCGTAGATCCACAGTTCCAGTGTTCTCTGAATCCTGTAAGAATCAATAGATTGTTAAATATCCACTGCCCAAAAAGCAAAAGAAACAAAAGATATCAACTTGCTGGATCTGGAACTATCTTATCAACTTGCTGGATCTGGAACTATCTTTAAGGCATTTCAGAAAATTGTATGTCTTGTATTCCCATATAATTATACTCAGCTTGAAACTTCACGTATATCTATATAAAGGAACTGTATATATGAAGAAAATAGAATCACAAGACAAATGTTTTCACCTCCTTCTCACTAGCACTTCTTCTGTGCAGCTCAGCATTTTTTTCAGCTATACCGATCTCTTCAAAGGGATCTAAGTAAAGCTGAAATGGTAGAAAAAGATGCACAAAAGGGCGTCAACTAAATTTGATACTAGGGCCAAAGATCATAAAAACTTTATCAACCAGTAATAAACACATTTGTGAAAAAAAGAAAAGAAAAACTCACATGGGGCTGCTTTTCCATTCTACCACCAACAATAATCAATCCCGTATCCGCATGCTTCAAGGTATAATTACTGATCGAAATGGCAACCTCCCTGTGGTGAGCATTATGCGGAAAATCCTCCTGCATAGAAAGATAATCATAATCACCCCAAGTTACGATAATTTGCACACATAAAACACCATCAAAATTTCCAAACCTGCAGATTCTTTTCCCAAAGCTTGTTGAGGTTGTGATCAAAGCACATGACCGACCAACCGGAAGTAACAACTACCAAAACCTGCTTGAGTGGCTGCCCTTGCTTATAGATTTTGTCTATAACACCAGTGGCCATAGCCACCGCACGCCTACCACTCGCAACACGAACTTTGTCAGGCAACAGCGAGACCTCCACAATCACTCTCGATTCGCTGAAACCCTCGTCCACTTTCCTCCCGTGCGGCTCCAAAACCTAAAAGTAACAGTTTTCCTCTTCAGTCAAAATAATGATGAGAAAAACAATAAAAGAAAAACCAGTTCTTCGAACCTGAATTTTGGCGTCGTGGGTGGCAACGAGCACTTCTTTCTTTCCATCACCGTTAAGGTCGGAAACGATCGAAGGAGGGAGGCGTTCGGCTTCGTATTTGATTGGGTAATCATCGAAGAGGTGAAACCAGGCCTCCCTGAATTGAAAATCACCCTCGTGCTACAAAATTATACCCAAAATCCATCTCAAGTACATCATCGAAAATAGGGAACAGTAATTATTCATTAAGAGAGCTACCTGGAGCGAGAAGAAAATGGCGAAAGCGGAGAGCATGAGAATGGCCAAATCTCGTTTCCTCATTTTGGAGGGGGACTGATACCAATATCTGGATTCTCAATGAGTAAACACTGGAAGCTGCAACAACAAGAAGAGGGAGAAGGATGCATACACTGTTTAACTTAATGAGTTGATACAGTAGACTGTATGAGTAATAAATGACAGTCTCAGTGTTAATTAATTGACGCTTTATATAATATTATATATATTATTATAATTCATTAATACTAAATTTCTGATATATTTCTTTAAGGTACAATCCTCCAGCTTGATCAAGCGTCCATATCAATTCATCAATACTTTTAATAGATCATCTGCTGTGAGCCTGTGACTCAAATATTAAAGACATTAACAGGTGCCCTTTGGCAGCCTTGGGGGCGCAGCTCTTAATTTGATTCATTGATCTTGTGATTCTGCAATTGCAATTAACAGGATGTGTTCTGCATCTGAGCAGACCAAACTGCACTTGGCTATGACAATCTTCCAGTTGGGCTATGCAGGGAACCATGTCATCTTGAGAGCTGCACTCAACTTGGGCATAAGCAAACTCGTCTTCCCAGTTTATAGGAACATGATTGCCCTGGTTCTGCTCGCTCCTTTAGCTTATTTCCTGGAAAAGTACGTGCTTTAGCTATACCCTCCTGTGTCCAGAAACTGTCTCAATTCAGTTTTGATCTAACAGGTAGTTTCAGATCTAACCGATGGTCATCACAACTGTTGTCTTTTGTTGGTTTCTGTAGGAAAGAGAGGCCAATTCTTACCTCTTCAGTCCTGATACAGCTAATTCTCATTGGATTTGTTGGGTATGAATGATCCTGTCTAGCGCCCCAACTGTTTGCAAAATTTGGCCCTTGTTTTCTTCTGAAAATAGAAAATGCTTTTGTGGCAGCATAACATCAAATCAAGTGTTTTACCTAGTAGGTTTGGACAACACCTCACCCACCTTTTCTTCTGCTATTGAGAATGCTGTTCCTGCTTTGACCTTTGTCTTTGCAGTCTTACTCGGGTATGCTAATGCAACCGTTTCAACTTTACTCCTTTAACGGGAAAGCATCTTAAAGCACTAACATGGTTTCCAGATTGGAGCAGGTCCATTTCAACAGGAGAGATGGGGTAGCCAAGGTTCTTGGTACTGCAACTTCCTTCCTTGGAGCTACAGTTATAACCCTTTACAAGGGGCCAATTGTCTACGGGTCAAATTCGCCTTCAGGCCAATCACATCTGTTGTCTGCATTAGGAGATGCCAATTCGAAAAACTGGACCTTGGGTTGCATCTGTTGTCTAGGTCACTGTTTATGTTGGTCCGGCTGGATTGTATTACAAGCGATCCTGTTAAAGAAGTACCCTGCTCGGTTTTCAGTTTATTCATTTACTTGCTTCTTCGGTATGCTGCAGCTTTTGGCAATTGCAGTCAGCACTGAGAGAGATTATCAATCCTGGAAAATTCAATCAGCTGGCGAGCTCTTTAGTGTCTTCTATGCGGTTCGTAACTAAAACTGGTGATAGTGTGGCTCACCAATGGTGATTGATTTACAATCTTTGCATACATTACAAATGTTTTACTGAATAGGGCAGTTTGCAGGGGTTGATTGTTTCAGGTTTGGGATTCACGATCCAGATATGGGTCATACAAAAGGGAGGACCCGTGTTCGTTTCTGGCTATCTGCCTATGCAGACCATGCTGGTAGCCATAATGGCTTCTGTTGCTCTGGGTGAAGAATTCCATTTAGGAGGGTAAGCACTATATCCTGAAAGAAGTCTGTTTCTATTCTCTTTGAATTCTGGTCCTCCAAAGCACTGCCTTCAAGACAGTGTGGTGAGTTTATCTGCAGACAATTTTACAAGCATTTCTCTGTTGAAAATTTGAACCTGCAGCATCATCGGAGCAGTGTTAATAATAGTTGGTCTTTACCTAGTTGTTTGGGGAAAAGGTGAAGAAATCAAGCTAGCGGAAACAATAGATGCAAGTTCCCTTGTGTCTGAGAACAGTCAAGCCAAAGGTCCAGGCAAGTCATTACTTGTTCAGCCACTACTTCCTCGCAGGGATGTTTAATTTGCTAAGAACATGGAAATGTTACATTCTGCGATTAGATTGGTCAGATCAACAGTAGCATGTTTTTACATGTTATAGTTATCAGACCTAAGAAAAAGTGAGGATGCTGATACAAATTTGTTGTGACAATGTTGTAGCCTTGAAAATATTTTGTTGTGTTTTTCAATAAAAATCTGACAATCTAATTCTATATTTTCTGATGAATGATGAATGATGAATGTAATAATTAAATAAATGGTGCAACATAGTTTGAACTTTTGACTTAGAAGCATATTATCAAAATTTTAGAAAAGTAGTTCTTGACCTAGTATTGTCTTATAATTTTTTTTGTATTGATAGATATGTTTTGTATGAAATGATTCGACTTTATATTTTCTCTAAAACAACTTTTTTTAACTCTTATTTCTTTGTAAAGTTCTAGTAACTAATATAAGAGTCTTCTTTAATTTTTAAAGAACCTATGAGTGAGATAAAACCAGCAAGGTAGCCCCTCATAAAAAATTAAAGATTTAATTACATCAAGAAATTTTATAAAATTAAAGATTCAATTACGCCAATTTGCACTTTTTTATTTTAGTACTTGATTTTTAGAAATTATCATTTATTCTCTTAAAATTATATGTTTGTATCATCCATATCTCTGATGTCATTATCCGTTAAAAACTTAAAAGAGAATAGTTAATTATAGTCGTATTGCTTGTATCATGTGGCATGACCAAGACAAGTGTGTGTTATGTAACACCTACACAAGTAATACAATGTTATTTCACATTTTTTAATAAAAGATAATATCAAGAGATACGAATGATATTAAAAACATAACTTTAAAAATAAGTAATTAAAGTAAAAAAGTTCCAAATTACACGAGATCTAAAGTAATTTGTTCCAAAGCAAACCACAAAAGCCTACTAAAATGTGAAAAAAAATTAGAAGTCATCTTTATCATTAAGGAATAATCCTATGGCGTAAGGATGACAATCGGCTAGCCTGGGCTCAAGCTCGATCCAAATTTTTTCTTCTTGTTAGTTTAAAATTTGAAAAACAAATTGTTTTTAAAAAAGTTTTGAGCTTGATCAAATTAGCTCGAGCTTGTTGACTTCGAATTAGGTCGAGTAGGGTTTGATTTGTTTTGCTAAGCCTATTGTAGTGGCACTGTTTTGAGAAGTATACTAAACAATTCAAATCCTTGTGTCTTATACATGCTAATGTAACAAAGAAAATCTTCACAATAATAATAGCTTGTGAGATAAGTAAGCAAACTCAAACATGAATTTCAAGGGTATGATAAACTAAACAAATGCAAGTGTTGAATCTGAGAAGGGAGTTTATGAAGGAGACTAAACGAGTAAACAAGTATTCTAATAGGCTCATGAAGACCATAAATAAGTACAATCATTCGATGAAAATATCTTTAAGAAAAGAGTGGTGAAAATGGTGATGGTTAATGACACATCCCTTACTAATAGATACTAATAGAACTAATGAAATTTGATATTAATATGAACAAGACTAATGATCATTTTGTCAAGACAAGTTTGACTCAAAAACATAAACTCAATACAAAAGAAGGATATAAATCTCCATTCTCATAGAAAAGGTAGGATGAGACTGATAAGGTTATAAGGTTGATCGTCACAAGTAAGTTAAATAAGAACATAAGTTGTTAGAGAACCTATAATAAGACCTTCTCTAATCAAGAATAAAGTAATTTTTTCTAAGTATCCTCGATTAAATAGTTATAATGATGTGTTCTTTCTATTACATCTACAAAATACCTTTTTATAGGCATAAAATCTTAGGGATATAAAATTCCAAAGAATAAAGTCTAAAAATGAAATAACATTTTAAAATTTCAAAGCCATAAACAATTAAATCATGAGTCTGGCACTTGTTTAGGTTTTTAGTTCAGTGTCAATTTTATTTTAGAATTTTATAGGTATCAGTTACGTTCTTTTTCCAAACCTTCAGAAAAGTCAATGTTGGTGACTAATATAACACCAACACTAGTTATATCTTGTAACTTGTTTCTGAAGCTTGCTTTTTCACTTGAATCAAAATTACAGCTTGACTTCAGTATTTTGAAGTAACAAAGCTTCATTCCCTGCATAAAGATCCACCATTAGATCATTAAGAGTTTCTTTGGCCTTTTTGGATATACTTCTTATTAATGATCGTCTAATGTCCTTCAATGGATCTCTAGCAACTTTCGATGCTTCACTTGAATCCTTTGCAATTTTTCTAAACCCGTCTTCATGATTATGTTGCTTTAAAGCTAATGTAGCTTGAGTTGTTTGATTCTCATCATTTCCTCTCCCCTCAAAAGGATTTGTAATACATTCATATTTTCATATATGTTTAGGACTTAATTTATAGTCATTTACATTCATTTTATGTTCATCTATAGCTGGTTTATCATGTTTTAGCATTATTCGGGGTCCGTTGACATAAAATTCATAAATGAAACAAATAAACTTGAATTACACTGTTTTTGAGTTTCTGGCAGACTTGACCTCTAGTCATTGCGAGATTTTTATTTCGAGATTGGTTTAGGAAAAAATTTTGAAATTTCATACTTAAATTTTTGACTCATTGACGAATTATTTGGGACCAATTGCAGATTTTTTTGAGCTGGAATTTAGGAGAAATAAATTAACAAAATTCACGTCATATTTTGGAGCGCTAGAATGACCTATCGACGATGTTTAGGCCATAACTTTTGACTCAGATGGCGAAATCCCATGATTTAAGTCTCATATCGAAGCTAACTCAAAGCCAAAGATACTGATAAAATTTGAGCTCCTAAGTCATCACCATTTCATTTTTATGCACTGTCGAAATTGACCTTGAAAAATCTATTCCACAACTAGCCTCCAATCCTTGCACAAGAGACGAAAACAAAAAGCATGGCTGGTTTGTGTGAAAGGGGGACCAAACCATAATTTTTTATTTGTCATATCAAGGTATAGGATTGAAGACTTGAAGTAGCTAGTAACATGAAGCAGTGACGGCGGCAAAGAAAGTTGGAAAAAAAAGAAGGAGATTATGCATGAAGTTAGGCATGCAGAAAAGGATTTTGAATACATAGAAACATCCAAATGAAGATAACCGGTGGCGTGGACATTGAATGGAGAGAAGACAAAGGAATATTGCCAGCGTCGTTGAAGATACTGACGCAGAAAGTGAAGAAAGAAAAAAGCTGAAACGTGATTGTAGGCATGAATCAAGCAAGCAGCTGGTGGCTTAAAAAGAAAAAAAAACAAAAGACAAAGCAACCTTTGTTGAATCTTAATCTTCCTTCAACTAACGCACAAACAACTAGCCCCCACCAGCAAGACACAAGGCCACTGCCAA
>JANVCQ010000232.1:9593761-9605440 GCA_025531925.1 Erythroxylum plowmanianum | reverse complement strand
AGGCATATCTTTGTACCACAATAAGATATTACCAATCTAAAATTTACTAATAATTCAAAGCAAAACAGCCTTTTTCCATGAACCCTATAAAGTAAGCGAGAGCCTCGTACATATTCTTACTCTTTCCATCATTTCAGAGGGTAGAGACATTCGTTAGTTGGCACAGTCCTCCACTTGTATGGATAAGACTCAATACGGATGGTTCATATAAAGCAACATACTCGTGAGCTTCAGTCGGGAGAATACTTCGCCACAGCACGGGAACTTGGATAAAAGGCTTTGCACACAATATAGGCGTTTGCACCGCCGTTTGTGCAGAACTATGGGGAGTATTTACAGGATTACAATTTGCATGGGATCTTGGCTACCGAAAAGTAGAGTTAGATGTAGACTCCTTGATAATTATTAACATACTCTCCTCTTCGACTGATCAACCAATCCAGTATAATCCTCTATTACTCGAAATTCCAAATCTACTAACCAGAAAATGGGTTGTAAAGGCTAGACATGTAAAAGGTCAACCACTTAGGCATATCTTTGTACCACAATAAGATATTACCAATCTAAAATTTTCTAATAATTCAAAGCAAAACAGCCTTTTTCCATAAACCCTATAAAGTAAGCGAGAGCCTTATACATATTCTTACTATTTCCATCATTTATGAGGGTAAAGACATTCGTTAGTTGGCACAGTCCTTCACCTGCATGGATAAGACTCAATACGGATGGTTCATATAAAGCAACATACTCGTGAGCTTCAATCGGGGGAATACTTCGCGACAACACAGGAACTTGGATAGGAGGCTTTGCACACAATATAGGCGTTTGCACTACCGTTTGTGCAGAACTATGAGGAGTATTTACAGAATTACAACTTGCATGGGATCTTGGCTACCGAAAAATAGAGTTAGATGTGGACTCCTTGATAGTTATTAACATACTTTCCTCCTCGACTGATCAACTAATCCATTATAATTCTCTATTACTCGAAATTCAAAATCTACTAACCAGAGAATGGATTGTAAAGGCTAGACATGTGTACTGAGAGGTTAATCGCGTTGCGGATTAGTTAGCTACTTATGCCGCTTCACTAGAACTCGGCATCAATTTATTTCAAAACCTGCCTGTGAGTTGTCTATCTATCCTCCTAGAGGATGTTTCGAGAGTGTTTCTCTCCCGCTTAGTCAATTAAGATTTCATGTATCTCCATTATAATAAAAAAAAAAACTTTACATTATATTACATTAATTTTCCCTTCATTCCAAAATTGTATCATCACAAACTATCTGTGTGTATAATACATTAATACTTATTTCAAGGGCTAGGGAGATCGGTAAAGTTGCTCATGCGCACGCTCTCATTTAACTAAGAGACGAGATCCCGAATCAAGTTGCATAAAGTTGGAATTCCCTCTCTCTCAGAAAGATATTCCTAGTTCAACTTATTGATTATTCACGAAATATAACTGTGCCTTTTTAGTGCTTTGGGCGGAATCTAGATACTAACGCCATTGATTGTTGGTGATGGCATAAGTGAAATGTAACTAAAACAGATGGGTTTTTCCCCAGGCGAGCATGTTCATTTATGCTACAACTTATGCACGGAGCAAACTCATACGGCTTCTGTGATCTGTTGCGTTGTGTGTGTGAAAAATTGCAGCAGAAGAGGGACAGGTGATCAGTTGCCACTCCGTTCAGGAATGGACTCAGCAGTTGGAGAAGAGCAAGGAGCTCAGCAAGCTGGTATGATTATGCTTTTCTTCCAAGCTGGTATGATTATGTTTTTCTTCCTTTCGTTGCTGAAGTTTCGGTTTTGGTGATCAAAAAGAAGAAAAACATTCTGTTTTGACTATAACGTGGAGTTGATTACCTTTTCTTGGTGTGGTTTCTGAAGTTTTTCTGAATTACGGGCACTGGTTTTTTTCAGTGTCTAGATAACTGTCTCTCTAGCTTGCCTTGGTCGCTTGGTCATTCCAGTTCAGGGTGTTGGTTATCTTCAAAATCTGGCGTTTCTTTTGTTTAGTGATGGATAAAGTTTTTTGGGGTCAGTGCAATAGATGTCTAGTTGGAAACTTCAACTGTGAAATAGAAGATGATTTATTAGTTTGTGGTGTAAAAGAAAACAACTTTCCGATTCTGGAATGTGGATTCTTTTGTTGTGGTTTCTATGGTTTACGAGGCTTTTGCCGGTTACATTAGAATTTGGGCTTTAGAAGTGTAAGAACTCTGCGTGGTATTGGCTATGTTAATGCTCTGCCCCTAATCTTAATTGAAGGTCATGGGATGTACAGAATCTTCTGAAGTTAAAGGTAATGTGTTCTGACCTCTTCTTCTGAAGTTAAAGGTTATGTGTTCTGGGTTTGACCTTTTCTTCTCAAGTTAAAGGTAGTGTGCTCTGGGTTTGGCCTGTTCTTTGCATTTGCAGCAGGGGATGTTAGGAGAGTGTTGTACTTTGTTTATCTATTTTGTTTTCTTGAGTCATATTCCAAGTTGGTAAGGAATTTGTACAAACTAAGACTGTGTCCTCCTGGCCATGGTTCCCAAAGCTTGTGGAAGTTTGCTACATAAGATTGGACTTCTTAGTTTTAACATAATGCCCTTTCTGCGGTATTATGCAGGTTGTTGTTGATTTCACAGCTTCATGGTGTGGACCATGTCGTATTATTGCACCTGTAAAGAAGTTGCCCAACGTTATTTTCTTGAAGGTGGATGTGGATGAATTGAGGGTATGTAGGATGGTGTCTTTTGTTTTTTATTTCTTGGCATTTGCAATTGAAATGAAAAACTTGTATATCGTTCCCTACCTCAGACAGTTGCTAAGGAATGGAAGGTGGAGGCCATGCCAACTTTCGTCTTCCTGAAAGATGGGAAGGCTGTGGACAAAGTCGTGGGAGCAAAGAAAGATGAACTGCAAAAGAAGGTAGAGATGTACTTAGCTAGTTGAAGCTGACAGTCTACTTGTGTCTTTATTTGCTTGCTATTTAGTTGTTAGTTAAATAACTTGAGACTGGTGCGCTGTAAGAGCAATATGGACCCCTATCCTAGTAAAACTATTTATTGATGGATGTTTATCCATGATTTCTTGTTCTTTCTGTAAAGTTTTTTATTAGCAACATTAATACCCAATTGAATCTTGCTGAGGCGTGAAATTTGAGCAGGATCGATAATACACAACCTTACTTCTACCTAATAGCAAAATTGTTTATGATTCTGATAAACCAAGACGCATTATGTTATAAAATTCTTTTATAAAATTGTTATATAATTTTGATGTTTAAATTTAATATTATACTTTGGATTATTTGAGAATTAAAATTAGAACTTAATTTCAATTTCTTGCGGCATTTAAACGCACCATTTCACTTGAAGACACTAAATCTAGCTTGAGTTGTCTTGTAAAAACTTCTCCAGTTTACCTTTAGAATCGTACCTGCAGCTTACTGGCATAACGTAACAATGCATATGCATTGGGAATTCAAATGAAAAGGGTAGTGAACTGTGTTTTTTATGGATAGTTTCATGCATGTGTTTTTGGGGTGAATTATCTTAACGTCTGTCCTTTAGCAAAACTGGAATATATTCCACATTTCGTGTAAGATGAGATGGGGGACACAAAGGCTCTTTAGATTTCAAGAAGACGCAACTGTCCAAACTGGGATCCACTACCCATCTGGTTACAAACTGGTAAACAAATCACACCACTACAGTCCCCTGTGCCCCTATCCACTTAAAAAGGCTGGGAACTGGGAGGGCCTTGCTTTTCACCAAGTCCCTGAATAATGACTTGAGAATTTTGCAACTCCTATCTAAAAACCGCTAATTTACAGTTGCTAACTAACACACATAAATCAAGACAGACTAAATGCACTTGAACACCCATCGATGGCCATAACCTCTCGCTTTCTGAGAGATCACAGCATCTTCAGCTATCTAACGTAAAACTCTTTTCCTGCACTCTTCCTACTGTACCTCCGTTGCTTCTCTTGCTGGTACTGTGGTTAACTTACTACAACATAAATTAGAGATCATTCTTGCACATTCTTAGGTTCTTAAGTTTGATCGAGCGCATACAGCTTCGACAGACAAATTTTTCAATACATTTGGACATGGGTCTTGGCCAAAGTTGCTCTTGGATATGGTGACTGTGCATCTCTGCTGCCCTACACATTTCTGTGGAAAAATGAACAGAGGACTATAAAGAACTGTTCTACACTAGAAAATTGGAAGCAAGAGAGAGTAGAGATAAAATACCTTCTCCAAGATGGCGTAAGAGGTAGGAGCATGGCAAGGGCCTTGCTGATAGCTCCCACAAGTTCCCAGAGGAGTTCCAAAGCTTGCAAATTTAATTGAAGAAATGGACTGCCCTGGACTACACCGGAGGTGGATCTTAGGACTGTGGAACTCTTCAGCTTTTCCATAGCTTTCAATTTGCCAATTCTTTATCGTTGGATGGAACTCTGAGACCTCAGCACAAACACTGCTCACTGATCTCTTGACAAGAGAAATTCTCGAGGGATTCCCTCCAATTTCCTCGAAAACTACCAACAGATTTTGTGTTGGCTTCAGCCAAGATCGAGGAACATGATACCTGAAAGCAAAATTTTCTTATTGAAATAATAGACAAGATTTCAAAAACAATTTTGAATATATTATCTTAATGTATATGTCTATCTTTGAAACATTTACCATCGTTGGGTTGGTTGGCCACAACCAAGCTGACATTTAGGAGGACGGAATGCGCCCGTGTAACTACATCCATTGCAATTGCCATAAGCATATGCAGTCCAGTATCTTCCTATGCTCTGGCCATTTATCCATATCTGACCCTTTCCCATACCTTCCATTTCCAAAGCCAATGGCTCATCTCCTTCAGGGGCATTGAAATAGGCCTGAAAAGTTCCATTAAGTTTGATTGAGATACCAGTGATTCATTTTCTGAACTAATGTTAAGTGCAGTCTCCCAAATTTACTACCTTATGCCATGTCAATGGCTGTTGCCTCTGTGCAATTAAGGATGCCTGCATCCACTGAACAGAAGAAACACTGTTTGGGGAAACAAGATTCATGGCTTCTCCTTTAAGACCCACCTGTTTGACAACAAAAATTAGTGATTGAACCTTTGAGCTAACAAGTTGAGATAGTGGTCAACGTGCACAACCTGATAGGTCCACTTTTGCCAGGACAAGTCCCATTTGCGCTGGTCAAGTCCATGCAGCGCAACAGGACCTTGGATTCCTGTATTCCACGTCTCATAATGTCCACCAACATTCTTCAATATCAAGAAAGAAACATAAGTTTGAGAAATTAAATACATACGTATTCACAACATACTCTAGTTTTCTTGACTGGGTTACCGTATATGGTCAACCACTGACATGGCAAGCCATATTTAGACTCTATGTACCAGCCTAAACCATAGAAGCTACCATTTGAAGTTAAAAGAGCGCTTTCTTTTAGTTTCTTCCTTTCCTTTCCAATGTAAGTTATGCCTCTTAAGGATTTTTCAGGTAAGTATGTCTCATTTCCCCTGATAAAAGAAAGGATCTGATAATAAGTGCAGACAGTTTGTCTTAAGCTATAATAACTGCAGATAGCTTGTCTTAAGCACTAATCACTATCCAAACTTTTTAAGATTTCAAGTAATGATTCATCTAGCAGCCACATGAGTTGTGCAGAATTCTTATCGCTATTACAATCATTTCAAGTGATAAATCTAGTAAATCCTCTAAAGGGGGGCAAAAGAAACTAACTGGCAATCCAACAGCAACGCTCAGCAATGCAATTTGGTTTTTTCCAGCACGTAGATTGACCTTCCCAGTATATGTAAACCTTCTATTTTGTCTTGTCCCAAAGGCAGAACCTAAAACAAGGCATATAAATCTTAGTTTTCATAATTCAGCTCAAATGGAAAATATGAAGCATGTAACTTATCCATGTACCTGAAAGCTGTCCATTAATGAAAACATGCACAGCATGGCCCGATGACTGGACAATGAGAGTGGGAAGTTCCCCTCCACGCAGAAAGGATTCAGATGCAGCAATATCAACACTGTTGTTCAGTTGGCAGGAAGCAGATTAGTATTACAATGAGATTCCTCTTTTGCTCTTCAAAAATCAGTATAGCAACAATTAGAAGTATTCAACTGTTTCTTTGGCAAGTTGACAGTGAAGAAGAATAGAAAGAGACGAAGAAAGACGTAATATGCCATGCCACAGGGACAACATAAAGTGGAGGATTCCAGATATTGTTTTGAACACTCTCACCTACTTATGTACCACAAGTAGTCACTAGCATCCCTTGTGACATTTATCTGCTCCAAAAGACCAGGGACTGTGAAAGTTGAGCTGTCATCAAGTGCAGAAATATCCTCATCATAGCTCTCCCATGAAAGCATCTCGGTACTCGTTGGCAACATTTCCATTTGTGACGTTTGAACTCCAACCTATGAATACGAGTATAAGTTGTATTTTCTTTCGAATGGATTCACGATGTGGAAAAAGAGTTTCTTCCCTTACAACTCCCACCATACCCCCTACTCCCTCGTCTCTCTCTCTTAATGGTGCATAGCTCTGATTTGGGAGTGAAGATGTAGAAAAATACCTTTGCAGTGTTAAAGACCACATTCCTGCAATCAGGAAGGATGCTGATGGACCAAGGAGGCAAATTATAGTGCATATTATTGAAAAGCACTCTCCCAGCAGATTGTGTATCGTAGTTTGCCAGAAAAGCTGCACAATCTCCTGATTCTGTGGAGTATACATGAGCCTGAAAGATCCAAATTTTGGGTCAATATCTCTAATCCAGAATAAAATTTCCTGAAACAAGATGATTTCAGAGAGAGGATAATACCTGCTGATAGCTCCCCAGTTGAGTCACAATAGGATCAGTTGAAGTTAAAGCTTGCTCACACATCTTAATGGATCTATGGAGCTCCTTTAGATGTCCATACTTCGGTTGCCTGATCAAACCTGTCAATTGAAAGAAGTCAAAGCAATTAAATGCTTTTCCAGTTGCACTTCATGTCAGAGACTACTTAATTAAATCGTGAGCTTTTGGATTTTTGTACACACAATCCATTCTTGGAGTTTTTTTTTTCCAGACAAATAAATATATATTATAGTTTAGTGTTCCAAATGTATTTAGATGAATGTAACCGTATCGTCCTTATTATGTCACATGGCAGTTCAGACCCTAATCATGCAATTTTTTTTCATAGACTCGTTGAAGGTAAACACATGCAACTCAACCTTACCATATTCATCCAGTGGAGCATCATAGTCATAGCTGGTAGTGATGAAAGGGCCTCCAGCGCTGCGACCAAAGTTAGTCCCTCCATGGTACTGTTTCGAATATTGGAAACTACTATTAGTAAAAGAGAATTTAAGGTTAATTTCAATCAAGTTACAGATAAAATTACAGGTAAAAACAGACCATGTAGTAGTTAACAAAGGATCCTCCTTTCTGTATGAATCGAGCAACTGCAAATGCCAAATCTTGGACAGGACGCTCATGAATTGGACCACCAAACTCCGTGAACCTTCACAATTTGATAAACAAGGTCAATACAATATGAAAGTTAAATTTGTAGTTAATTGATCAGTTAGATTCAAACAACAATACGAATATCCTTACCATCCACTCCAAGCTTCTGTCCAAATAGTTGGCTTGTAAGGTTTGTTGGGAGAAAATGAGTCACAGTAAAACCCATTGCACGTATTTATCTACCATTGGAAAATGAGAAAGTCATGGAATTGTATATCATCACTATACAAGAGAAGCGCAGTAAGAAAGAAACACACAAACTTTTGTTGGTCAAGAATGGACTGCTTACCACTGGATCTGGGGCATCTTCTTCCTTGCACATCACCCAGGGGACTCCAGTTCCTGTTTGAACAGCCATATTTGCCGCCCATGTCATATAATTATGACCAGCAGAACCAAGTAGCTTGCTCTGTTGGCCGTACTCATTCTCAATCTGGGCGGAAATACATGAGGCAAGACGAGGAAAACATATGATTACCCTTAGCTCTTTTCAAAGTAACGGGAATAAGTAAACTGATAAATTCTTCTCTTGTTTATGCATTAGTCACTGGTCATCTGAGTTACGTTAGCATTGAAGAAGGACAAAAAGAGTCAGCCACAAGAATTCACAACTCAGAAGTCAGAACTGCAGAAGACTTGAATCTGTAAGAGCAAAAGACTTGAACAAGTACGTACTTGAGATAGTATAATGGGCCCACCCTGGGACTCAAACAAATGATGACTCTTCATCAATCCCACGATCTTCTCAGTGAATCCTTGCATTGCCCTCTGCCACATTCAAGACTCCTTATTACAAGCATATTATAAAGTAAAGAATCCAAGATTTCACCAATTCCGAATTGTTTCTGCTGCCCATTTGTTACATACTTAAACACCAAGATCTAAGACAAAGGGAAAACCTTGAAAGGCTCATTGTCTGTTCGAAAACTTATTCCTGGTACATACTTCAGCCAAACAGGAAATCCTCTGCAAGCAACATGCAGTGTATTGGAAAGGACGTAAGTAAAGTTTTACTCACACATATCAGCAACTGGGGGAAAAAAAGACTATGGGGGTAAAGAACCGGCATACTGTAAATAAAAAATTAAAAAAAAAACGGATTCAGAGAGGAAGAATATTAGGTACCCGAAATTCCACTCTCCACAGACATAAGGTCCGATGCGGACATGGGCATAGAGGCCTGCTTTTTGTATTGTCTTTAGGAATCTTACTAGATCATATCTTCCTTCGAAGTTGTACTAATAACCAGTAAAAGAATACAAATTAACAATAAAGAACAGCAGAAACCCAGAAGGAAATACTAACTACTGAAAAGAAAACGGAATGTGTATACTAATTATGTACATTTCCAGGTGTAGGCTCATGCACATTCCAGAAAACATAGGTCTCAATCACATCAATGCCTCCATTTTTTGCCTTCTGTATAAGATCTTCCCACATCTGCCGAAACCCACATTCCTCAAGAAATTAGTCACACCAAAAAAAACCAAGTGGAAGCGACTAAGAAGCATCATATAAACAAGCAAAGTGGTACTCAAAGGAAAGATATAGAACAGAAAGAAATGGAAGAGGGTAAAGTACATCAGGAGTGCTCCTTGGGTAATGAATGGAACCGGAGAAGAGGAGTCTTCTTTGACCATTAATCAAAATTGCCTTCCTGTCGTAGGTTACACTACACTGAATCAGCTGAGAACCTAAGCACAAAACCAAGCATAGCAATGCTACCAACTTGGAAACGGTGTTAGTTCCCATTCTTCCTTTCACGTAGCTCACAAAAGGTTCTGTATGAAGGCAAAGAATGAACAGATAGTCAGAAAGAGAGAAAAGGGGTTTTGTGGTTGTGGTCTACTTGGTCTACTGTGGAGCAGAAACAGGGTCCATTAATGCTTTGGACTCCACAATCACAGGTTTCAGCCTCTGAGCTTGGCAGAGCATATATATATATATATAGACATATAACTAGTAAACACACAGCTATTAACCTGACAGAGTTCACAAGTGGCAAGAGTCTCCACTGCGTGGCTGTGAGCTACTAAAGCCCTTCTACAATCCCATGACTAAGAAATGCCTTACAAAACAGGGAAAAGGACCAAACAACTGTAAATCTAAGAAGCTTTTATACACTTATTTTAACTGATAATAGGGAACAACATTGGTGAGTGTTAAACACGCGTTAACAGAATCTACTATTAAAGGTAAAGTGAAATTCTTTGGGCATTTTCAATACCTGTGTGCCCAACTCTCAACGTCAAAACAATCCCATGAAAGAAGAGAGTTTTTGATGTAATGACAAAACAGAAGTAAAAATTGTTACTTTCTCACTGTTGTTTAATACAATTCACAGACTGTCACTGGTGAGACATTGAAAGGGTTTGACCAGTAATAATGGAAGCTGACTAGGGGCATCACCGGAACAAAATGAAAATAACAGGTTAAAGACAAATGCTTAATTTGCTGCTTTTCCCATGACGTGATGAAACCCCATTCTCTCAATACGTATCCTCTTTGTCACAATTCTTGCTTCTATGAATGACACGATTCATCACCAACTTTGCCTGTCTCAAATCTGCTCTTCCATTACATCTCCCGAGAACCCTAGCTACTATCTGTCACATTAATGTCTAGCTACAAACAATTCTTGCCGATTCATCGCTTGATCCTGGTGGCTCTGTTAGCTTCCTGGTTGGTGTTAAAGAATACAGAGATTGATACTTTTAACGTATATGGTACAAAAGGCAAAGTAATGGGTATGGGTGCTCATACCTACTTCACCATCTTATGTCCACTTTCTCTTAAGTGTTGAATGGAAAACGAAAATCCATGCAAATCTTTTGGCCAACTTTTCTAATCTAACGTAGTCTGCAAAAAATTATAATGGAAGAATCTAGGTTGGCATAATTCTTAACGGTAAAAACTGAAGCATATTCGTCCAAAGCAAAAAGGTTAAAAAATGAAGCATCATTACATGGGAACTAAGTTGGTGTCTAACTCTATCCCATCAAAACAACTCCTTCAATTAATGAGAAAAGTGAAAGCCATTTGTCAGGCGCTGCTCATCAATCTCTGCTCCTTAAAGTGCTGTAATAACGGATACCCATCCTACTTACTAATTATCACTTTCTTTTGCTTTATTCACAAATCCATTAATTAAATGGAGACCCATCTGACCAGTGGTCACTATCATTATGTTGTTGAAGTGGTCGTAAAGTAATTTTAGCTGAAAGAATCCGCTCGTTCTTAATATAGTATTAGTACGTTGACAAAATTAAGCAATTTGATTGCAAAAAGGTCTAACGGAGCAGGAGGATATTGTAGGCGAGAGTAAACGGTTTCTTCCGCTTTGTAGGCTTCGATGGCGTGAAGTGCGGAGCAAAGGCGTGGGGAACCCTAAGACAGTGTGATCATGGTCGCGTTCCCTTGAACTCTGACCACTTTGGTCACCCACTGCCACACTCCGCAGATTTCGGGCTTTTTTATGTTAATTTCCTCTAATAACATGACATATGCCTATTGCGTTTTCAACCGTATTATCAAACTGCAACTGCAGACATTAACATAAAGTAATACCTGTACTTAAATCAGAAATGTGATTGATCAGTGATCACTTGCAACTACTAGAAGATTGTGTTTGCACAGAAGGGCACAGCCATGGCAGATCCAGAGTGGCTCTTGAGTAATTACCCTTCAGCGAGAACCTAGCTGATTCCGTAATTAGACTTGATTTGGAGGTTAAAATTGAAGTTTTTTTTTTTTTTGAAATTTAGGTTAAAATTGAAACTTTATCACATCATGTTCATCTTAAATGAATATATACTGCATTTGCACTCAAATTGGGTTTATAAATCACTGAAAACTAGTAGCATGATTGTGCTTGCGCAGAGTATTACCCCTGATTCGGTTGAAACCAGGCTAATGCTGTACTTAAGAGGTTTATCAAACTTGAACGAATATAAAACTGGATTGTACAGCTATGGCAGGTCCAAGTTGGCCCTTCATTTCCCTTTAGTTGAAACTACTTGTGTGATTAGAGCTGAAAAATGGAGTTAAAGATTGAAGGATTTGTTGGAAAGATTGATTCAAAGTTAAAATTGAAGTTTTTGTTTAAAGATAAGATATTTGTTAAAAGATAAAATTTTA
>JANVCQ010000232.1:9526640-9557861 GCA_025531925.1 Erythroxylum plowmanianum | reverse complement strand
TTTTATTTTAGCTATTTTGTAAGACTTTTATTATAAGTTTTATTTCTGTTTTAATGAGCTAAAAAACTACATTAAAAGGTGAGGAGCTGACTTTATGGCTGGCCATTTGCTTCCTATTTCAGCTCATTTGTTTCTTATTAAATATTATTCAGAAAAATATAAGGAAAAGTCGAAATTTTCTCTCAATCTTTTGGCAAGAAAGTACCTGAGTTTTGATTGTTTTTTTTCAAAGAACAATCATTGGGTTTGATTATTTTCGGAAAATAATCAAAAGGGCTTATTTGTTTGTCGAAAACATTTAATCGTTTGTGTGTTGTGTGATTTCCAGAATTCTGTCCGAGTTTCAATTTCGTTTTCTAGTTCCTATTTTCTGTGTTCATCAAATCAAAAATTTTTCTTCTTTAAGTTTGTTCCTCACATCTTAAATTAAAAATCTTCAGAAGACATCTTCACCTAATTCGAACCTCAATCTCCTCAAAATTTCCGTCATCTGCCTTCATTCTATTGCCCATATTAACATGTCACCACAAAATTCATCATAACTCAATCATTTCTTATCCGATTAATCTGATTCTTATGTCTAAATTATAGTTCACAAAAAGTTTTACAACTTTTCTTCTTTCCTCGAAACCAAATTCCCAACCAAGAAACCAAATTCCCAACCTATTAACCCATAAACGTCTTCATATTTCCTATTCCAGTTTTCATATTTCCTATTCCAGTTTTATCTTATAAAAATCACATTGCCCAAAACTTTTCCAACAACCACTAGACCTATTCTGATCACTTTCAGGCCATTCCTCGGTCACCTCATTTAGATATGAGATCGTTGGTTTTGCGACTACTAGGTGAATTTTATGACTAATTGTAAATTCTTCCGTGTCAGCCGGTTGAGTGAGTAATATTGATGTTACAGTTTTTGAATCTTGTACAGTTTGAAAGTGTTAATTTAGGAGTTTGAGACATATAAAACAACAATAATTACATCAAATATGTTCCCTCGTTTTGCGAAGATCCAAAAAAAAAAAAAGGCAATTATATTCAACCCTTTTTTTCATTATAAAAAAGATTTTTTAATCAAAAAAATAATCTTACCAGTTAAGTGTTCCAGTTTGAGACATCTATCATCTACAGGCCACGTCAACTGACCATCACACGCAGAGCAGAGCTGTGAAGCGGCTCCACCAGCTGATATTATTGAGGGGTTGGGGTGGTTAAGCAGGGCACATCTTGTTCACAATAACAGCACGAACGTGTTGGTGCTGGTATCGGATGAGGCAACCAAATCTGTGGGCAGAGTTCGGTCAAAGTGGACAAAACAAGCTAGTCCCATCAACCACCACTTGCATTGCACTTATATTTTTAACCCAAAACCAGCCATTGCTAATGATCGTGACACCGGAACTAACCATGCTGTAGCAGACATTTGCTCTTCATTAACACTCTCGTAGATGTAGGCTTGAAGCTTGTTATTTCATTAACAATGAACAGAAAGCTGTAAACAAACTTTGGACTTTCCTCTTTACGATTTACTGTGAACTTGAGCTTCAGGGCTAAAGCTTTGATATGCTCATCAGTCAGGAACTCACTGAGAGTTCCTCCAAGTTGTGACTTTTATAGGCAGCTTCCTCTTCATTTTGACGGTAGGAAAGTACACAATCTCATCTTCCTCAGCTATCCACCTGAAAAGAAAAGAAAAGAAAAAAAAATTGCCAAGTTAGCCAACGTTCTTGAAGTTTTTATCTTGTGCAGGCTGCAATATTAACACCCATTCCCCGGAATGCATTCATCAGAATTTCCAGTTATTAGGTTCAAAGACGGTTATATCAGAGAGCAATTACCAGTAGCTAGTGACAAGATGGTGGAGGAAGATGGCGATTTCTAGCCTGGATAGCTCTAAACCGGGACACAGCCTCTGTCCACCGCCGAAAGGTGTAAAGCAATTGTTAACAACTGCTACTCCTGTTTTCTGGAGAATGAAAATTTGATAATTTTACTTATGGGACAAGAAAAATAGAAAATTTGTAGGAGCTTCTTGATGGTGTATTGTACAGGAATGAATTTCATGAATCCTTTACTAGACACGTTAAGACAGAAGACCTTATTCTATGATCTTGAGAAGAAAAAGTTCCATCAAACTGTTACCTCCCATCTCCATGGATCGAACTGATATGGGTTCTCATAGTATTCCTCGTTCATGTGAACCGACGTAAATGACGTCAAGACACACCATCCTTCTGGAATCAAATTCCCTGGTGATAATTTCTGTTAACTTCAGGAATTCTTGATATGCCCATACATACAATTAAGAAAAAGAAACAAACTTTACCTTTAATTTCCACGTCCTTGACAGCTTTTCTCCAAACAGCATTTATGATGTTTGCCGATCTTAGAGTTTCACTGATCACCTAGTGACAAAAATAAACAAATGACAATGAAAAGAGGAATCTGATACATGAACTGACAATTGAGATGGATGTCCTGTTCGCTATTTGCTATTTTATCTTCGCTTTCAAGAACTGAGACTTACATTTTGAGTAAATGTCAGGGACATGTAGTCGGTCCAACTATACTCGTCACAGGAACGAGTCTTTTGCCTCTTCAGTTCCATGTTCTCTTTCTATAGAATCATATCAAACAATGTAATCATCAAAAACCAAACAAACCATATATCCCATCAAGAATTGTGAAGAGAAGTCACTGACGGTCTCAGTGATCGATTTCATAAATAGGGTAGAGCCGAACTTTTGCAGGGTCTGGCAATCATGCATTAACAGTTCATAACTCCACGATCATGATCAATTGTTCTGTTTTTAGCAGCATCACATCAACATTCATTTACTGAATAATCAAATTTACTTTTTAATACTACAAAAAGCTTTAACATTTGTTCAACATTGCTCAATGTAATCTAACGCCTAATGTAGCTTTGTTAGTTTACATCGTTCCTATCTACCATTGAATGAAACATTAAGACATGTACATTTCATTAATGTCCAAATTTTTAATAAACAAAAAAATAAAGTTTTTGTCAACTTTTTTTTATATTACCCATTTCTCAAATCCTTCTAAAAATGGGTACTATTATGAAAAGCTATGATGGTCTTTTGTCTCTCAGGCAGGGATTTAATATGGTTGTCCTCACCTGGCAACCGTCCAATCTGAAATCGTACGGCAAACATATATGGGGTCCATACCTTAACCAACGTGTGTCTAACGAAAAAGACTTCTAAAAAAAAGTCAAAAACACTTTACGGTACAAAATAAACAAAGCTAGTGGCCCACTTCACTTAAAAAGCTCTTACTCTCCAGATTTACAGATCCAACTCTCTCCCAGTCCCTACCAAAATATTATTATTAGATGACCTTTTATAATACATAAAACATATATTTTTTATTATTAAGAATTATAATTTTATACTTAAGGATTCTCTCGAGATTCTTTAAACACAATCTATATTCAAAAGGCTGAATACTGAATAGGTATGGATATAATTTGATAGTCTATTTATAATGAAAAATATAGATGCCGACCCTTATCTGGCTTAAAGCGACGGGGCAGCCACTGAGGAACTTGACAGCTAGGGTCATGGCCGTTGGCATCGTCTCTTGCCCGGGAATCATCATCTCTATGATATTACCAGTGATGAAATCCAACGGTAGGGGATTCCTCTCGTTGGCTTCATCATTGTCACTTAAGAGTGCGTCCACTGCGTCAATGACCGTGTTATTGCTTCCCTTGTCTTCCATTGATAGTTTGTCCATTGTCCGTTTTCTTTCCTCCACAATCTTCTTCACCATCTTGAACATCCTCTGCTTAGCCTGCAAGATCAGAATATCAAACAACTCAAAACCATATATATATAATTTTTATTATATCGAGCATTAAACAAATAGGTTTTATATGTTACCTTCAGGGACCTATACAACCTTGTTCCAGGGAGTTTGATCGGTAAACAGATTAACCCTTTAATAAACTCGTCGAATTCTGTCTTCAGAAATTCCAAATCTTCGCCTGGACCAATGCTTATCAGTACTTTAACCAGAACCTGAAACGTTATCTGCGAAAAAAACCCAGAAAGCAAGAGCTTCACGCATTGTAGTTGATAATGAACATGTTGTTTCGTGTTTAGAGCGTGGCAGAGACGGAAGCAACCTTTTTAACTTCATTTTGGACGTAAATGAGGTGATCATTCGTGTGTTGCCAGGAAGCCAATGTGTTCTTGACACTGTTCTCAATGTCTTTGGTGATTCTGGATTTGAGTTCTGGTGATTTCAAGAACCGAGCTATTATTCCGTGGATACGTCTGTGCAATTTCCCACTCATTTGGAGGATAGAGTGGTCTCCCATAAGTTCCCTGATGGATTTAGGATAAGCAGGGACAAAACTTTTGGCATGGCTTTGTAAGACGGCCTTGTTCACTTGAGGATCAGTGGACACTATGATGGGGGTTCCCAGGATGTTGGTTTTGAACACCTTTCCGTACCTGAAGGAGAAAGTGATGGGAAATTACAGAGATTTGCTTTGATAGATCGAAGGAAAGAGGCTAGAATAGTAAAGAAGTGGAAAGGAAATTGTCACTTCATTGAAAAGCTGGGGAGCAGATTGACAGATAATGGGCTGTGGTTACTGACTTCACAAGCTATCCCTATGCAAGCACCTATCTATTCTAAAGTCTAATTAATGTAGGCCAGGCTTTACCTTTATCATCTCGCGCAGTGCAGGATGTTGCAATTGTCACAAGTAAATTTACCTTGATACGAAAATAAGGCTTCTCCATCTCCTTTCCATAGGTTAATTGCAAAAGAAACTTTAGTGAAGTGAATATTTTCATTACCCTGATTGGTTACTAAGAACCTACTTTTTCTATGAATGACTACAGTCTAGTTAATTAGTGCGTTGACATGGTGCAGTAATTAGAGCGTGTGACAAATTTAGAGAAGCATTCACTCATCTAAAAATGTAAGTTGTTAGGAGTCAATTACAACAATTATGCATTAATTTGTGTGACAACTCGTGTATTCTTGTCATCTGGAGGGAAAAACATGTAACCAGGTAATTGATATCTTCTTGTCTTGTGTTTGATGAATTCAGAGCCTGAAATCAAGATCAACTTCATTTGTTCGAGATTCAGAATCATATCACTTCTATTTAGTTATAACTCTTTTCAAAATGATCAAACAGCAAGGAGGCCCTGCCCCCACCATCACCAACTAATACCGCCAAGGACTTTTAACAACATGATTCAGAACTCACAGTGTAAAAAGGAAGATAGGATCAGCATTGAAAACTAGGAAAATCATAATAATACAAAGACTAGGACTGTCGCGGCCAAGAACGCTCGGTCGACGTGCAAGTTCTACTGTTCTGGAAGCCGAGGGAGAAAAAAGGTTTGGTTGTAACTTATACTCAAAACCAAGTGGACAAGAGGTAAACCGAAGGTTTCATGTATTATAAATACAAAGTTCAGCTTTTGGGGAACTCTATAGCCCAAGTACTGGCCGAAGAAAGAAAAACTTACAGGAATTTTCTTTTCTCCATGAAACTGGCAGGTCGAGAGGTGTAACCGCAAGCAATGAAGTCCAGAGTTTCTCCAATAAATGGCCAACCTAAGTTACCCTCTGGAATTCCACACTTCTTATCGACTCTGTTCGTCTTCTTCCTGTACCAAAACCATCCCACGGCAATCCCCACGATCACCCACCAACCTACTCTCCATTCCATTTTCACCAAAACCCTTTTGTCTACGCTTTTTGAAGAATCTAGCTCTTCAGTTCCGCGGCAAGTTTCAGTCTTTATGAGCTATATCCAAGACAAGTGTTGGACTTACCTTCAAGTCCATGCAACTCTATAAACCAAACAATATTGTTATATTTCACTTAAATGATCAGCTGGGGTGAGGTTTGGAGGTGAAAGAGAGAGGAAGAGACAAGAAACTGTGAAGCTTTATCAGCTACTTTTACTCGTCCTTAACTTGTAACAGAGAAATGAGTGAGGGAGGGTGATGGGTATCTTGAGTGGGGAATTGAGAAGATATAGAGCCACAATTATCATTTAATGATAGATATGACAGTATTTGGTATATATATTGCACCTCAATTGCATTAACAATTTCTTCATCTCTTTTTCATATATTGTACTTTTAAGCACACAACAATTAACACATGCAAGCCTTGCCATAAGCCATAGTTTTTGAGACTAGACTATCCAAAAATTTTATTACACAAACTATGTCTTTTCCTTCAAAAAATCTCAATTCTCCTTGGACTGAAGGTTTTTAGGATTTTTTGGTATGCAAATTAGGTTGGCAAGGGGACACAAAATAGTAATATATCCAACTATGTAAAGAATTTTCAACTAAGGCATGTCTGAATTTTCAACTAAGGCATGTCTATTCTACCTACTCAGACAGAATTTGTAACTTGCTATTCCCTTACCTAGCCAGCAAAAATTGACCTTTGTAATCAAGATGATTCATTCAGATCGAAACGGTCGTCGTTCACCAAAGCTTTGCATTGGAGAGGCCCCGAATTATGCATCACGTGCATAACAAGGCAGCAGAAGTGTTGGAATCAAAATTCTAATTCCCAAGATATCCCGATGAACTTAGAATCTATGTGTATGTATAAACAGAATGTAAGAATATGAAATTATAGCATATATACCTAACAAATGCTACTTCTTTGTTGAACTTTCTCTTTGTTTGGATTGTAGCAAACACTAAACACCTTCAACAACCAATGAAGAACACAAAGAGATGAAGAAATATAGTGTGTAGGGAAGGTTTGAGCACCAAATAAGATGGAAACATAAATAGGATGCTCAATAGGAAGGGTAGATGATAATTATATCACATGCTATAAGCATTAAGCAACCCTTTTTTGACGTGCAAAGCAATTCTCCCTCTAAATCCCTTTGAATATCCAGAATGTTTCTGGACTTCCTAGCTATTAATCTTTATGTTTAAGTTATGAGAAATCACTTAAATATGTTGTCAGAATTGGTGGATCACGCGTGACTTAGCTGGTCACAATTGTGGCTTCACCTTGGACATCTATGCAACATTTGCTTCGTCCATTCCTTTTCAACATTTTTTATCACGATCATATCACGATATTATCCCGAAACATTCCCTCAATCTCCTAAGTGTGTGACTCTTTAGGTTTCCAATTTTTGGCTACTTGAATTATCTTTTAATTCAATCAATTCATGAATGATTTCATGATCTCAATTTACCGGAAAGTAAGTGGATTGACATATGAACTCTTTGGTAGTTAATTATCTGACTTACGAACCTGTCCATAGGTAATTACTGTGTAATTTGTCCTTTCACTATTCTATAACCCACTTGGTTTGGAGTATGGGCCACGTGTCAACTCTCACTAGATTGACTACATCACATCTAGTCCAAGGGATACTAGTTCTCATCTTGGAGATCTCATTACCTTTTATGTCATTGAAGACTCTCTTCATGACATATCTACTTTGGCTAAAGATTCATGAGTAATTACCCCAAAAAGAAGTCGTGGGTATCATCTTCTTCTATCAAGAGTGGTGAATCCTTTATTGACTACCCAATTATCTTCGAATACTAACAATTATACCCAATCACCGTCCTATGAGCAACCTTATCTTGAGACAATAAGAAATGGTATCAAAGTACAGGATCAGTATCTAAGATATCTTTGAGTACCTTGAGTAGAAGGATTTTGTATCATTGCTATGATGAGATTAATCACTGACATTTAATAGATCATCTATATGATAATCTCATAGTTGGTGATCCGATATACTTTATGCTCTTACTAAGCATCTATATGTTAACTCTACACATCTCATACTATAGTTTATGAAGACCCACCATTTGATCAAATCAAGGAGTATAACATTTACTAATATATCTCAATTAACAATATCATGTTTCATTAATCATATGACTAGGGATAATTTAGATACTAACATAATTGCACATGATAGGAATCTCATTATCATGATCTTATTATGATTTTCTTTATACTATGTTTTGTACCATGGACATCATTAACTCGATTTAAGATCGACATCAATACATAAATATGAATATCAAATCAATAAAAATTATCTTTCACTTTAATAATCAAGACAAAGTTTATACAAAAGTGGTAAAAGCGATTGTCTTTAGAGCACTAATATAACACTTTGGTCATCGGCTCTCCTATCATCAGGTCACCAACTTTCTTAACCTTCTGGCATTAGGCAATAATCAACACCCATACACGGTCTTCCAATTTTGGAGATAGAATCCCATCTTTAGCAAACCCACAACTACTGTCTATATTATATGTTGCCCTTGTAAGGAAACCAAAAAAAAACCCCACAAATAACGAGTTTCACAATAGGAAGTATTGTACCATATACATTGCAAAGTGATGAGAATAATCATAAAAGTGATAAGCAAAATATAAAGATCGTTTGGTGTATATTAAAATTCACAATTTATAAATAAATATCACAATATCAATTCAAAACCGAAAAATTATAATTCTTTATTTTAATATAATTTTAAAATATTAAAATATGAGTTCATTATAGATTCACATATTTGAACAGAACTATGAGTCTATGATTAAAAAAAGGAATTTATATTAAAGGGATGCAAAAAACAAATCAAATTCTGATTTGCATTCCTTTAATTGCCAAATGGAAGATTAGTTGAGTTTGTAAAAGTAAGTGAATAATGGATCGGTCGCGCAACTCTAGAAGGGCATGCAGTGTGGGCGCGTCGTCACTCATAGTCACAGAGTCCCCCACTGAAGCAAATCAATGTGAAGACCCCAACTTGTCAGCTCTCTCTTTATTTGCTTCTTCTTCTTCTCCCACTGCTGTCTACGGTGGTCAGAGAACTGTCCTCGTCATTCTCAGAACTATCAGAGTCACCGCCACGTCCTATCTCTACTCTCTCTCCATGCAGGGTCAAAGATTTTTTCTGCGTCATCTTTGAAGGTGGGTAAGTATGGATTAACCGAACCGAATACAATTCACCGTTACTAGTGTGGTTGCAGCTTGTGAGTTGTGACCCAACAGTTGAATATTAGATGGTTCTTTTTCTTTCTTTTTTTTGTATAGTTCTAGTTGACTCTATCCTTACCATTTGTCATCGCTTCACCGTAACCAAGTGGAAGTGGTGCACCTTCTGCATGCAAAAAGATGGCTTTTACCACTGTTTAATAATTTGGTTTGTGATGTGTGTAAAAATGGCGTGGATAGTAGAGTACAGCGAAGCTAGTGATCACTAAATGGAATGGACCTTCCCATTTACAAGGTCAACGAGTGTACTGTTACTGTTACCTCCAAAAGACGAAGTGGCTTTAGAAAATGCCTGAAATCTACCACTGTGTCTGATTGCCTAATTTTTCTTTGCAATTAGCATAAGATTTTACACAAGAATTAGGAACACCTATTCCAAGCAGGAAAGGCCAATGAAACACTTTAAAGAGAGAATTTCTCAGCATACTACAACTTATGTTGGAGTTCTCTCAAGACTCCCTTTCATGAAGCAAGAGCTATAGAACACGATACACAATGTTCAATTCCATTATTCAAACCCTTCCCCACCTGGTATATTCTCATAAATAAGGTAGAAGAAATGATGGCCCAACATAGGATGATATTTGCAAGTTTACCCGAGTAATTGATTAATCTGCCCAACAATTTCAAAATCGATACAAGCATCAACCATGACAGGGAACTATGCGACAATCTAAGCACAACACCCGTACTTGAGCCAAATACACAAAGATGCTGAGCCTTGCAAATTGCTAAAACATAACCTGAAACCTTGTCTTCGAAGTTTCTACTCTTGCTTAGATCCATTCCTCAGCAACAGCCACGCCAATGTCTACCCAAAATGAATTGTCGAATTGCTTTCTAATGTCATGTCATTCACAAATGGAAAATCAATGCTGCATCCACAGGAAACTGGGACTTGGTATCAGCTTGCACAGGCGACAGCTTCTTGATCCACGTTCTTGTAAAATGAGCTCAATTTAGTAATTGCAAATGCTTCTCCAAAAAGTGATGCCCGTGTAGATTTAGAGATACGAACTTCTACATAATCACCAACAATTGGATTTCTCTTGTGAATCGGGTCTCCAGTTCGATCTAGCAGTGGCACATTTGTGAAAGCAACTCTATGGCCTCTGTCGCTCTTGCCGATAAGTTCCGTTTCTGGTGCTCTCTTGTTAGGCCCTTCCACCAACACAAGTTGGACACTGCCAACTTGGGAGTCATAACACTGTCCTGTACTCTCTCGAAATGCCTCTATAAGTTCTGTAAGCCTCCTCTGCTTGATTTCATCAGGAACATCATCAACATAATTCCTGTGGGCATGCGTTTTCTCCCTCATGCTGTATGCAAACATGAATGCCATATCATAACCGACAGCCTTCATCAGACTTAGTGTCTCTTTGTGTTCCTCCTCTGTTTCTCCACAGAATCCTGTACAAGAATTAATGTCAAAGAATAAGGCATAATTTAGTATTCATGTATATAACTAAAGGCACATTTAAACTAAAACTTAATATCTAGCAGCAGTACCTATATTAACAGCTAAAACCCAGATTCACGAATCAGACATGGATATTGATGAAGGGTATGCTTATCAACAAAGAAGAAAAAATTTTCTCATAAAAGATTAATTCTTGCAAGATGGAGTCAAAGAGCAACATTCTTACACAAGTGTTTTAAACCACATAAATTACGACAGGGAAATAAATGAAAGCTACAAGAATCCAACACGAGCAAGTATAAGTGGCATAACAGGAAATATTTTTGGTTCTTTACAGCCTGAATGGCTGAATAATCCAGGCATTTTCAGCTTAATGTTTACAAGACATATCTATATCAATTAGATCAAGATCCAGATCCAGAAAGGTATGGAAGTTTAACATGTTGAAGAGACAAGACTCTTACCACATATGAAATCGCTGCTTAACCCCACATCAGGAATGATATTCCTTATTTTCTGTACAAGGTCAAGGTATGCCTCTCTGGTGTACCCCCTGCGCATTCTTTTAAGAACTGCGCTACTCCCCGATTGTGCAGGTAAATGGATAAATTTGCAGATATTATATCTATCACGCATTATGTACAATAAGTCATCTGGGAAATCTTTAGGATGTGGAGATGTGTATCTGAACCGCATCTCTGGAAACTCAGTTGAAAGTCGATCTAAGAGATCGGCAAAGCGCAAACCCATGTTCTTCACCTTACACATGCTGGAGAAGCCGTCGCTAAGTTTCCAATTTGCTCCTGACTCAACTTCCGTTCCGGTTGCATCATTATAACTGTTCACATTCTGGCCAAGAAGTGTTACCTCTTTTACACCTTCTTTCCAGAGTTCTGCTACTTCTTTCACTATTGATTCAACAGGACGTGACCGCTCTCGGCCTCTTGTGAAAGGAACAATACAAAATGAGCACATATTATTGCAGCCTCTCATCACAGACACAAAAGCTGAAATTGAATTTTTGGAAATTCGAACTGGGTTAATGTCAGCATAAGTCTCTTCAAGTGAAAGAAGAGTGTTGATTCCTTTCTGACCATATTCTACTTCTTCCAATAATCTTGGCAAATCTCTATAAGCATCAGGTCCACAAACCACATCAACCATTTTATCTGTATCCAATATCTTGTCCTTTAACCTCTCAGCCATACATCCCAACACAACTACCTTTGGCGGACGAACAGATTGTGCTCTTCCAGTAGCAACATTACTCTTCCAGTGTCTCTTCAGAAACCAAAAGTAATTAAGTCTCTGCCACACTTTTTGTTCTGCATTGTCTCTTATAGCACAAGTATTGATAAATATGACCTCAGCACTCTCAGGAACATCAACAACTTCACTGTATCCAGAGTTTTTCATAATGGATAGAACTATTTCCATATCATTGACATTCATTTGACATCCATATGTCTCGTGATAGATGCGACCACCCAATGGAGTTTCAGGTGTTGTCGCCAAATCCAAGGCTGGCATAAGTCTGGACAACAAGGAAAAGAAAGACTTAGCATATAATCTCTGTTTCACACAGACACGAGCTTTCAAAAAGAAGACATCTCAGTGAGAACAAAACGCAGAAAAACCTTAAAAGATGGACAACAAGACTTTTGATATGAAGTACAGAGTTCTAAAGTAAGAGGCCTTAATGATTGACCAAAACCTAAACAACCCAAAAACTAGACCTTAATTCCTAAACCAACCACCAAAAGGGCACGATAAGACTCGAGCCTTACATAAAAAAGAAATTAAGAGAACTCACTCGGGCTGAGCTTGGGAAGCAGAGACAGAAGCCTGAGCGATAAAATGGTGAAGTCCAGGGCTATCCTTCTTCTTAGCAGAAGAATTATGCGAGTGAGAGAAGTTCCGCGAAAGAGTGAGCGAAAAGCCCAGTCTTTTTAGTGAACGGTGCGTGAAATAACGATACCCATGAGAGTTCGAAGCACGGAGATTATAGAAGACGTGAGTTGGACTGACGCAGCAACACCGTCGTTGAACTAGTAGAGCTCGGTGTTGTTGGCTCAAGATCGCCGAGAGAGACGCCAGCGAAGAAGCCATGGAACGGCCACAGACTTCGCAGAGAGAGTGGGATAGGGATTTCACAGCCCGCAACAAGCACCACCTTAAGTTATTCGAAACGCAGCGTCGTGGGCTGACTTCGCCTGACGTGGCAGTCGCACCATATAACATGATATTAATACATATAATCTGATCACATATGTTAAGTCACCTTCAAAAGCCAGTACAAGCGAGAACAAACTCTAGCTGCAAAGTGACGTAAAGATGATGGCTTTGAGGAGCAATAGCAGAGCGAGTCATGGCTTCTTGAGACAGTACTCGAAGCCACTCCTCGATCGTCTACTGGTTTTCAACGATCAAACAATTCGTTCTACTTCAGGTACTGCATTATTTTGATTAGCATGTGCTGTTTAGTTCAGATATTGAGTTCAAGGTGAGTCTTTTTGTTGTTTTGTTCTTTCGAACAGGTTCTTGTGATTGTGTCTATGGAAGCCTCAAACAATTTCTAGTTGAGGAACCAAAATTGGGGAGCCAAAAACGGAAAATTTTCTCGGGTATTTGTTCCTTCGGAGAAATTGGATTCAGATTTCGGTCCAGAAATTTTGGCTCGTCGGCCGCGGAAATTCAGAGAATTCCGTCCTTTGTGACGTTGAATTCTGATGATATATCCTATTTTAAGGGGATATTGGGCGAGAAAAATGTTGTTCTGGACGAGGACAAATTGGACTTTGCAAATACGGATTGGATGCGTAAGTACAGAGGATCAAGTAGGCTGCTTCTACTCCCCAGAAGCACCCAGGAGGTAAGTAACTTAGTATCATATTTGTTTTACAATACCTGGCAAGTTTGGAGCTTTGTTGTTTCTTGCAATGTTTGTGAACAAACTTGTTGATGTTACTACTTTTGCTATCAACTATTCTTCTTTTCTTGTTTTTGTTTTTCGCTTCAGGTCTCGGAAGTTCTTAAGTATTGTAATTCTAGGCGTTTAGCTGTTGTTCCCCAAGGTGGAAATACTGGTCTTGTTGGTGGAAGTGTTCCAGTTTTTGATGAGGTGACTAATTACTGAAGTTAATCGTCTTTATTGTCATTGAAAAAAATAATGACATTCTTTTAACCTTTTTGAGGCGCATGGTGGAAGTGAAGTTGGCATACTTACCTTATTAGCAGAGATTTTCTAAATCAAACAAGTATATGTCCATTGCAGAAGTCGTTATCTGCAAAATTAGTGCTCGTATTTTCACAGGTGAAAAGTTTGTTATGCCATCTCTGCAGGTTATTATCAATATGGGTTCCATGAACAGCATTGTAACTTTTGACAAGGTAGAAATCTCCCACCAAACATGTTCTTCTGGTATTATTCCCTCCTGTGCTAGGGAGGCCTTCTTATACAAATTGTAAAGGTTTTGGATTTTCAGGCTTTGAATTTTAATTTGTTCCTTTTATTCAGTAGAATTTGTAATTTTCAGCTGCATGTTATGACTCATTAGAGAGATTGGGCATCTTTTCACAGTTGCTCCCTTATTGTTAGCACCTTTATTTTCATTTTTGCCTCTTTATCTTTTCTTTTTTCTCTAGTTTTTTTATAGATTTTGATTGATACTTCAGTTGTATATCCTATGCTAATTTCAGGTCAGTGGTATACTAGTTTGTGAAGCTGGTTGTATACTGGAAAATCTGATATCATTCCTGGATAATCAAGGGTAACTTTCTGATAAACTTTCTTGAGGGGTTCAATAACTTATTTTATGATAAAGATAAAATAAGACTCTTGTGATATTGAGAGCAAAAAAATTTTATAGCTTTTATCATGCAGAGTAGCTGCAATTTTTCCTTAAGTTTATTAAAAACCTATAATGATAAATTTTCATGATGAGAACTTAAGTATTCAAGGCCTAGTCAGAGTCAAATACACACACACACATATATATAATGAATTTTTATGGGAAAACATGACATTATACGTTCAGAAACCCAAGTTCAGGAACCAGAACGCAGATCTTAGGCCCCCAACTGTGTCAGCTTTCAATTTTTTTTTTTGGAGAGCCAAATATATTAAGATGTAAAGCACATAGTAATAAATAGCATCAATATTTTACCCCCTTTAGTTGTTAGTGTATCAATTGAAGAATTGCTAGTTAATAATACTGCGTTAAGTGAATAATGCTTCCATTCAGATTTATTATGCCACTGGACTTAGGTGCAAAAGGGAGCTGCCAGATAGGTGGAAATGTTTCAACAAATGCTGGTGGTTTGCGCCTTGTTCGTTATGGTTCACTTCATGCGAACGTACTTGGTAAGGGTTTTACATTCTATGAACTTTGAAGTTCAACAAAATGGAGTTTTAGGGGTTTATGCTAATACAGTATTTCCTTAGATATTTCAGCATTCTTTTCTGGTTGCTTCTTTCTGTGTGTGCTTATTGGCCACGCAGTCAGTTTTAGTCCACAGGGAACACATCAACTCTTATTATGCAGAGCCTGCTTTTGTTCAATCTTACAGGTCTTGAGGCTGTTCTAGCAAATGGTGATGTGTTAGATTTGCTTGGGACTCTACGTAAAGATAATACAGGGTATGACTTGAAGCATTTGTTTATAGGTACATCTGAAAGCACATTTTCGTTGTGACATGTAAGCATTCCTGGTTAATTTTCAGTAATGAAGCAGATATGTATTTCTGCTATTTCTGGTGTAGGAAGTGAAGGGTCCTTGGGAATAGTAACCAAAGTTTCCATACTTACCCCTCCCAAGCTATCTTCAGTAAATATAGCATTTCTTGCTTGTGAAGATTATCTGAACTGCCAGGTTTGCTTCCATATCAACCCAACTGAAATTTCTTTACAGCATGCTATGCTAGTTTTGGTTTTTTGATTTGATTTACGCGCATATATACGAGCCAAGTTGGTCACTCCAAATGGAAGAATATTATACGAACATCTACATTTTTCTCACCCCTTTTTTTTCCAGAAGCTACTGTCAGAAGCAAAGAGAAAACTTGGAGAAATTCTATCTGCATTTGAATTTTTGGACAGAGAAGCAATGGATCTGGTATGTTAAAAATGATAGTCATAATGTTTTCTCATATGCGTACTAGAGGTTGGTCGGTCGGTATAATTTCTCTTAGCTTTCTGGTAATTGATCGTATATCTGATGTGCCAGGTTCTTAGCCAATTAGACAATGTTCGAAATCCATTGCCTTCATCAAAGCACAATTTTTATGTTCTGATTGAGACAACAGGCAGTGATGAATCTTATGACAAGTAATTGTCTAACCAGATTACTGTTCCATATTTTGTGTTATGACTAGTTATGTTCTTGCTGATTCAATTCCCGATGTTGGAATACTCTGCAGCTTTAAGATTACCTGTTTTACCTTTTACATCTCTTTAGATGTGCATTCAAGGGACATATCACGATATGATCTTCTATCTGCATTGTTGTACTGTGAAGGAGCACAGTTTTGGATAAATCAAATTTGAATCTTAGTAACTGTATCAGGATGAGATTCCTTAGAAAAATTTGTATCGTAAAATAATTTCAGTCACATATATCTTTTTTGGCATCATTTGGTAACATTTCTTGAACCATTTATGGTATATAGCATTCTTGATTTCCTTATATCTTGTGCATCTCTCGCTGTATTTCATAGTTTCTATGATTACTGGTGAGATGTAAGCAATATGACTAATCTACAGAGAGAAACTTGAGGCTTTTCTACTCAGCTCGATGGAATTTGGCTTAATTTCCGATGGCGTGCTTGCACAAGACATTAACCAAGCATCCTCATTTTGGCATTTACGTGAGGTCCTCATCTCCATCTCTAGTGATCTCATTCCATGTAGTATCTACAAATTCACGTACCTTGCAGTCCCGGTGCAGGTTTTAGTTTTTGATTCATGAAAGAGGCTAACTAGTCATGTAAAAGTCTTTCTACTTGCTACTGATGGAAAGCATTCTTTACTGTCATGCTTCTTCTTAGCTTTTTGTGTTAGCTTCACTACCTATCAGATGACATGGAAAAGGAAAAATGTTTCCATAAGTTGCATTGAAGTGATAGCATCATTGTGAATTATTGTCCACTAAGAACTTTTTCTTTCTGTTTAAGCTGAAAATCAGGGTAGATGATATGTCTCCCTGCCTAACTTTGAGCTAATTTCTTGATTAGTGTTACTTCTGATATTTGATTATTTATATTTTGTTTTATGCACATTGTGATGTGGAAAAATGGTGTTGGTTACTTAAATTGAACAACTGCTGCGGCAGTATTTTAGATGTCAGAGGCATCATTTAGTTGATCTTATGCAGATAAAAGTTATTTAGCTGTTGCTCTTAATCACCAACAGTTATTTGGGGATGACACAAACAAATACTAAGCGATTGTATTGCGACATTTTACTGGATCTCAGGGTGTACCAGAAGCATTAATGAGAGCCGGGGCTGTCTACAAATATGATCTGTCGATACCTGTTGAAAAGATGTATGGTCTTGTTGATGACATGCGAGTAAGATTGGGTAAGCGAAGTTATCAAAATCACCAATTACATATGGGAACAGATGGTGGTCCACTGGGTAGCTTGTGGGAAAGAAAGAACTTGTTATATTCCTGCTGATTATTTTCAATAAACTGGATAACAAAAGTCAACCATCTTCCACTGCTCGACACCTCCCAAGTGGAGGAATCTGGGATTAGATTTTGCATTCAATTAACTGCAATTTGAATTTACCCTCCAGAATTATAAGAGCATCTGCGAAATCATCCTTCTATTCTTCTTCATGTGATGTTGTTAGGTCAATCTGCCAAAGTAGTGGGATATGGTCATCTTGGGGATGGCAACTTGCATCTCAATATTTCAGCCCCAAAGTACGACGACAAGGTAGTTTGCTTTTCCATGAATTCAAAATAGTAACTCAATTTCCTTGTAACTGTCAACTAATTTCCCATTATAATGATTGATAGATTTTGGAACTAATCGAACCCTTCGTCTATGAGTGGACATCCCGACACCGTGGCAGTATAAGTGCAGAGCATGGGCTTGGCTTGATGAAAGCCAACAAGATTTTCTACAGCAAGCCACATAAAGCTGTGAGTATCTATTGACTTGGAACTGCAACTGTTCCTGGATAATTGGAGACTGTAGAAGCTTACATTCATTCTCAACTACTTGGGAATCCTTCTTTCCAGGTTGAAACAATGGCTTCCATCAAGAAATTGCTGGATCCCAATGGAATACTGAACCCCTATAAAGTCCTACCACACTCTCTATCTTCATGTACCTGAAACATGCCAACCACTCCAAGGGATCGGTGCTTAACAGGTATGACTAAAGGGAGGAAGAAACTTGATTCTATTCCTGCATAGGAACAGATGTAGATATGAATAAAGCTCCTGACTTTTTGATACCAAATTTTAAATTCCATTCGATTAATTTGAGCAACTTGAAAACCTGATTACTTTATCTGAACAAGCAGAGTAACTTGAGAAATAAAGGGAGTTGGCTTACTGGGAAGTTGAATGCGTAAATCTTGACAACCCCATGTTTACCATTATCTAATCTCTCGTCCGAAAACATAAATGAGAAAACTTGAGCTAAAGAGAGAGGAATATCGAATTTAGAACCCCGTAACAAAGATATCCCTTTCATTTGCGTCGTTACTCCATCTTTACGGGATTCCCAAACGCCCTTAACATTGGCATTAGAATATATGCCTGTCTTGATCTTAGTCAAAAGCAGGCATTTGGGACACATTCCAGAAGACCCACCAGATAATAATAACAATTAAAAAGATAAAAACTTTCAGTTGCTGGTTGACGTTTGATTGGATAAGAAAACAAACTCATTGGACGTTCCTTATATTTATGTAAAACTAAGTGTTTATTCTTATATAAAAGCAGTACTGAAATAGGTTAACCTGAACTGAACCTCAAAAGTTATTTTAAAATGTCAAATCAAATAAAGTGTTAGTAGTTTGACCAAAACCATTTATGATTTGGAGTCGAATTACAATAGAACAATTTAAAATTACAGAAATAGAGAGTAATTATTGTTATTAATCAAGGTAATTAATCTTAAAAAAAGAAAATGTGATCGGAGTCGTCTATGGTGGAAGAAGATAATAATAATATGTACATATGATTAACCATAAAATAAAATGGCCAACGTCAATCACGTTAAACTGTTTCTCTTTATCTATTACTTTCCCCCACTTTGTCTCCTCTCCTTTTACCATTTTCTCTCTCTAGCTTCTCTCTCTTTCTCTTCGCCAGCGCCACAGCCACTGCCGATTTCACTATGACTGGCTCCTCCGCCACCGCCCGGAAGGTCTGCCTTAATCCTGTGAACCCCACTTGTAGATTTGTTTGCTGTTTCGTGTTTGTGCTTTTATTTGTGAAATTGAGATTTATAGTGGACAAAAGTTGCGGTTTTTATTGATGTGTTTATTATGGTGGGCGATTTGGATGATTGGTGAGTGTCAGGCACTGAGTAAGATTGCGTGCAATCGGCTTCAGAAAGAGTTGGTGGAGTGGCAGGTCAACCCTCCTACCGGTTTTAAGCACAAGGTCACCGATAATCTCCAGAGGTTACTTCCTTCTCTGTTCTTAGTCCTTTTTCTGTGTATTTTTGTTGGTAATTGTGTTTGGTTCCCGATAAAATCAAAGGGGAATCAGTGAATAGAATCTGGGACGCAAGTGGGTATTTTACATTTTCTGACTTTCTATTTGTTTCCATTTTATATGATTAGAATTGGTCTTCTGAATCTTCTTATTGTTCTTCTCTGTTTCTCACACAATTTCTGCGTTTTTTTGTTTTGTTTTCCTTTTTGGTGGGATTTGGAATAAAGGTGGATAATTGAAGTAAATGGAGCTCCCGGAACCCTTTACGCTAATGAGACATATCAGCTTCAGGTCGATTTTCCAGAGCATTACCCTATGGAAGCTCCTCAGGTTTCTAAGTCATGTTTATTTATTTATAGAAAAGTCTGCATCATTACTGACTCCTAATTGTTGGGTCTTGTTTAATATTTGTGACTTGATAGTGGTCTTTTTTTGGTTAATCAGGTTATTTTCCTTCATCCTGCACCATTGCACCCCCATATCTATAGCAACGGCCACATTTGCTTAGGTATCTTTTTTTTTTTTGTTGGAATTTTCTATTACTTCCTCTAGAGTAAAGTTGTAGTGTAGTGGCCCGCAATTGGTTGGGGGTTTTATGGTTTTGCCTTCTGATATTTCATTCCGTGATTCTGAATTGATATTGGTCACTCGTTGCTGAAAACGATGGGCTTGTCCACGGATATGCTTCACGTTCATTGTTGAATTTTGGAATTTTTCTCTCTTTTCTTCCTCTCTGTATATGCAGCTGATGAAGTTTCCCTGTGTACAGAGTTGTTAAAAAAATATGTAACGTTTTATTTGCCTAGTTTTGGGAATTTTTATAAGCTCAATCATACTGTACTTATGGGTGACCATAAAGCTACAATTTTATGAACATGAACAGCTTCTTGTGCTTGAATAAGTGTATAATATGTTCAGATTCTTGACAGCCGCAGATGCATCTCTGTTGTGAGATTTATAGTTGAACTAATTTAGTTTATGGTTTTAAATTTAGTAGCTCTGCTTTTCTTTTTCACTATTATGTATGTGTATATATATATATATATAGAAACTTATGGCAAACTCGGTCTTAAACTGAAGCCAAGTGTAAGTAAACTGACAATTTTTTTGCATTTATTGTATACAGACATATTATATGATTCATGGTCCCCTGCCATGACTGTTAGTTCCATCTGTATCAGCATTCTCTCGATGCTTTCGAGCTCAACAGTGAAGGTTTGATCTAGTGTCAAATTCATTTCTTGGATTTTATGGCAAATATGGTCATGTTCATTGTGCTGCTGTTGCTGCTTTGCCATTCTATTATAAAAATTTCACCATATTATGGATGATTGCATCCCCCTCAGCTTTTTGACTGGATATTAGTAATGGAATAGATGTCTGAAAGTTTATTGAGGTTGCTGAAACTGTTTCAAAGGCAACTGACTTGGTTACCGGTGATCTTACTTGCAGCAACGCCCTGAGGATAATGATCGATATGTAAGGAACTGTAGAAATGGGAGATCCCCAAAGGAAACCAGGTGGTGGTTCCACGATGATAAAGTATAGCAATATAGCATCTCCATTCACTTTAGTTTGAATAATTGTAGTGGATGGTCTGTTCTCTAGAGTGAAAACATAAGGAAAAGCATTCCGCAAACCAAAAATTTGGGAATGGTCAATAACTCATGTAAATGGCAATGCTTGGTGTGTAAAACTAGAGGGCAGTTATGCTGCAGGTATCATGAACTTGGTTCTCCGTTAGATCAGGGTGCTGTCTAAGACAGCACACCTGTGAAAATCCTTAATCCTTGTGTAACCTTTTTCCTATTACCTTACGTTTCTTTTTAGTTTGGCAGCATAATGGACCGACGATTAAGATTCCTCTTTTATTGCTACCCTTCGAAATTCTTGAGAAAAAGTGCCCTTTGAAACTCCTGCAAATGCCAGTTTCTTGTTTGTGGTTTCAGTTGCATACAGGACAAGGGATCATCAATGTGTATGTATATTTTTGTGGATTTATAGGTTCCAATTTGCCAATTTTATGGACTAACTGATACCTTCCAATTTCTAATGTTTCTTTGGAGCGGGTTGATTTGGATGTTTCCGAGTGTTTGGTGTTGCAGTTTGATTGATTGTCTTGGTTTGTGAAAATGCTCATTTGCAAAATTTTGATGTTCATAAACACAGTGTTTGCTTGTTAAATAAATATTTTTTTTATGAATAATAACGAACTGAAGTTGGTAGATTCAGAAACTTGCCAATTTTCATTCAGACTATAAATAATGTCAAATTCTGATTTCTAACTTGCATAGCCAAATATCGGTGACTTTCAGCCATTTCCTAAGGAAATGACACGGAACAAATATAGAATGTCACAGAGAAGCGTAGAACATCTTTGAACCATCAATCGACCAGTCATTCTTTCTAGTGTGTTTGTTTAACCAAAAAATAGTGGATCTTGACAAGCCCCCGCTAGGCACTTTTCCTTGCAGCAGCTGTCTTCTTAAAGTGTCTTTTTGCCTTCTGTTCTGTAGCTTCAAATCTCGTCTTCGGAAGCACAACCAGACAGCAAAGAATCTGAAATTTATTGGGTGACCAACTAAGCATGGAATGCTCTCAGACTGATTGTAGGTCAAACCATTATCAGACGGCAAGGTAGAACTTCTCATTTGCCGCCTTGGTGTAAATGGCTTGAAGGGTTGTGAATTACCAGTCGCACAAGAACGATACCACTCCAATGGCAGACGGAATTAGCCAAAAAGAACGAAAAGAAAAGTAGATAACCTTTGTCATTCTTTTCTTATCAATTTTAGCAACTTCAAGACATTCTCATACACAATAAACGTCAATGAAGCAGCAGGAGCATTTTTCAAAAGGTTTGGTGTGATGCCCTTGTAGAAACCTCGAAAACCTTCAAACCTGCAATATCCAAAGGTTATAAGACAAAGTAGGCCAGATGAAAGTAAAACACATGTTTATACAGAGCACTTGATTCCACAATAGGAATGTCCTTTAGTAGTAGTAGGCCAATCAAAGTGACAAGACTCCAATCTCCTCAAGGTATTGAAATTTGTTTTAATGCACCCAAAGAGGGCAATATGCCTTGCATAATTCTCACATATATGGGGCTTTCAAATTCACTTTTCTCCACTTGAGAAAGATATTTAAAATTGTCAAGCCAATAGGTGATTGCAGTTTAACAAATCTACGTTGATGATCAGAGATGGAATACCTCCTAGAAATAATTTTTCCTAGTGAGTACCGAGTTAAACAATGCCATCTCCTCGTTTGCACATATTTTATCAACTGGAGTTAACAAGTTCACACGACAGTGTGGAAGGTTGAGATAAGGAGCAGTTTATTCTCACCTTGCAGCCTCCTTCATGACATGCCAGCTATCAGCATATCTGGGAATTCCATCCTTACTGGGTCGTTGCTACAAAGGTGAAAAACAATCTTAAGCTCCAACATTAATGTGATGTGAGGCAATTGGCAAGCTATGCTATATCTAAGAAAAGATCTTATTAATTCTTCCATAAAATGGCGGAAGAAACTTAAAAATTATCACAAGGAGTTTGTTCATACAGCAACTTGGTATATTTCTTCTTCAGAAGTTAATACTTTGAAATGTACAAGGTAGATGGAAAATCTAACTGTACCTGCAATCGAGCTCGGATCACCTGAAACATGAAGCCAATTTCTCAAGTGCATTAGACACAAAGATCAACTAACAGACCGATTACCATACAAACGCTTCAGACCACCATAACAAATGCCAACCTGAAATGGATATGTCAGCATTATTGCAGCAACTTTAGAGGACCCACCAAGAACTGCATAATCGACTGAATTCTGTGCAAAAATTGCCAGTTAATGAATAGAATTGTTTCCAGAACACAAAATAAATCATAAGAAAGAAAGAGCTTCTCGATGAGCTGACACAAAAATTCAAACAAATAACACCCACTACATACCAACAGATCACTGTTGGCAACCTTATCACTCCCTTTTCTTCTCCTAGATTTGTATTCCACAACAATTTTGCGGAATTCTTCATATGCTGTGAACTGGACAGCGCCGTGAGAAACCTGCTGATGGAACAGAAAATTTCTCAAGACGTGAAACAAATATAAGAAAGTTCTGTTCACATTTTATGGTTAGATGTATCTAACTTCTTCAAATCTTGTCTATGTTCTGAGATCACATTTTACCAGAAAAAGGCTAGGAACAATTCCTCTATAAAGAGCACTCCAACCTTCCTCTCTCAGTATGGTTCTTAAGGCATCTGAAATCAGTTACAGAGTGCAGAAAATTGATCAGACTTGTGTAAAAATCAAGAAGAAATATGCATCGGCACTTACGGAAAAGCTAACAATTATGACAGCCATGAAAGAAGAAATATGTTTGACAATGCAAGCAACTAGATTAGGGTTGTTTCTCAACTTTTGAGCTACATAGATATCCAAACAGTGAAAGATCACTTAAAACTGACAGCTCTAATGAATCAAAGGGCTTATGAACCATAAGCCAGAAAAGAGACAATAGCATTAAACATTCATTAGGAATCAAGTTAAAAAAAGGTTCTTAAGAGAAGAAAAATCCTGACGTCTAAGAATCAAACTCAATCCAACAACTTGAGATTGAATCTGGGCTTACATGACTCATAAGGGAAATTATATCTCATGAAGCATGTTAAAGCAAGTTAAGATTAGATGCAGAGCAGACCATAAAGCCCAGAATATAGTCGAGTTTGATGCAGAGGAGACTGCAACTGCAATCTTGTTTTTACAAGCCAAATAGGATTTGTGCACAAACAAACCTGACAAAAGCAAACAACAAACTTCTTAATATCATAAAAGAGTTCTTGATTGAAAAGGCCTGATGGATCTCCTCTGAAACAGCATTAAAATACCAGTTGTCCAAAAAAGATGGTTAAGAAATCAATCTATGATAAACACTTAAATTGAACAACAGCTGTTTGTCCTTACTGTATGCTGGTTCTTGATGTTATCTTATCACTTTGAGTTACTTTCCTTAAGTGGTTGCCAGTTCCTCTATTTTCATGTGACAATTTCAGATATTCTATACAATTCCAAGTTGCACATTTCGAATACTCACCAAAGCTCCAGCTTCCGCAGCAGAAGCAAGATGAAGACCAGGGCTCAGCTTCTCGTCCCTGTTCCTGGAATACCTTTCTTTGGCTCTGCTATAGCTAGAATTGGAATAAAAATAGGGAATTTAAATTTATGATGTTTAACTTACTTATTGAGTTCGAATAACAGCCTTTTCGCATAAACTGGCAAGTAAACACACAAAACAAGTTAACAAAAATTGGAACTCACAAGAAAAAGTATAATCCCCATGAAACAGTTGATCCAAGAACAGCTGGAGAGAACCCTGAATAAAGCCCTTTCAGGCCCTATGAGACAAAAGCAAAAGATTCCCTTTCATTCCTCGAAACATGGGAAGATGCAAACAACATAAATCAACAGAACCCGAAGCAAAAGCATTACCTCGGACCGGGAAATGGTTAAAATAGCATGAACAGTGTTCTTGTAAGTTGGCAGATTGGAAACTCGACCATCGTTAACTAAAGAATCATATAACAATGATCAGCTTCAGAATGGAAACGAAAAATATTCAAAATTTAACAATGAATATGGAGAAAGAAGGAACCTTGGAACCTCGTACGCACAACGTCAAGTGGATGCACAGCAGCGACGGTGGCAAAACCTGCGGTGGCGCCGGCGGTGGCGCTCTCCCACTGCCACGTTGACTGCGAGTGGGACTGCGCCGTCGACATTGTCCTCTTCCTGACAAAGCTTTAAGCTGTGAAGCATAAAGACTGAAGCGAAGGGGGAAACTAGAGAGGAATTGGCAAATGGTTTAGTTGAGTTAAACAAAACATAGGATCTCCGTCTAAATTCTGGACGTGTAGAGTGAATGGGCTAAACGCCCAAATAACCTTTTTGAATTTTACCGTCTTGGGACTTAAACTTAAAACCGGCTTAATGAAGGGTTAAAATTTTACGAGCTTGCTTAATTTAAGATTTTTTAAAAAGAAAATTAGGACGTATTTACATGCGCCGTTATATGCAATAATGTGACATCATTACCCTTTTTCTAAATGCCACGTATAAAAGAGTAAAAGGTTTTAAGTTCTAACCTTAAAATTTTGTAAATTTTCGTAAATTTTGTAAATTTCGTAAAGTAAAAAAAGAGAAGCTAAAAAGTTACAGAAAATCCTCAAAATTTCATTGTCGATCCCCTTTTTGACGCATTTTCACCGTCAGCCATTCCGCTCTAGTCTTCATGCAAGAGTTGTCTTGCTTGGTTCACGCATCTTTACCAAGGGTTGCCCTCGCCAGATCCGCACTTTATCGTTCGTTGAAGGGGTTGTGTTGGTTGGTTGGCAAATCTTCACCGTCCCCCGATCCGCGCTCTAGTCTTCATTAAGCCTAGTTCACACATCATCTCTTGAAAGCAAGGTAAGTCCTATAATTAAAGTATTATCCATTAGACTTAAGAGCGGTAAACATTTGATTATGAGAGGTCTGAGGCTAGAGAAGTCTGAGATTAGAGCGGTAAAAAGAAGTTTGAGGTTAGAGTAGTCTAAGGAAGATAGTATGAAAGAGATTGATAGAAGCAAACTGGTATTAATCTTCTACCGAAAATGATTAGTTGCAGAATGGGTATCTACTAGGACCAACGACTTTTTTATTGTGCTCTGATTGGTAGAAAAATTCATGTTTCTACCAATTAGAACATAATAAAAAAGTAGTTGGTCGTACAAAATCTTAATTTGATGCTTTTAATTTTGTTGCCTCCTACATCCTTGTTGCCTTACTAGTGGGAGTATTTGTCGTATGAGTGTGTATTTTTTTATTTGCAACTGATGTATTGTTTTTACGTTGTTGTTTGCAATACTCTAACTATCATTGATAATAACATAAAGTTCTGATTTTGTTATTCTAGTAGTAACTTAAATATGAAAAACTTTAATTACTAGTAACTTAAAGTTGACCTAACAATTAAATTGAATAAGGATTTCATTTAATATGGATATTTTTAAAACATTGAGGCATAATAAAACATTAGGTACGTATATAAGCTGGAAACCAGTGATGCAGCTCCCATGAGACTTATAGGTGAAAAATTCTACTAGCCTAGGAGCCACAACAAGAACATGTTTCTTGATTCACAGGTGTAAACAACGCCACGTACCTTAATTAATAGAACTTAGTAAGTTGGTTTATGGAATTGTTATTAATATGTTAAACATCATGTGCTATGCTAGGCTTGACTTTTTCACTTTCACTTTAGTGTTTCCTTTCAACATTTTGATTGAGCGTTTTCGTTTTCCTGGAGTTATTTTTTTCGGTTTGGCAGAATGACATTTGATGAAGTAACTCTGAGGTTTCACCATGCAGGATGTTTTGTTGATGTGGGTGATAATGTTATGTATAAAGGTCATTTTGTGGATGAAATTGAATTTGATCCTAACTTGTTGAGCTATTTTTAATTGTGGATATAACAATGTGAAAAGGATATTTTATCTTATGCCTGATTTTGAATTATGTAATGGTTTGAGAGTTGTACAAGATGATGCTAGTGTGTTAGATATGGTTAGTCAGATGATGGGTACGGGTGGTATTGATATTTATATTGAACATGGTGTGAATACCCCTGTTGAAGTGATTGAGGATGAATGTAATGAGGTTAATCAGGGTAATGTATTTGAAGATAATGGTGAAGATGTTAATAATGAAGGGTTTGGAGGTAATGTAGGTAATGTAGGTAATTTAGGCAATGAGCCAAATGTGGAGGATGAAAATGATGCATATATGAATAATGAAGATGATACAAATATGAAGGTTGTAGAGGATGAAGATGATTTAGAGCAAAGAGATGAAGATAATGGTACAGATGAAGATGTTGAAGAGGATTTAGGGCAAGGAGAAGTAGAAGGTAATGGTTCGGATGAAGATGCTGAATAGGATTTAGAGTAAGGAGATGAAGGTAATGGTCCGGATGAAGATAATGGACCATATGAAGCTAATGTAGGTAATGCAGGTGATGAAGATGAGGTAGTTTTGTTTGAATATTATGACAACGATGAATATGGAGAACTTGTTAGTGATCTAGATGATATGGTAGATGATGCTACTAGGAGGAAAAGGAAATATCCTGTTTATGATGAAAATGCAACTGAGCCTTACATTGAATTAGGGATGATTTTTCTTAATCATTTGCAATTTAGGCATGCAGTGAGTTTGTTGTCCATCAAAACAAAGAGGGCTGTTATGTTTACAAAAAATAAGCCTAACTTTGTCCAAGGTAAATGTAGGATAGAGAATTGCCCTTGGTATATATATAGAGCATTTGATAGGAAGCTGCAGTCATTTGAACTTAGCAAATTCAGGAATAATCATGACTTTAATAGGGTATATACAAATCCTAGGATGAACACCAGCATCTTAACTGACTTGTTGAAGGATTAGCTTAAACAGGAGACATTTTTAAAGAATGATGATATAAAATTTTACGTTAAGGATTGTTTATATTGGGCACTGTTTTTGGAACTCAACTCTTGCTCTGATACCATAAGTATTAGACCCTGTTTCTAGAGTCTAACATTTATAGTCATAAACTGTGAGCATATTACCCTGTAGGGTTATTTCAATGAACCCTCATTAGCCATTGGTGATTGACTGGTGTGGACATACCACTCTTATGGGATGATGGCTAATGAAGGTTATAGGTGATTGATCACCAAAAAGGTGATTGACTAGTGTGGACACACCACTCTTGTAGGATGATGGCTAATGGGGGTTCATTGAAATAACCCTACAAGGTATACGCTTACGGTTTATGACTATGGATGTTGGACTCCAGAAACGGGATCCAATACTTATGGTATTAGAGCAAGAGTTGGGTTTCGGAAAAGGTGCCCAATAGTTATGGTATCATAGAATAAAAATGAACCGATGGTGTTTAAGGAGATTTCATTAGATTACGCTCACGTTTTATGACTCCGTAGTTGGGTTCCAAAAATGAGGTTCAACAGTTTAAGTGTTAAAGTGTCCATAAGTATGGTGAGAAGAGCAAAGAAAAAAAATAGTAGGAAGTGTTGTGATTAACATTGTAGAGGAGTTTAGGAAGCTTTAGTCTTATGCTGAAGTGATTAGGTAGACCAACCCAAGGTACTCTGTTACAATGATAGTGTCTCAGCCAATTCCAACACCTCCACCTATATTTGAAAGAATGTACATATGTTTAGAAGCTATTAAACTAGGCATGGATATAGACATTTTCTTGGCCTAGATAAATGTTGGTTGAAAACCAAAGCTAAAGGTGAACTTCTATGTGATGTGGAAAGAGATGGAAACAATCAAATGTTTCCTATTGCTTAGGCTATGATTGAAGTTGAGTCAATGGTCATATAGAAGTGGTTTATTGAAAGGCTAAAAGAAGATTTACCTCACTGGGGCTCCGGAATTGATTGGAATATAATAACTGACCAACAAAAGGTAAAAGTCCTATAGTAATCTTGTTTTCACTTTGATTGAACTGACCAACAAAAGGTAAAAGTCCTATAGTAATCTTGTTTTCACTTTCATTGAGAGTGTAACTGTTATGAAATATTTAGAGTTGCGTCCACATGCTTGTTCAAATGGTTATCCTTTCCATTGTAGGGACTTGACATAGTCATTATCGATTTATGTCCAGATGTTGAGCACAGGTTTTGTGCTAGACATCTTTATCTCAATTGGCATGGAAGAGGATATAAAGGGGAAGAGATGAAGGAGCACTTTTGGAAAATTGCAAAATCCTTCACAGAAATAGAATATGAAGAAAATTTGGATAAGCTCAGAGCTAAGAACCAAAGGGCAACAGAAGATATTAAGAGTTATGCACCAGTTCAACAATGGTGTTGGGCGGGCTTTCCAGAGGGAAGATTCTGTTATTGAGTTGGTTGACAATAACTTATATGAGGCTTCAATAAGATTCCAATTGATGCAAGGAAAATGTCAGTTTTAAGGTTATTCGAGCATTTTAGAAGAGAATTGATGAAAAGAATTGTGAGAAAAAAGAAAGAGGTTGTCAAGTGGAATGGTAATTTAGGGCCAAGCATATAGGAAGCGATTGAGAAAAGTGTCATTATTGCTCAACATTGTTCAATGCATCATAATGGAGGAGGGTATGAGATTGATCATAGACAGAAGAGATATGTGGTGAGGCTTCAGAACAAAATATGTTCTTGTTGGAGATATACCGTCTCTGGCATTCCTTGTACACATGTCATATGTGCTATTAGAGATAGTATGGTATATATTAAAGAGTACACTTCTAGTTAGTTATGGAACACTGAATATGTCAAAGCATATGAGAAGATAATTCAACTGATGCCTGGTATGAAAGGCTGACCCATTAGTAATGAAGAAACTATTAGGCCACTAGAATTCAAACAAAGTCTTAGTAGGCCCAAAATAGCTAGGAAAAAAGGCATTGATAAGCCTCAAAAGAATATAAAAGTTAAAAAAAACAAAATGTTGACCATATGTCTAGGAGGGGCATGATCATTACATGTAGCCACTGCCATACAGAAGGATATAACAAAAGAGGTTGCCCTTGGAAGGGTCGAGAGTTAATTTCTAAGTTGTTTTGTCTCTTTATGGTACAACTAAGATTATTTTCCATAGTAGTGGTAATCTTCTAGGTTTGTTTATTCTGTTATCACTATTATCAATGACAGGTTTCAGTCCAGTTTCAAAATCCAAAACCCATACCAGTCAACTAATTTCCATATAGAGCAACACGCAATGAACTCATAGTCAACCCTAAAAACTATAGCCACAGTTGAAATTAACATTGACAACCCAATAAATGCCTCTAAATCTACATCCAACATTGAAAAGGGAAAGAAAGGTAAAAGAAGAGCAAAAGCCTTTGCCTCTGCTACTATGTCTGTATCTGCTGGTGTCACAACTATTTTAGGTACTGCTAACACCTCAAATACTACTCATGTAAGTGGGAGTGTAAACGCAACAATCTCAGTTGTTCTTCCAACACCTGGAGGTGCTTCAGAAATAACAAATATCTGTACATCTTCAAAGGTCACCGCTAAAAACCAAACTAATAGGATAAGAGGGCCTAGTTATGGTGTTGTAAATGCTGGAAGCAGATTGAGGATGTTGGCAGCTGGTAGATGAAGTCCAAATTCTTAAGTGAAAATTACGGGAAAAAGGTCTATCACATACTCTTCTTTTCAATAAGAAGCAAATAGGAAGATCAAGAAACGAATTTAAGACATGAGGGTCTACACAAATGAAACTACAGGGTTATAGATATTAAATGTAAGTGTTAAATTTTTGCAGTCTTACTTAACATGAATTTATTCATACAACTTAACAAACATTTGCACTTTATCTACAGCCTAGAAGGAGAAGTCAGAGACTACTAAACCTTGGGTAGAAATCAATAAAGAGGAAGGAAGTTGTTAATGCTTATGTGAATCCAAGCCAACAAAGTCAAACTGCATCTTTAAAGGGAAAGGAAAAGAAATGTAAACTTAACATTAATTGTTAGAGAACTGAATAATTTTGTGATATTTGTGAACTGAAAAATAATTTATTATAAGAATGTTGTTGGGATTAATTTTATTAAGCAATGAATGGAATGACTTCCAATTTTAGTTTGAATTGCATTTCTTGCACGTTTTTTCCTTTTCATTGAAGTTTATGATTGGGTTACCGAGGGTAATGGAAGCTTGGTTGGAATTGCCAAATTCTCTGCAATGTGTTGTATTTTTCAGGGAAAGCTTCCAGTCTATGGATGGAAAGAGATGATCAACTTTTTGTAGTAAAGTGTTGGTTTCCTCTATTTTCCAATCAGTATGCATTGCATTTCTTTTAGGTTTTTTCATTTTTGTTGAAGTTCATGAATTGTACAACATATACATTGTTAATGCAACCTTAGTTGGAATTATAGGTCTATTGTTGGGCCCCGAAAATTTTTTCATTTATTTAGGGATTTATTTGTTTATTCGCTTACTTTAATTACTTTTTATTTT
>JANVCQ010000232.1:9472721-9493707 GCA_025531925.1 Erythroxylum plowmanianum | reverse complement strand
CACCTTTATCGTGGGATACGTGTCGGAGCGACCCTCGGGCGTCCCGATATGTACCCTACGGTGAGGGGGCGCTACAAGAACATTTACACATTGTTCTAGTACACCAAACCATTTACAGGTAAGGCTTTAAAGGTACAACTATTGTCTTTTTTGCCTTCATTATTTAGACTAACAAATATAAGCAAGACTACTAAACACAAGCTTAAACAAGTAAACCATTTCTTACACTTTGCTGAATGTGTTTCATAACTGGTCCTCGTGGCAACTAACTCATTCTTTAACTTCAAATTTTCTACAATCCTTTCAGCTTGCAAAACATCTACTGCTTTCTCTCTCAATTTTGTCACTTCCACCTTCAATAGATTATTTTGATGATATGACATCTTCTCTCTGTTTTTCAGCTCTAAAATAATCTATCTTGCTTTTGGACAAAATCTTTGATCATGCCATTCATGAAATCCAAAAACATTTTCACTCTACCATCAAAGAAAAAGCAGCAATTCATTAATGAAATATATGAACATATTTAGTTAAAACAACAAAAATGTTCCAAAATTACCTGAAAGAGTTGATAGCTATAAAACCTTCTCCCTAGATTTTCATCAGTCCATGAAGTCCATCTAGATGCTTTCAAGTTACAGTAAAAATATTTAACCTCTTCGTCATAGTCCCATTCAACTACGTAAGTTAAAGAAATTAGCTTGTATGGCCTCATATCAAGCTTAGAAAGCATCCCTCTATAGCCAAAGTTGAAAATTTGAAAATTTCCAACCCTACACAAAATCACAACCATGTAAACAAAAAACTTAATCCTCTAATTAACCTCATAACCTTAAAGATCTACTACTTGAGCTCATTCTCAATTATTACAGCACAATGCTGTAATGTTGATTATGCACCCACTGATAGCTAAATGATGTCTATAGGAATGAATTTGTTTGCTCCTAATAATATGTCCATGAATGCCATATTTTATCTTAAACCCAGCGTATAGAGAATAACAAAACATCGATAATCACCAACGAAGCTAAACCAAGTGACACAAATTATATCCTACGTACAATGTCAAGTACATGGGGAAGAGAAAACTTGATCATATCCTATATACAAATGTATAATAAAATTGTACATGAAAACAATTATCGTCTACACGCTATTCAACCTAATAATCGAACCCATTTAAAGAAGATAAAATAATTTATGTAAATGTAACATTGTTAGGGAAAAGGAATAAAGTGAATATTAAAACATCATAAATTTATATACAAAAATTAGTAGGGAGTATGACTCATTACCTACTTTGGTCTTCAATCACAACACATGTATGTTTCAGATCTTTGAAAACCTTATCGCCCATTTACCTCCAACGCCAAAAGCTCACACTCACACTACTAAGAAGGCACAAGCAAGATTGGAGTGAAGGCACATACATTAAGTGATGATGCATCCAGGGATTGGAGTGAAGGCACAACCAAGAGAAGAAAAAGAGAGTGAAACATGTGTTCTTAAAAATCATTGATTTTAGGGTTGAAGAGTCTTTCGTTTAAGTCAAAATTTAAACAAAATTATTTAATTTATCGTAAATTCCACCTAGCTTGGACAATAAATTAGGTCTATTAACGTGGCATCTAAACACTAATTGACATGTACGTAACGACGCTTGTAAACATGTCCTAATTTCTATCCAAAAAAGTCTTAAATTGAGCAGACTCGTGAAATTGTAGCTCTTATTGAGCATGATTCAAGTTTAAGTCCCAAAATGATCAAACTTAAAAAGGTTAAGCCCCAATTTGGGCTTTTAGCCAGAGTGAAAAGGGTCAAATAAGACATTAATGCTAATTCACACTAAAGGAGTCATAATTAACGCTAATGGTTAAAATTTGATTAAATTATTTATTTGAAAATCTTATAATTAGAATTGATTTTAGGCATCAATTTTGAAGGGACTAATTCACTTTCTAAATGGCAAATCATTTAAGGGAGTAGTAAATATATGACAAATGTGGCCTCTACATTTGTCATGACCAATGATTAAAAAATTCAATCAATTCGATCGATTTAATTATAAAAATTTTAAATCTTCAATATTTTTAATTCAATTTTTAACTTTCTAGTTCAAATTTCTTTAATAAATTTTTTGTTAAAAATTGATCAATTTATTAATTAATCGATTAATTTTCATAAAATAATAAATTTTTATAAACTAAAATAAATCAATTAATTTTTGTTTAACAATCTCTCTTTTCAATTAAATTCAAAATTTTCAATATTTAAAGATAATCTCTTTCAATCATATTTTAAATTATTTAATTTTATTTAATCTTTAATCAATTTTATGATGATATTATATTGATGGAACCTTTTAAATTAATATCTTGTCTTACTGAATTAACTTTTAGTTTAATTTTTAAAACATTGTTTGTGTCGTTGTCAATTGAATTGAAGTTAAAATAGTAAACTATAAAGAATTGAGAAAAAAATTTCCTTGGCGACACACTTGAACTATAGGAATGCTAACAGGTACTAGCATACCTTTCACATATGCATAATAATTTTAAAAAACAATATTTGACTGTTCTCTAATATCTAGTTTCTACTCCTGATTGTCAACAATTCAAAATATGTATTTACATGAGAACAAGAGCCTCTCTACTAAGTAGGGGTAAGGCTGCGTACTATCGGACCTCCCATACCCTGTTTTAGTGCGGGATTTCGGGGTATGATGATGATGATGAGAACAAGAGCTCAAAGTACAATTATCGTACTCCATAATGACATTGAAGATTTAAAACTTAGAAGACCTAGCAGCTTTGCTTTTACTTACTCCGGATATTGCTATGAAAAGTGTGATAAATCTAATATGTTCTTATGTCCAAAGAAAACCTCCAGATTTTAAGCTAGCAATGAGGTGGACAGTGACTATCAGACCTTGACAAAGTAGTCATGAAAATGTAGCCTAATGAAAGAAGCAACCATGTGAACTTCTTGACCAACTGCTTTAGCTACCATATGTTGAGCTTCTGCACAAGAATGGTTTTAAAAGTAAAACTTTGTGTAAACATAACCGTCAGTGTTCTTGGCTTAAAGGAACAAAAGCAAAGCTTATAGCTTCAACCATTGTTGTTCTTTTGGTGTTTCACTTTAATTCAAGACCAGGAATATGAAGAGGGTCTTAGGGTTTAGGGGGTATTTATAGAGAAAATTTTGGGTACCTTGAAGTGGCTATCTTTCGTAGCTTTTAGCTTACTACTTGTGATAAAACTTTCACTCTTAAAACTAGTTAAACATGACAAAGAGGTTAGTCCCTTTCTTATTTTTTAACCATTCTCATCCATTTTGTCTTCTTTGTTGATTTGGGCAAATCATCTAAATCAAATACATGAATATGATTCCTCACTCAAGTTTGTTTACATCAGGCATGACAGTAGACCTCATTTAGCTTATGCCAGGTGACATCTTTCAGTAATGCATGTAAAGTAGGCATGGTAATTGAGTTAATTTATGACTAACAGATTAAATTTAATTTAATCAAATTTTGAATTAATCTTGAGTTTAAGGTATCATTAAAACTAGACTTTAAAGTCCCAAATAATGATTGGTTTGTCAAAACCCTAAAAAATAATTTAAATTCGTACTCTTGTGATAGTCGTGGAAATAGGTTGAATCCTAAGAGAATAAAAAAGTAATTTCTTAATTTCAATTGATAAAACAAAATAGAGGGTTTATAATTAATTAACTAATAATCTAAATTTAATAAGGAACAAAATAAATCAACTAGGTATTAAAGTGAGAAATTCAATGGTGCTTAACTCCAATTAAAGGAAAATGTCTCATTTAATTATAACATTAATCATTGGTTTAAAAAGAATAATTTTTACAATTCAAGTTGTTAGTCTGAAACCTATTAGGATTGTTATAATAAGTCTCAAATTTTACCAAATTAATTGGTTCAGACTTAGCAATCAACCAAAATTTATCATTAACTGATTGAGTATGATATATTCTATATCAATTAAATGATAGCAATAAGCTTGATAGACTAATAAGTTATAATTATTAAATTTAGTTTTCTTGTTTCTAATAAGTTAAATATGTAATTTAATAAATAACATATTTGCTACTTGTCTAATCCTTCATGATAATTACAAATTATTGAATTCATGGATATTTATAGAATAATCAATATCAAATTAAATTTTCAGATTAATTAATATTATGTACTCAAGAAATAAAAGAACATAAAATAAAAATACTTCAATTAAAATAAAATATAGGTTTAGAATAAAATCTCACAAAGTTAAAACTAGAATTTTGAGTCCCCTTAAATTAAAGTATTTAGATTTAGCTACACTTGACTTCGGTTCCAATACCAAAAATAAATAAAAAAGATGAAAGACTAAGAGAGAACACAAAGAAATGAAAATAGGGTGATGTGGAGAAGTGAAGAATGTGTTTTCCCCTCTCCTCCTACTCAAAACCTAGCCTCGTTCTAATCTTCCAAGATTCCTAACCAAATAGGTCCAAATCCCTACATAACCAAATTGGAAATAAGTTTCTTAACTAAAGTCAAACTCTTGTGGTGAATCTAGCTTTTGGTGGGATCTCACCTTATCCACTACAATAATTTGTCAACTTTTTTCAAAATTTGTGATTTTGACAAATAATGCTTCAATTTGGTACAACCTTCACTTATCACCTTCTAAAACAAACCAAATATTAATTTTCCATTTAGGCACCAAAATTAAGTAAAAAAAAAGATATAAACATAATTAATATAACCAAATAACATCTTATAAAATTTCCCACACAAAGCTAATGCTTGTCCTTAAGCATATATCAATTCAATACATCAATCATTCTCATAATAACCTCTCATCTTTTTTCATGCTATCCAAAAATATCCCCATAAGCTAATATACATTCAAGGTTTAAGGAAAAAATAGCAATTAAGAGAACAAGCACTCATAGGACACATTTTTAGAATGAAAATATAACATATCATCAATTTCATTAAAGTTAAATGAAACAAGATTTGACACCCTCTCATGCATTTCACTCTATCAACTCAAAGTGTTAAAGATACACTAAGCTCTCAAATCAAGGGATAGCAAGTTATTTCCATAATCATATCTTTACCACTAACAAAAAATGAACTTAATGCATAAATCAAAGGAACTTGATAGGGGATGTAATGTCGATTAGGTAAGGTATTACAAAAAGAAGTTTTAAAATTGAAGAAAATCATACAAATTTATTCACACAGGTTTCAACTCAAATCAGTCCATAACTCACTTGATTTAAATAACATCCTTTCAATCACCTCATCATTTTTTCTCCCTTTTTTAAAATTTTTTAACAAGAAATATCAAATAGGAGATTTCTTTTTTTCTTTTTTTATACTTCTCTCCCACTGAAAAATCAAAATAGTGCAACTCGAATCAATTGATTTATTTTTCATGGTACTAGTCAAAATCTTATGCAAATAAGATTTATACAATTCCTTCAATTTAGGGCTTTAAAATTATTAAAGTAATCAACAAAAAGAAGGGTTAAAGTGGCTTATAACAAGTTTAGTATAAGAAAAGAAACTTCAAGGCTCAAATAGGTTCTCTAAGGATAAGAATTAAGGTAGGCTTGTCTAGGTCCAAAAGGGTTAAATCTAAGTGGCCATATCATTTATATGTAAAACTTAATAAAAAGTGTAGTCTTAATATGTATTCAAGTGTAATTTCCAGCATAAACAAGTTATGTTTGATAGCACACATAAAAAAGAAATGTATGACCACAAATATGATAAGTTGCTCCTAGGCTCAATGCTTATGTAGGTGTCAAAATGCATCAAGTGTAGCTTATACACTTTCAATCATCAAAATCTAATGTGATACTTAAAATAATTTAATGAAAAATATTAATCATATTAGTCTTCCTCATGCATTATAACTTTAACAAAAAGTATATCCTAACTAGGATTATTTCTAAACAACAATCAAGAAATTTTGAAGCTACCGCGAGGAATAATTAACATATGAATCATAGTATTCATAAGTTCAAGCATAAATCACAAAGTTTATTATAGTACATACTCTCACTATCTCACACCTAGATCATACTTATCCCTATTGTATGCACAAGATGTTCACATGTCATAAAAAAAATCAGTATAAAATAAAAAATTAAGTAAAAGACTACCCTGAGTTGTGAGCATCTGAAATGAGATGTATTATGCTGTCAGTGGATGTGGAAGTATCACTTTCATGAATTAGATTAAAACATCCAAACTCCCCTTTAGTTTAAAGAATTTATGTTCCAACCTCTCCACCTGAAAATGATGCTCATGTTGGATTAGTGGAGCAGGAAGACACAGAGGTTGTGGAACGTCCAAATCCTCTTGTCGATTTGATGATAAACGTCCCCAGAGGGGTCACGTGGTACAAAATGAAATGTTCTCTTTTGTTACTCGAGCAACCTCATTCTGTTTAAATGAGCTCTATCTAACGGTTCCATCTCACATTCTTTATGCATATTAGTGTTAGTCATATCGAACAAATTGAGATTGATAGTCGAGTGAGTAAAAAGGGATCTAAGACACAAGTTTTTGTTAGAATAGATAACAATGTTAAACTGCGTAGCCAACTAAACACCTAAATTGATGTGTACTTTTTGTATCATATACCAAACAAAGAAAAACAACTCAACTTTAGTGCAAGTACAAGTCGTGGCCTTCCTTCCTGAATAATTAAAAGTTAATAAATGTTGTATACAAATCCATTTAAGCTCATTAAGATCATTGCCCTTAGTTTACTCAGATGATAAACCAACAGGTTAGAAGTCATTGATTTCTACACTCTATAATAATCAAAATCACCATAGTCCACAACAAATTCTTTGTATTGAATTGAATTAGCATATTCCTTGGTTATCAACCTTAAGGCCAAATTAAATTCAATGATGTTTTGTTTAAATTTGACACCCATTAATTTTTATAGGACCATATTAGGAATACGTAAAGTGAAAATTACCCAGTTTATCAAATTTGAAGGTAATATAAAACTCTTTAGTTCATTTAATAAATACCAGATAACAGATAATCATAAAATGTCCTCAACTCATATCAGTAATCAAATCATCAAATTTTTCTTTGATATGCAATTTCTCTAAGGAAGGTAATGCACATGTTTACAAGTGTTGAGAGCGACATACCTTTGTTTTCTTTCTTTGGAGCTGAAAGTAAGTTATTCGCAAAGGTTTGACTCAATTGGTGGCAAGATAGATGTATTTTTAGCTATCCAAGCACGCTTCCTATAGACATTTGTGGTACGTCCAATGTTTGATTGTGTGCAATTAGATTCACCTTAAACTTGCCTTTGATTACTAACTTACTAATATGTTTTGAACGTCTTATAATTATGATAATTACAAAAAAAACTAATCTTAAAATAACTAAAGAAATAAAGTAATAACTAAAATTAAAATTAAATGAAAGAAATTAAAATTATTGAATCAAATAAGTAAAAACTAAACAATAAATGAGACGTTATTACAATACTAGTGGTGTTGGTATGCTTGATGTTTTGCATGTGCTTGGAGGCATGTGTTGGATGGGTTTGGTGCTAAAGCGTGAAGGTAGTGGTTAGTACACTTGGGCTTTGAAGCTAGGGCGTTGGTTTTTGAAGCGTTATATGGTGCATTGTGGTTTGTTTACACCAGGATTGGGAGATGTGCTACGATATACAACTGGTGATGCAAGGACTAGGAGGCGCTGAGAGCGTTGGTTGCTGGATGTTGGGTCTACTTGTGCTGAGAAGTTGGGACGTATGGTGTGAAATTGAGGGCTGGGAAGTTGGACTGTATGCCTGGTTTGGAACGTTACGATGTGTACTGTACTGAAACACAAAGGAAATTATGGTTTGTTTTTAAAATTTGTTTTTATTAATAATAATAATTATTATAAAAATAATTTATTTATATCATCCTTCTATTTTTATTTAATATCTCTTTTATTTTTTATTTTACTTTTTTCTTTTAAAATCACTAATTCTTTAAAACAAAACATATTATTAACATCTATAAGACGATACCACGCCTTATGAGTGTTAATATTATAAAATTTAAGAGGTTTCGTTCAAGAAAGCTGAATTACATAAAGTGAAATCAGTTCTTATGAGTTTTAATATTCTGGAATTTAAAAAGACTACTAACCTAACTTGAGTTGTGTAAGGCATGATCATCCTCAGTGTCGACCTTGGGCAGGGGCAGACAGGGCACCTACTCAGAGCCCATCCTCATTAGGGGCCCACCTTCAATGCATTTCAACATCATTTTTTCGGCATTTTTTAGTTAGACGGGTAGTAAATCCTTAGTTGTCAGTCAGAGGAGAAGAGAAAGTTAACATTAACTAATAAATAACTTACCGAGAAAGTTAACGTTATTTAATCTTGGAAGCTAAATAGTTTCCTTTATTAGCTATATAACGTTAACTTATTAAATTTATAAATACCTTTGAAGCATTTGAATATATTTCTTATACTCTAATTTTTTTGTTAATTTTCATCAACATATGAATCTAAGATACTTCAATTAAAAAATTGACGGTAAAAAATTTTCACGATTTTGTCGGTAAAAAATTTTCACGATTTTGTCTTATGAGTTCTGAGTGATAATTTAAAGGTAAAATTTTTTTATTTTTAATGTATTTTTAGCTTATTAAATATTTGAATATATTATTAATTTGTAATTTGTCATTAACGTGGACATTATATTAGCATTTTAAATCATAACATTAATATTAAATGATACATCGTTTATTTGTATTTCTCCTTTTTTATTTTTAGATTACTTATTATTTATAAAACTATAATTAAACATTAATAAATAATTTAATTTTTGTAATTATAATTTTCATTATACTTTGCCACAAGTAATGTAATAATTGTTAGATTTGTGTTCTTATAAAGGTTCATATAAGTTTAGTGATAATATGATTAAATCAAATAATTTAAGTTACTCAATTCAAAGATTACATAAACGGTTTCATTTATTATAAAAATTTGTATGATTCTATTAAATATGTCATGATAATTAAATAATAATTAAATTATTTAATAATTAAATAAGACTGTAAATAGTTGGATGCATTTGATAATTAAATAAAAATTATTTGATAATTAAATAAGACCGTAATAGGTTGAATGGTTTAGCTATTTTATTTATCGAGAAGGATATGTTGAATGTTATTGATTTTGATAATATTATTAATAATTTTGCACCTAGAAATGAACGGAGAAATTACTTTTCATAAATCATGATTATTTGTATGTTTGTTAGTATTATTCTCTTAGTGTTTTGCTGTTCAATTGTTGCTATTGCTATTTAGTTGTTATTGTTGCTATTTTTAGTGATTTTATTGCTACTGCAATTTTGCAAAATATTATTAGCTAATATTATGATTACTTAATATTTTGTTGAGCATGTGAACTTATAAATTAGGTCACTTATGTATAGATATTAAATTTAATAATAAAAATATGCTTTTAAATTTACACGTTTGTCTATTGTCGACTTATTGAGGGCTTTTTTTTTACTTTGCCAGGGCCTATAAAATGTTAGGAACGACCCTGATCATCCTTTATGAATTTTAGTAATATGAAAATTTGGGCCTTTTATCCTGACAGTTGAATTACATATGACACGATCTTGCCTTATAAATTTTAATATTTTGTAACTTAAGACTCAATCCCCCTTAAACCAATAAACTGACTACTTAACAAAAAAAATGAAAATTATAGAAAATTAAAGAAAAACTAATAAAAATTATCACATTTTGAGTTGCTTATGAAAAAACGCAATTATTTAACGTCATTCCGTTGGAAGGGGTTTTTTCTTCTCAAATTTTTACGTATTAGGGAAGTTTCAAATTAAACACCACACTTAAAACCGTCATCTCCTCATAAAATGGCTTCAATCTGTGTCTGTTCACCTTAAAAATCTTCTTGGTATCTAAATTGTCTATTTGCACTACACCATAAGGAAATATATTAATGACAACAAAAGAACCAAGCCATCTAGAAGGTAACTTACTTGGCATGAGCTTTAGTTGAGAATTATATAATAATTTGATTTTCTCTTTGTAAATTATTGAATTCTTGTAAGCATCTAACCTTAGTTCCTCTAGCTCTTGTAATTACAATTTTCTTGCCTCTCTAGCTTTTGCCAAATCTATATTGCCTCTCTACCAATAAATGACAAACTTTACCAAAATACCAATCAATAAGGAGACATTCCTATTGACATTTTGTAGGTTGTATGGTATGTTCAAAGAGCATCGTTTAGATGTAAGCTCCAATCCTTTCATCTTAGATTTATTGTCTTTTTCAAAATAAAATTTACTTCTCTATTTGATACTATTACTTGTATATTTGTTTGTGAATGGTATGCGATGAATACTTGATGATGAACTCTATACTTTTTAAACAAAGCTAGCATTGCTTTGTTGCAAATTAATAATGGCTCATGGAGCTTCAGATATACTGAAAATATTAGACTTTATAAAATGTACAACATCTACAAAATCATCAGTCTTGGCAACTTTTGCTACCACACACTTCGAAACATAATCAATAGGAAAAAGTATATAAGAAAAATTATGAGATGAAGAAAAAAGACCTATAAGATTAATGCCCATTACATCAAATATCTCAACTATAATAATTGAGGTTTGAGGCTTTTATTTCTATGATATGATATAACTACCTTTTGACATCTATTTTGTGGTTTTTAATTCAATTTGAATTAAAAATTATATTAATCATTATGAAAGCATCATTTAGGACTATTTGGTTCAACTTCTATTTTTCTGTTATCGATTTTAGTTTTTAGTTTTTATTTTTCTTTCAAATAAAAACAAAAACTTGTTTGATTTTTAATGTTAATGTAGTTATATTTTTATTACTGATAATAATTATATTTTAGATAAAACTTAAATATAAATTATTTTTAATTAAATAAATCTCTTATATAATATTTGTTAACAAATTATTAATAAAATTATGTTATTTTAATAAAATAAATAAATTAAAAATTAAAATGTTATTTAAAAATTAATATTTAATTGAAATATATTTTAATTATTAAATCAAATTTTATTTGAATATTTATATATTTTAAATTTAATGATATATAATTTAATTATAAAAATTAAATTATTCATAATTTTATTGATAATTAATTTTAATTTATTAAATATATAAATGTAATGTTGAATTAAATTATTAATATTTTATTAAAAATAAAAAATTAAATAATATATATTTAAATGATAGTAAATTAGATTATGAAAAAACAAAAACAAGAAACAAAAATAACTTTTTATAGTTTTCATAATTTTTGAGAATTGGAAGAAACCAAAACAAAAAACAGAAACTAAAGACTCAAACAAACAAATTTTTTTTCTAAATTTAAAAACAAAAATAAAAAATAAAAAATGAAATGGAAACAAACACCTCAAATATAAGTATGATATTTATGTCTGGTATGTTTGGTCATTATTTTTAATCAAAATATAAGAGAAAATTTTTTCTAAAAAATTGAAAAAATATTTTCAATTAAAAAAATTTCTTAAACAAGGTTGACCTCTTTTAAAAATTTTAATAATATTTGAAAAATCTAACAACTCAAAGTAATAAAAAATTACTTCGAAAATTTGAATTCTTTATAAAAATTGTAATTCAACATAACAAGCTTAAATTACCTCAAATTTATCAAACATACATTTTGTGTGTCCCTAAACCATCGGAATTTAGTTACTAGTTTGTTGAGATCGGTTCATGATTTAAATTTCATTATTCCAAAATATAAAACTTTAACTTTTGACGTTTAGTAAGCAAATCGAATTCGACCAAAATCTACAAAGAGCTGCCCTTTCGTTTTAGATTAATAGCATTGCACTGAATCAACTAAACCCCACACCCCAGTGAGGGTTGAGTTTGGAACCTAAAATCTGAAACACGGCGACTCGGTGAAGTTGATTTGAGGTTAGAAGATAATTAGAGAAGCTTCAACTCGATTACAAGTGTCCATTTAGAGCAAGCCAAATGGACAGAGACAGAAGCTCCAAGCCTCGACTCGGAACTCTAAAATGTGCAGCCTTGTGAAACTCAAACCTAACCTTAACCCTAGGCCGAGAAGAAGAAGAAGAAGTAGAAATGGCGAAGCACGCCGCCGTCGTGTGGTGGGTCCCGTTCCAGAAGCGGTGGCTTTTGGCTCTTCTCGTCATGCTCTCACTCTCCACCGTCGTTGCTGTCTTCATTAAAGCCGCCTTTGATTCCTGCGATCGCTACGTCGAGGTCGAACGGAAAGTTGCCAGTTCCGGCGGGGCATCGCCGATCAAATCGCCACCGAGCCCACTCAGTTTTATGAAATCGAAGATTGTGCTTTTGGTCTCGCATGAGCTCTCTCTTACTGGTATAGTTTTCACTTATATAAATACTAATTTATGTTTTTTTATTGAAATTTTTGTAGTTAATTTATGTTTTGTGTTCATTTAATTACAGTAAGACGCTCTTTTCCTGTTTTAGCTATTTATTTGATGTGTAGGGCATTCCAATTTATACATTTATGAGTCCTGCTGAGATAAATACTTCAAAGTTGGAATTTTATGTGTGCTAGAATATAAATGCTGAAGGGGAAGATTTGGCGGATATTGACTTTTTGGGCTGGCTGCAGTTTATCTTTGGTTTTAGATGAGTGAATTTCCTACATCTGAAAATGGCAAGTGCTATTTAATAAATCATTAAATGGATTTCTGTCTTCTACTTAATTTGGTTTTGGAGAAAGGATACATAAGAGGAACGAGCATGGTAATTTGGCTGTTATATGGGGGCTGAGAGGTCTTCTCCTTGATGTTTATGGAATTTAGCAAAGCGCATTGGTACTCATATTTGTCTACCATTTTGTCCTGATGTTGAATCTAATATGGAAAGCTGTAGTTTGGAGATGCCCATGTTCAGGAATCAACGGTTTGATTTTGTCTTATTCGATACTTGTGTAAAGTGCATTGGTGGCGCATACCTTGATGTCTGTTTTACTTTTGTGAAAAGATTTTTTTTATCAAGTCCACCTTCACCTGAGAAATTTTGTTGTGGTATTTGGAAAGATAATTGTTTTCTTCAATTGGTTACAACACGTGTCATGTGAAGTGTAGTTTTTGTTTAGTCGTCATACAAAAGCGTTACAGAGTTCATGAAGTAGCTAGTTATAAATCCAAAACAAGGCTTCCACGGCTGGGGAGAAAGATTTCTTTGGTCAAACTGCTAAATGTCTGAACTTGCTTCCGTTAATTAATTAATGGTTGTGGTTAAGCCTAGAATGTTGGATGAGGTTTCTATATGTGCTTCTAATTAAAGTTCCCTGCATGTCCTTAATTGGTTTTTGCAATAGAATAATGATTGCTTTCATATCTCTCCCTGCAGTGGTTTTGGTCAACTTTTTGATTATGGTATTTCATTCTTGTTTGTTAATCTTACTTTTGCTGTGTCTTTATTATATTTGTTGATTCAGGTGGGCCTTTGCTGCTCATGGAACTGGCATTTTTATTGCGAAGTGTTGGTGCTGAAGTTTGCTGGGTTACTGTTCAAAAGCCAGCAAGAATTGATGAGGTGATATACAATTTGGAACAAAAGATGTTGGTTCGGGGAGTGCAGGTAATCATAGCTATTGCCATCACAATTTTCAAGATCTTTATGGACTACAAATGCATAGTTTTTCCTTCCATCTGACCCAATTTCTATTATATGACTTATTTTCCAGAATACCATTTGTTAATAGTCCATGTGATTAACTGTGTTGTTTCTTTTTCATATTTTTAGTGACCTATTATGTTTGTTTGAATGTGCCTGCCTTGTATTAAAATGTTGCCAACGGAGTGTGGCTTAACTTGTGAAAGAAAAGTTTTCGAAAGCTTTGACTGGGGTTCTCATTATTCTGTTATATGCCTTGATAGGTAATACCTGCAAAGGGCAAGGAAGCTGTAAATACAGCTCTCAAAGCTGATATGGTTGTATTGAACACTGCCGTTGCTGGGAAATGGCTGGATGGTGTCTTAAAAGAAAATGTTCCTCGTGTACTTCCCAAAGTGTTGTGGTGGATTCATGAGATGCGTGGGCATTATTTTAAACTAGATTATGTCAAGCACCTTCCTGTGGTTGCTGGTGCAATGATCGATTCACACATCACAGCAAGATACTGGAAGAATAGAACACAAGAGCGTCTGAGGTAAACTTCCAACTACTGTTTTTCTAGATTATTTGTTCTTTTCTTGCAAGTGCAAATTCTGGACTAATGCACAATTGTATTACTTCCTCTATTCTTTGTACATTATTTGTCAAATGTTCTTATTTGCAATTCTGTAAGTATACATTGGCTAATATGCAAAATTGGGAACCATCTGGCATACTGTATTATGCTGGAGGCTTATTATGTTAGGTTCTTATGCAACCTTAAGATTTGCACATTTGAGGCACACTTATAATAGTGAGAAAATGTCCATTGATTAAGATGGAACTTTGTAGATGCTTTACATCTCTCCTTTTTGATTTCTATCCTGTAAAGTCAGTTTTTGAGTTGTAGATTGTTTCCATATCCATTGACTAAGATGGAACTTTGTAGATGCCTTAAATATCCCATTTTTGATTTCTATTCTGTAAAGTCAAATTTTGAGTTGTAGATTGTTTCCATGTCCATTGATTAAGATGGGACTTTGTAGATGCCTTACATATCCCGTTTTTTATTTCTATCCTGTAAAGTCAATTTTTGAGTTGTAGATTGTTCCCATGCATTGTTAAGGTGTATAATTAGCAGACTTATTTGCCACTCAAGTAAGTTTGTCCATCCCTAACAGGATTAAAATGCCCAAGACCCATGTTGTTCACCTTGGAAATAGTAAAGAACTTATGGAGGTTGCTGAAGATAGTGTGGCAAAAAGGGTTTTGAGGGAGCATATTCGAGAATCTCTTGGTGTACGAGATGAAGACATACTTTTTGCAATAATTAACAGTATGGTTTCTTCCTGATGAAAATTTCTTTTTTCTACCACTTGGTTTTTCTCTATACTTTGAATCACTGCTCTGTTCAAATTGAAACCTCAAGATGTCCCTTGCCCAAGTCAATATCAAAATTAATTTTCAGTCCGTCAATGCTTTTTTAATTTTTAATTTACTTCTTTTCAGTTATAATCACTTTTGGTCTTTCAAGCAGTTATCTTTCGTCAATTCTCTTAACATCCATTCCTACTCCATCTCATATATGCTCAAAAGAAAGGAGAACTTGATTCATAATGCAATTTTAGTTTGCTAACTTGTGCACGTATGTTCCCCAATGACTGAGGTATTGTGCAGGTGTTTCACGAGGAAAAGGCCAAGATCTATTTTTGCGTGCCTTCTATGAGAGCTTGCAATTAATTCAAGCAAAGAAGCTGCAGGTGCCATCGATGCATGCAGTGATAGTTGGGTCTGATGTGTCTGCCCAGACCAAATTTGAGACAGAATTGCGGAATTATGTAGTACAGAAAAAGATTCAAGATCGTGTTCATTTTGTGAATAAGACCCTAACCGTGGCTCCTTATCTAGCTGCCACCGATGTTCTTGTTCAGAATTCACAGGTATTTTAATGTTGCTTGGAGCATTTAAAATGTAGCTAGATCATTAATATTCTGAGTATTCTTTGGGACGTTGTCCTCAAAGAAAGGAAATAGCTAACAGACATAGAAGAATAGTGAATGGGCCTCACTTGATATTTCCATTCATGCAGGCACGGGGAGAATGCTTCGGAAGAATAACTATTGAGGCCATGGCATTTCAATTGCCTGTACTGGTTAGGGTCTTTACCTCATCCAGATATTCTTTTTATTTTCTTCTTTTTTCCTTTCTAAGTCAGTAATTTGACGGTGATTACAATTTCTCTTTCATTAAACAAACATTCAGGGAACTGCAGCAGGAGGTACCACAGAGATTGTTGTGAATGGGACTACGGGTCTGTTGCATCCTGTTGGAAAAGAAGGGGTTACCCCACTTGCGAAGAACATTGTCAAACTTGCAACTCATGTCGAGAGGAGGCTTACAATGGGGAAAAGAGGTTACGAGAGGGTCAAACAAGTATTTTTGGAGCATCATATGGCACAGAGAATTGCTGCAGTGCTGAAGGATGTTCTGCGGAAGTCAAAGAGCCATCCACGTCCTCAATAGTTCACACAAAGCATGTCCTCACTTTTCGCCAAGAAAGTGGAGCTATGATACTACTTGAGGACTCGTAGTGGTAGTTCACTCCATTCATGGTTGCAAACTGAACCCAGAATCAACCCGTCGCTGCTTATAGTATATAGACAAATATTCCCTAATCTTCCCTCCCCGAAGAGCTGTAAATTATGTACATACATGACTAATTCACACCAGTTCTGAGCTTATATAGTCTAAACATGGACTAGAAGTTAAAAGAATCAGTATTTGTTAAAGCAATTTAGAGCAAATGATTATTTCCTATGTTCTGTTTTGATCGCGTCTGTCATCTGCCTTTTGCCCTTCAACCCTCTCAATTGATTCGCTTCATGAATACAAATTCACCTGAGATCATTTTTGCATTATCATAAATGTTGAAATATTTGAAATTGCGTGACAATAAATATAAAATCTTTTGATATTAGTGGAAGTAAAATCATAAACTAAAATATATAAATCTAGTTTCAGAACTTTTTCCCGGGTACTTGAAACGATTATGGTTTTCCAAAGTTCAAATTAATAGGAGCTTTTTTTTGAAAAATAAAAAGAATTGTATTAATAATAGCAAAAGTTAAATCAATATTACAATGAGTTCTTTAATCTATCTATAATTCAGCAAAAATTGAAATTGCAAAAGATTACAACATTGGTACTATACATTCAATGTCCAAGCGTTCTTAACATTAGGAGAGAGTGAATTTTGCTTGTTGTCTATTATTAAAGTTGCTCTAATCTAGTTCATAATGTTTTCTGCAATCTGGTATCTTTCAGTTCTCTTATTTAGTTTCCTATTTCTTTCCTTCCATATAGAGTAGATGGTGGTTGTTGAGGCTATTTTAATAAGCAACCCATTCTACTTTCCTTGTTTAGTGATTTCAATGATCATGTTCAAAGTCTCAACTTACTCAAATGTGTAGCAAGGAATTGGTAATGAATGTAAAATGCTACTCCAAATTGCTTTGGTATGCCTATAACAGAAAAATAGGTGATTTCTGCTCTCTTCAGCTTGTTTGCAAAGGACACATATGAGATCATATATCCCAAACCATCTATCTTTGATTATGAGCCTATTCTTGATTGCTAACTAGGTAAAATCTTAGGCTTTTGGGTTTAGAGACTTGATTGATCTATTGTGGGTTGGTCAATTATATAATAATTGCAAGTGCACGACGTAGCTGTAGCTAGTATCGGCGAGTATGGGTTGATTTCATGAAGACTATGAATGCTAGTAATCACCATTCCCTTATTATCTAGCTTAAGGATCGATTTTAGATTTTTAATGGAAAGAAACTAAAACTAAGGTAAGTAAAATAAAATAGAAAACGAAATTGAACAGAGAATTCAAGAAGCACTAGGAAATTGTCAATATCGAGTGATTAATATCTAGAATTCGAATCCCCCAAACCCTTAACCGGTACTGATCATTTTTAATGCAATTGTGTTGATTACTTGCACCGTGGAGATTGCTAAGGTATGCTAATAGCTGACCTTGAGTCTACTAACATCTAATCCTAAGGTCTCTAACCAAATTACTTAGGTTAAAACTTACATGATTGTGTTATCATTTTATGAATCCCTATTTTCAGTTTGAACCTAATCCAGAAGATTTATGTCATCCTATCCTTAGGGTTGCAATAAACTCTTTCTAATTATCATGGATCTATTCAAACTAGGATTTCTCAATCGTTACATTGAAATCATATTATGACATAATATTTTGGGTTATTATAACATAAATAAAAATAGATAATTGGATCACATTAATTAGTCAATCAATTGCATTAACAAAATAATCAACACATGTTAGAGTATCCAAATAGGGTTCATCTAACCTGATACTAATAAAACAATTAGTTACATATTACCGAATACGAAATCAGATACACATATACAGAAACTTGAATTGAAAACAACGGAATCATAATTCTAAATCTCCCTGATTGTTCTTTATCGAGTATTTTGACGATGTAGATGTTTGATCTTGTATTCTGGTGGATTTTTTTGGATAAAATCTTCGCATTTCTCACTCTTTTAGCTCAAAATTGCCCCCAAAATTGTCTTTGGAACTTCTAGAATGATGCCTACTGCCCCTCTCTTTAATTTGCCCCCGAAACGTCTATTTGATATGAAAATCTAGGTTTTTAGATTATGTATGATCGTGTGCATAACCGTACATTGGAACGTGCACAATTGGAAATTGTCGGATATCGTGAAAGTGTATGGGGGTGTATTTCTTCCAGATTGTTGTTTTTTTCTATTTTAGCTACGATTTTGCCTTAATTCTTCTCCTTTACGTCTATGAAGGCCATTATCACCTATAAACACACTTGGATCAAATTAAGTACAAATATACGATAAAATATAAAATATCAAGCAAAAAATATCAAATATAGTTGGTAAAATATAGTCAAATATCCATCTATTAAGACTGCTTCCATATAATTGCATGCCACAAAACTGCTTCTTCATTGCTTGCAATTAGCATATGACAAGAACTATTCGTAAATGTCCCTATTGAATTAGGAGACTGGATGATGTTAACTTCTCCATGCCCCTCAATAATTTGAGGTAAGTATTCAACAATTAGAGGAAAACCTCTAAAACTGGTATACCATTCTTTATTATGGATGAGTGTGGAGACTTTGGCATTCATAGGGATTCTGTTTATGATTTGTAAAATATCTGCTCTTTGAATAAGAGGAATGAAGTTAGTTTATTTATCGAACCAGAACCAAACAACATCTCCATTTCCAAAAGTATGCTTGATGTGTGGATATATCATACCTCTCAAATTGAGTAGATAATTGAAAATCTAAGAAAATTCACGATAATTTACTACCTATTGCTTCGACGTAAAACAATATTGTGCAACCTATGAAGAAGTTTGCACTCTCATTCAACTGGTGGAATGATTGCTCTCCCAGTAAGACATTCTATAGCCAAATCTCTAGCTTTTAGATCGAGGCAATTCAATCCTTTCTTTCAACATCAAGAACATAGTAGCCTCCTTAAGTCTCTAACTTGTGTTTTGCCCTCTATAGCTGCACAACTCTTTCTCAAAACTTGTTCGTATTGAACATTTACCCAAGTTTCATCTTGGACCAATTGAGAATCCCAATTCTTTCCTTTATATATAACTTTTATTAGGTGTTACTCAATTCAGGGACTGCTTAGTAAGGGAGTTAGATTGTAAGGTGACGTGAGATGGAAAGAAATTAGACCTAATTATTTTAGCTGCGTGATAGATGTGATGCTTGGGATGAAAAATTTTCAAATCTAAATGAATTTGAATGGTGGGTTTGAGTCTGAGCAAGTGCTTGGTGCACTTGGGAAAATGATAATAGAATTTATAATGAATATAGTGAATAATGAAAATGGATACCATTACCATTGATGTGTGCTTAGTTTGTTAAAAATCTTGAGAAATAAAATTGTTAAAATTTTACTTTACATCAAAATTTAAAGCTATTCTAATTAATTATATTTAATTTATGCACCCCATTTATGACGACAGGATGTTTAAAATGAAGAATATCGTGGCATTTCCTTTCTAATAGCTCTTGAAGAAAAAAATGCTCCGGCATTTGCTTGCATCAGTATATCATTAGTCACATAATGTCCTCAAAATATAGTTTAATCATCAGAAATATTGTACATTTCATCGACATAACCATAATGTCCACCATTCCATTGCTATAGTGAAATCAAGTAATATAGTTGAACCCATAAATTGCATTCCTTTTCTCAAAATGCGCATGAAACAAAGGTAAAGAGCATTCAATTCATTACAAGCAATCATGTTCTCAAGAGAATGTAGATTTTAATACAATTTACATTCCCCTGATGATGCAAATGATGTAAAATATCACATCTAAACACAATACCTCCACCAAAAGCCTTCAAATCATGCAAATATCTAGGTTGACACTAAAAGCTTTATTTGCATCACAACTACAAAATCCTCAACTAATACAAAATAACATGGTTAGGCAACATCAATTGCATCCTAAGTTCATGTTACTTGTAAAAGCCTCATATACCAAAACTATTAATATGCTCCTTCGCATGATTCATGGATTAGAAGATGGATAGAAGAACCTAAGCCTAAAGAACCTTTTTAAATGACTTGGAAAAGGGAACAAAACCTGAAATTTAGCAGGATCATTATAAAATAACACAGTAGCCTTACCAACATCCATTTGAGATATGTTAATATTAAGAAGTTCATTGATAAGCTCTTGCATCTTCTCATTGGTTAGGAATCAGATTTAGACTCCACAATTAAAGCATTTGTAACAGCAGCATATTGTTATGCCATTTATTTGCAAATAGACTCAAACTTAATAGTGAAGTTTTCTAACATTGAGTTAATAGTTTCCTAAAGTGTTGTTGGTTTTTTTCTTGTAAAAACTTTCCTTTGTTAATGAGAGGTTTTTCGGTTTTTTGATGCATGGGTGCTTGAATTGAAGGAATAGCTAGGGATCCTTGTGTATTAGAGACCACAATAGGTTCATCTTCACTATACGATGAAGAACACACTGTTATATTCTTTGGGTAATTAGCCTTGGCACTTGCTTCAGCTAGATCCTCAACTTTACATCCCATGGCTCTATCTTTATCCCACACATGTCCATTTTGTGCATATAGCGCCCCCTTACCGTAGGGTACGCACCGGGACGCCCGTGGGTCATTCCGACGCATATCCCACAGCAAGGAAGTGC
>JANVCQ010000232.1:9354354-9370822 GCA_025531925.1 Erythroxylum plowmanianum | reverse complement strand
ACAATATTTTAATTAATTAATAATTATATTTTAATTAGTTATATTTTAATTAATTATAACAACCACACCCTTACATAACAATGATATCCATTCTTCTATATTAGAAGGGGAATGGGGTATTGCCTAAAAATAGGTAATGAAAATAATGACTCTATAATGATACCCCCTTACCAAACTTAATCTTTCATTTTATACCCATTTCTTTTTTTCATACCCACTAAACAAGCACCTCCTGAGTTCTTATTTTCAATGACAATAGAAAATACTTGATGTGACGTATAGAAAAATTGCACTAGTTTTTTCAATTCTTTGTCTAGGTTGTATTATAATGATGTAAATTTGTTAAAGTATCAAAATAAAATTTTCATTATCGATGTTTCTGGGCATTGGTTATTTGGATATTAAAAAAGCTTGTAATTATTACATGTTGTTTTTATGAATCTTTTAAAGGTTGATAATATTACGGTTTTAATTTACTCCAAGATTAATATTTTTGATTTATTGGCTAAAATAATATAAAATTATAATATAAAATTTTAAAAATTAAATTCAATTTTTGGTATATATGTTTTTTATTTTAAATAATTTTTAGATTAATTAATCAAAATAATATATCAATAAAATATTCTTTTGTGTAGATTAATTAATTACAAAATTATCAAAATAATCAGTATGAATTTAATGCAGATAATAATAGAGATTAGGAAAAACGACAAGATATGTGTAACTTGGTAGCTGAATTTTAAGCTTAATTCTTGAAGATATTTGGCAGCTGGGTTAAGATAATAATTTACCTTTGCTGATTTTCACGTGATTTGTGACGTTGGGATTTTTGGTCATTATATAAAATATTTGCAACTCATCTCGTGTGGTTGGAATTTTTGGCGATTATGTGAAATTTTTGGGACTACTTTTTTCTTAAGTTGTCACTGTTAACTGGGAGTCTATGCGGCTGGCCAAGTGCTGCATGTTTATTCTTGGGTGATTTATTAGCTGCACATTCTTTTATTTTGAACATTTATCGAGGGTGATTGAGCATGTTTATTCTTGGGTGATTTGGTAGCTGCACGTTCTTCTATTTTGAACATTTATTAAGGGTGATTTAGTAACTAGCTTTTCTTTTTGTGCTTGTGTAGCTTTTGTTGAATATTTTCCATCTCTCTTCAACAAGGGAAGGGATCCTCAGTCCCCCTTTCCCTGGCCCTACTCTGTCTTTCTCTTATTTGAACCATCTATCTATGTAGGTCTCACATGAATGGGTGGCTCAGATGAGAGGGAGATAGAGTAGGACCAGGAAAAGGGGTACAGAAGATTTGGGGTCCTTCAACAATAACAGCGGGCTGTAGAGAAGATTGACATCATTGATTTTTGCAGCTAGGTTTTGTTGATGTATGTGAATGATGGCTGTCTTATCGTTCATATGGTTTAGTTTTACGGCTCTTGATTATGAGCTGTGGTGTAAGAAAATTTCAAAAGTTGCAGCTAATATTCTCAGTCGATAGTGTGATGTTTGATGAGTGCTAATTGAGTACGTTTCTGCTGACTATGGACAGTGATAATTGTCTGTAAAGTTTCAACAGCAGCCGTGAATTTTGGAGCCGTCGGTAGAAGTTTGACGCTAATAGACAAAAAGAACACACAAGCTCCAAACCAGGCGTCAGCCATCTCTCCCCAGTTGATTGACAACATTTCGACTGAATGTCTACAGCTAGATGAGAAATAGACAAGTGATTGACATTAAACCAACCTTGAATAAGACGTGAGAATAGGTCTATACTTGCAGAGATGAACATGACATATATATCTTACTCAATGGGACTCCTAGTTAATCCGGTGGAACAACTTTTTCACCAAAAGTTCGATTCTTTTTTTTTTTTCACAAAAGTTCAATTCTTATATCTATGAAAAAAGATAAAAAGTGAAATTTTTATTTTAAATATTTTAAAAATATTATTATTTATTTTAAAAATTAAAAAAAATAGTATGTGTCATTTTTATTTTAAAAAAATAAATTTATTATTTTTTAGTAGAAATGTGAGTTCAATTATATCAAATACATGTCATTTATATGCTAAAATCACAGGAAAACAAAAATAACTCTAATATCCCCTTTTCAATTTAGAAATCGATATGACCAAACTCCCACGAGTAATTTTGCTACGTTACATTATTGATAACCACAACTTGAGGCCTAGCACTAGCAGTGGGTATAATACATCACCTTTCACCCCATCAGCAGCATCTGTGAAATGCTTTTTTATTGGTGTCTCAAAGCCAAGCCCGTCCAATTTAGGCAATTGATGCTTCGATGAACCATTTCGCTTCAAAGTTCAAAGCAAATTTGAACTTCTTGTTATTTAACAAGAGTTCCCCGTAAGCTTCTATGACAACATTAAATGCAGGCACTGTCAAACAATTCAAGCTCGAATCAAAATGGAAAATGGGTCGTTGAAATTATTAATGGTTTAAAAGTAATCTATTAAGATTTTTATGTTGATGAGCCTAAATTATTTAATTGAGTACGATTTATTATATATGTAAAAATTCTAGTATCATAAAACTTTACTATTATATTCTTAATTTATGATAAGTAAATTAGAAATAAGTATTATATATAAAAAAAGTGACTATGATCCCACAAAAATTTTAGGATTTCTTTTTAGATATCTAATCATTATAAAAAACAAACCACTTGTAGTATATCCTTTGTAGTATATTATTACGAGTTTTGTTTCTAATTAGTCTGCACATTCACATTTGAGTTCCTATTTTCTTTGACAATTATAGAAAAGTTAATTTCCCTTGGAAGTCCAAAAGTTAATCAAGTCTATCCTTTGTAGTATATTATTATGAGTTTTGTTTCTAATTAGTCTGCACATTCACATTTGAGTTCCTATTTTCTTTGACAATTATAGAAAAGACTTGATATGACGTATGAAAAAGTTATACTCTATTTCTTAAAATCTCTCTCTCTCTTGTATTATTATAATGTAAAGTTGTTAAAGTATCGAAACAAAAGACCTTAAGGTTTGGAAATCATTCAATTTGACCCTCGAATATTGACACCATAAGAGCATTGTTAGTCATCTGCTTATGCGGCTTGTTAAATGCTGACATGGTTTTTTTTCGCTGAATGTGGGATCCATTATTGTTGACATGGACATGGTGGTAGGTCCCACATTAGGTCAAAAAATGTTGCATCTCCTTCTCCCTCAAATGCATCATTTTTGGACAGAATCGCTACATTTCCTTCCTCTTCCCAAATGCAACGTTTGTCCTCTTCCTCTTCCTGAATTCCCAAATTCATAATCCCTCTTACTTATAGACATCACCACGCTTCAATCTTCACAATCTTCTCCCATCTTCCTCCGACATAATCTCATTTTCCTCTTCCCTAATCCCTAATCTTCTATTTTCTTTTGACACAATCCCAGATCTCGCGCATCTTTTGTCTTCTTCGTTGTGAGTTCTTCCTCAAACGACATTTCATAGTGGTAGGTTATTGTTGTCTGCCTTTTACGTTTTCTATGGTCCCCTAAATCTGTGTGTTTGTGTCCATTGTTGCCTATCTCATCATGGTTTTTTTGCTTTTTTAATATTGTATATTGTTTGGTTTGTCTTCACTTATTTACGATGAATACACCAACCATTTTTCACTATCTACCTTTTATGTTTTACTTCTTGTTATTCCTATTATTCGTTAAAGTTGTACCTAACATCAACTACTATTATGAGCATCATCATCAACTTTTGTTTTTTGTTTATATTCCCTGCATTGTCTTATATTTGAGTTTGTCCAATGATAAACGCTTAATCACGTAGACAACTGAAGGATTCACTTAGTGCAGGAGCTTGAGAACAAAAGCTCATTCCATTGTGGGTTATAATAAAACTTTTTATCGTGCATGAGAAGCAATAGTTTCTTAATTACTAGTAAGACTGGTCAAACTTGCTCATATAATATGTCTACTGAGATGAAATGACATTGTTTGGAAGTAGTTTTTATATCTATTACAATCCTTACAGTCGCATTTCTTGCACTTAATAATTAAAAAAGGACTACAAATATGACCTTCTTATCTTTGAGAGTTAACTTCTCATTCTTATGCAACATATGCAATATTTAACTTCTCCTTCTTATACAGCATATGCAATATCTTACTCTATTGCTTTACTTACATGCGTAACTTAAAACCTTAGTTATCTGCTGCTATCTCGTTTTATGTTGTTTTATCAGTATTGCATGACCCTCGTAGAATTTCAAGGCATTCAAAGGATAAGAATGTCTTCTGTGCTTGGAAAATTCACAAGCATTAGAAAAACAGTAAATTGAAATTATAGTACTTAAACAACTTTGGCATTTAAACAATTTTGAATCAATTGTTGGTTAGCAGATATTGAATCTACTATCATGGCTTGAGTATGAAAAGATAGCAGTGTGAGTGACTATTCCTGTGTAGCATATACATACCATACTTGACTGCTTCTATATAATACATACAAACAATCTTACAATCTAGTATAGCCAATCATCTTCACTATGCTTAGTTCCCAAAATGAAAAATACATAGGATATAATTCAGTTTTAAAATTAAGTTCATTTGTAAGGGAACTAATCGACCAATGATTATTAGGAAGCTACACTCTAAATATTTTGTGCAGTGTTGAATAGTAGATAGCCTTAAGTTATCTATGGTTGCATACAATTGACTAACAATGAAATGTTTAAACATGGTTGTTGGTGACAAGGGTGTAGTGGTCTTTTAGTACACTATCTAGCACCTTTCTTAATAAGCACAAGAAGGTGGGAGCCATCTGTGAATCTAGCAAATTTTTATTTGGTGAAACCAATTGATGCTTTTCACTTCTAACACATTGTTTGAATATATATGACATATATGAATAATTTATGTATAGTTATTTGATATTGTTGACATATTGTTTCAACCTTTGATTAGAACAAACACAAATCTCTCATGTTTCCAACTACGTTCCTAACACATTGTTTGAATATATATGACATAAATGAATGATTTATGTATGAATGATTTGTGTATGGAGTTATTTGAGGTTGTTGATATATTGTTTCGACCTTTGACTAGAAGAAGTAAGAGTACTCATATAAATTTGCAGCAACTATCCAAAGATATGGACGTGACGTTTTCAACTAACACTACATTAAATTCAAATAATGATAATGTGGTATGTTATTGTGGCTTAAGAGCTTCATTAAGAACTTCATGGAGTGAAAAAATCCCAGGAAGAAGATTTTATAGATGCCCCAAATATCGTGTAAGTTTAATTTTTATTGATATGTTAAAATTGTTTATATATATGTTAAATGTTTTTGCCTAATAATTGTTAATGATCTTTTAGGTTGGAAAATGTGAATTTTTAAATGGTATGATGACAAATTTACTGGCAGAGCTATTGAAGTAATTCATATATGAAGAAAGAAGTAGATCATTTGAAGCAGGAGGCTGAACGAAGCACAATTGAATCACATTCAATGTTCAAATTTGAGGAGCAAATAAAGCTAATGAAAGAAGATATTGTTTTGCTGACAAAAGAGCAAAAATGAGTTAAGATTTGTTGTAATGATTATTGTAAGGATTTTTGTACTTATGATGAGTTTAAAAATATAGTTTGTTCTAGACAAGTAGATGTAAAATGTACTATTTAATTTAAAACTTGAGTTATGAGAATGAAAACTCCTCCTTTGAACATTATATGTTGCACTATGTTTGTTTTGTTTGTTATTTATGAAGTTATTGTAATATGGTCTCATTATAAATAATTTAATACAAAAATCATATCAGAATAAAAAATTGGAGAAACATGCTCAATTGTGATTAGATATAAAAGTGATAGTATCAGTAAAGTGATTACATCACAATTTGTTTATATACAAAAGTTATACTATCTATCCATCCATATATATAGACAACATCAATTTAAAGTGTGCGAGTCAACCACATTACTTCCTTCATTTGCACTTAACTGAGAAGGTTGTTCATATATTGGTTGATTTCTTGATGATCTTCGCCTTATTGCTTTGTAACCGTTGAGAAGTTATGCTAGGTTATCCTTTGAAGCTCAGACCTCTTAGTTCGAAAGACAATTTGAATGAATGTAGATCAACTTCTCCAAACTTCTGTTTACGACAAGAGTTACTAAAATAAACATGTTAGTTAATAGGATTCAATCTTAACAGTATTCAATCATGAAAGAAATCAACAATGGTTGAAGAGATAAAAATATACACAATATTGTTTTGTTGTCTTGCTACAACAACATGTTCAAGTTGTGAGGAGACATCGCGAATGACCTAGTAAATATGAAACAAATATTTCTGTGGAGATCGTTGAGCAGGTTGAGTTGATGAATGATTGTTACATTTTCTTCCATTGTCACCATATTTGTCACATTTGCCATGTTTTCCACATTTTTGTGCTTACCCTTTCTACTTGATTTGTTTGGATTTCTCAACTTAGTAGGCTCATTTACTCCTCTCCTTCTAGCTATTTTAGGTCTTTTAGGCATGACTCTATTCGCTAGGGAGTTTACTACATCTTCATCATCAACTATACGCCATAAACTCGGTCTTTTAATAGGTTGTAAGATAAGCTTATACACTGCCATGAATTTAAACTTCTTATAGCGCTCATCCACATATGCCTTCGGTCATTGTTTCGAGTGATGAATAACACTTACAACATGCTTGCAAGGATATCCATCCATTGAATGTTTCACTCATGTTGTTATCAACAACTAGACAATTGGATTTAAATGACTGGTAACATCATGCCCATCTCTCCTTCAAATATTCAAGCAATGATGATGCACATCTAGGTGTGATTTTGTCTAACCTTTTTAGTTGCTTCTCAAAATCTTCCACATATGTTGACCAAACACAATTCCAAAATTGCTTTCACAAGTCTTTTCATTTAAAGTTCATATGCCAATTATGGTATATGTGATGTGCACATATACAATGAATGGCATATGGGATTGTGTCTTCCACTGCTCTAATCAATCCTATAACAATAGAATAGATAAAGTTAATATATAGTTTATACAATATAATATATTCATTAATCAATGAAAAAACAAATACCTTCTGTATATTTGATATTATTGTTAGTCCTTCACCACTACCCAACTCTAAGTCTAAAGCCAACAAACTCATAAACCAAGTTCATGAATCAGTGTTCTTTATCTCGACAGCTGCCTATGCCAATGGATACATACCTGCATCCTATCCCTCCCAATTGCACTCAATAGTTAACCTTGGAATTCAATCTTCAAAAAACAACGATCAATACCAAAGATGGGCCGTAAATGCCTTCATGCTCTTTTCATCGCATCAAAGCATATGTGTAATCTTTTGAACTACAAAAGAGAGATAATGATGTATGAATTAATGAACACACTTTATAGAAAACTACATATTCTAGTTATCAATGTCAATAACATGTAAAACTTAATGGTTGCATACTTGTAACAAACTAGTTTTTTGATTTCTAGCCAGCTTCAACTCAATTGTTGATCCAGGTTACCATTCCTCAACTCATGACCTATCCTTGTAGTTTTGCATAGTCATTCACATAATCACTTACCCTTTCTTTTCTCAATCTCCTCATGGAAGCTTTACACATACTTGAGTTGACAGATATATTGAGCTTTTGTCAACATTCTTTGACCATCTTCATCGTCGAGATACTAAACTTCTTAAGTATTCTATCCCTAAAATGTCTTATTAGGAAATTAGTGGAAACCAGTTTTGGTTTGTTGGTCGTAAAACACCTATGCTGATCATTATATGTCACCACTTTAAAGCACCCATCATTCTTATGACAAATGACATACAACTACCATGGCATCCCTCAATACATCTCACTCTCTTCCTATGTCTTTCACTTCTTAAACTTTACATTGTAGCCTGTCCGCACTGCATAATTCACAACAGACTCTCTAAAATCTTTGCAGAGTCAAACTCCATTCTCAATCTCTAATTTGGTTTAGCATTAAATTGATTGTGCCTTATAGTACTACTTGGTCTTCGCAACGCTCACAAGCCTCTTATCTGCTAGGATATTGATCACTACCAATAGAACTACCAAAATCTGTCGTCTCAATTTTAACTGGTTTGTGGTCATTGGGAATTTCAACTATGAAACCATCATCATCCTCATTATCATTATCATCCATCTCTACATCAACTCCTAAACTAACACCTTCAGTATTAACACCTTCTATGGCTCCATTACTTTCCTCCTCACTCTTTGTGGCTTTACAGCTTTTCTCTCACCCTCCCCATCTCCATCCTCTCCTCTCGATATGGGCAATACCTCAAGTATAAATGATGGGATATTGATCATATGAGTTACATATACATCAATCCTTTCGTCAATTTTCATCAGATTGATAAGTCGTAGACAACTTTCATTTGACTCAATCAACTTCAAAGACTCACTAAACTCAAAATTAGGTTCAAAACAAATTTATAATGTCAAGTGTATGACCAAAAAGCATACATTTATCACCAAAAAGCATACATTTAAATGATATTATCAACAATATAATGGATACTTCATAAAAAAAAACATACATTTAAATATTCTAATGCATGTTGTTGAGATTGGTTACAAATAGCACTACAATCATCTACCCTTAGTGAGGTGATTATGTTATTATTCCTTCATGCCTAAAGCACTTTATGAAAATGGGAAGTCACATAACTTAAAGATGAAGTTTCAAGTTGAGAAGGCATAAGGGAATGAAAGTTTCAAGTTGATTATTTTTCCTTTCTAAAAATGAAAGGGGTGTTAGATTAGGTGATAGGTGAGAAAATACCCACCTATTTTTGTTAACTAAGGTCCAAATAGCTAGCAAAGTGTAGTTAGGTATTTTAATCTAACATCTGGTAAGTAAGAAGGGAATATTTTTCAAGACACTTCAATACTAGATATAAAAGGATCTAAACTCATTTCCAAGGGTTCTTAGTGCATCTGTCCCATATTATATAATTAAGATAAGCTAACACTTAAACCTTACTTCATTTAATATTTAAACAAAATAGCAACTTTGTTAATTTCTAAATTTTGATGTGTGTTATTCCTCTTTTTATCATTCTTGCAATACATGAGGGGAAAAAACATAATTCGAAAGAAGATAATAATAAGAGTTATGTTTTTGTAAGCTTTTAAAGAACGCCTATAAGAATACATGTTTCATATAATCATATGGAATAAGGAAATTGAGTCTAATGGCAGTTGAGGAAGTTAGTTAAAAAGTTGTTGAAGGAATATAATCATTAGCTTTTCTTCTCTCTTTAATCTCTCAATTTATTATTTATTATGTGAAGAAGTATCTTTAATCACAATAGTGGGGTATCATAGCAATGAGATTAGATCATATGAGTAAAGGAAATTTGAAAATTTTAAACAAAATCATTTCAATTGAATGGAGGCAAAACATGAGCATGGAGTTAAGGAAATCAAGACACAAATTTATCAATATTTTCAATAATAACAATCATTAAGAGGCATTAACAAGAATATATTTTAAAGAGTGAACATTTATTTATACTAGATGGAATATGATGAAGGTAAGATTGCATCTATGCTATACTAATACACCAAGTTCAAAAACAACCGTAGGGGACCACAACTTACATCCACCGCTTACATGCAACACCACTACAACTATAGGGAACCATGGCATACAATATTAAAAAAGGCAAAAAAACCACGATGAGGCAGGCAATGGGCATAAACACACAATTTTAAGGGAACCATAAAAAACATAAAAAGGCCGACAACAATGACCTACAATGATGAAATGTCATTTGAGGAAGAACACATAGCAAAGAAGATGAAAGATGCACGAGATGAGGCATTGTATTGGACGAAAATTACAGATTAGGGATTAGGGAAGAGGAAAATGGGATTGTGTTGTAAGAAGATGGAAGAAGATCGTGAAGATTGAAGCGTGGTGATGTTTGTGAGTAAGAGGGATTAGGGATTTGGGAATTGGGAAGAGGAAGAGGGCAAATGTTATGTTTGGGAAGAGGAAGGAGACACATCGTTTCTGTTCAAAAACGCTACGCTTGAGGGAGAAGGAGACACAACATTTTTGGACCTGATGTGGGACCCACCACCATGCCACATCAACAACAGTGGGTCCTACATCTAGTGAAAAAAGAAAACCATGTTAGCATTTAACGGGCTACATAAGCAGATGACTGACGGTGTCCTTACGATGTCAATACTCGGGAACAATCTGAACTATTTCCAAACCTTCAAGTTTTATTTGAACGCATGATAAACTTTATGATTCAATTTGAGCACTCTGAAACGTTAGGATCTATTTTGTACATTTGTGAAAATGTTAGGGACTAATTAGCCCTTTTGGCTAAATAATTTTTCCATTATTGATGTTTCTAGGCATTGGTTATTTGTATATTAAAAAAGAACCAATTCTCTTATAATTATTACATGTTTATATGAATCTTCTAAAAGTTTATAATTTTCACAGTTTTAGTTTAGTCCAAGATTAATATTTTTGATTTGTTGACCAAAATAATATTAAATTATAAAATTAATTTTCATAATTGATTAATTAAATTCAAATTTTGACATTTGTATTTTTAATTCTTAATAATTGATATATTAGATTAATTAATCAAAATAATATGTTATTAAAGTAACTCTTTGATGTAGATTAACTAATTATAAAATTATCAAGATGTTTGTGTGTTGATGAATTTCATATGGATAATTATATAATAATTAGCCCAAAGGAAAATAATTATTTTTTCAAAATTCAAACATACTTGTGATGCTAAATATGCGATAATTGTTTTTTCTTCTAAATTGCAAATTGGTCTAAAGAAAGTCTTATGATTTGACTTGAACTTATTATCAATATTTGATCATTACAACAAAAATACCACTTACAAATTGATATTTCTATCCAAAAATTAAATTTCATTATTGTGCTAAGTATCTTATAATGAGGTTGTCAATATTTGAATTTGTTAATTATGTTTTATTTATATTTTAATTGTGAGTTTGTTGCTTCGTTTATTTTTGTTCTTTATTCAGTAAATACTTCTGCTGCTACAATATCTGCCAACATTAACTATATACTTATGATAAATGGCACAAACTTTAAGGTTTGGAAAGAGAACAGTATCATTGATCCCAGCTGCATAGATTTAGACCTTACTTTTTGGATTGAGTGATTCACTACTCTTACGAATGCAAATGATAAGAGGGATTGAGAGAAGAGGGAACACTCAAATCACATGAGTCTTATAAACATAAAACATGTTATTTTAGAAACATTCAAGGGCACAATATGTAAAAAAAAAGATGCAAAATTGTTACTTAAAGAAATTGAGTAGTGTTTTTCCAAAAAATGAAAAGGTCAAAACAAGTACTCTTCTAACAAGTCTTATTTCAATAAGGTATAAGGGTAATAGGAACATCAGGAACACATTCTAGAAATGTCTTACCTTCCTTCAAAACTAAAGACATTAAAATTAGAGTTGTCTAAAGACTTACTTGTGCATTTAGTTTTGACCTTTCTTTCCACATAATTCAATCAAATTAGAGATGGTTATAACAATCAAAATTCGAAGTGCTCTTAATGAATTCATGTCAAATTGTGTGCAAGAAGAAGAGAGATTAAAGCAAGAGAAGGTTGAAAGTGCTCATTTGGCCTCCAACTCTGAGGATAATAATAAGAAGAGAAGAAAAGATAACTATACTACAAAAGAAGCATAATAAGGAACAAAAACATCAAACTGAGGAATTTTCTTGTCACTTTTGTGGAAAGACTTCTCATAAGAAAAAGGAATGTATCAAATATCATACTCGATGTGCAAAGAAAGGTACACTTCTTTCTTTGGATACTGGTGAAAGATACATCTATGAAGGTGATAGAACGATAATTGAAGTTGAGACAATAGGAACTTTTAGGTTATCATTTAGGAGCGGATATTATTTAGATTTGAAAGAGAATTACATTCTATCATCTTTTAGGCAAAATTTGGTGTCTATTTTTGTATTAGACAATGATGTTACTATTGTTCCTTTGGAAATGTAAAATTTAGTCCATTACAAGAAAAAAGCCGTTTAGCGACGGATATTGCTGATAAAAAATGTTTAGATTTTGTCGGTAATATAAATTGGCTATGATACCAACCGAAGGATAAAGGCGTCATAAAAATGGCCGTACGTAAATTTACCGAAGAACATTTCATGTAACCATGGGTGAATATACTGATGGTTGGCTGTGACCGTCGGTAAATTTACCTACAACCTTTTTTCTTTCCGTCAGAATATTTTTCGACAATATTGGTTATTCCTCAGTCACATTACTAACGATTACGAATGATTGTCGGTAAGTATATTGATGGTTCAGCAAATCCTGATGGTAAAGTTGGCAATCTCTATCAATATTACCAACTGTTACTCTTTGTTCTGTCGGTAAATATCTTATATTTTACCAACTATTTGTGGTGTTTCATCGGTAAATATAATGCAATTTACCAACATACTTGTATATTCCGTTGGTAAATATTTTAAAATTTTTAAAAAAATCCTGACATTAAATTTTATTTCATGATCTTATGATTAATGCATAATTTCAATAGTTATGAATTATCTGTGCATAATATTTTGATTTGTTTATATATTTAATTTATTTAAACATAAAGTTGATTGATGATACAAAGTTAAAATTATCTTTATTGATAATTAAAACATTAAATTGTATATAATAAGTCTTTGTAATTCAAACCAAATGACTATAAGTACATTATTGTCCTGATGATGGTGAATGTGCTGACGTGGTACCCTTTTCCTTTAACTCATCCACCTCCTGAGCTATGCACTGCATCAATGTCTGCACTATGGTCCAAAACTCATTGACTTTATTGGTTGTTGAAAGTTGATAAGTTGTTATTCTTGATATATTTTAACTCTATTTTGTCATTGTTTTTGTATCAAATGATGTTAAATTACCTTTAGTTTTTGTGAATTTGGTACTGCTCCTTTGATTTTGATATTTGCAGGGATTTTGGGGAGATAATGAAGCAAATCTGAGGAATACATAGTATACTTGTGTAAAAACATACAACCCATATAAAGTTGAAGACCCGAAAGTTATACGGTCTGACCGTGTAGATTCACTTCTTAATTCGATGTTGACTTTTGTAAAGTGAATTAATCTGATGCTGATTTGATCTATCTAATCTTGGGTTTCTAATTAATTAATGATGGATGTTAAACTAGGAATTGAAAAGTGATGTTTAATATTTAAACTACGAGATTAGACTTTACTGAAAGAATATCTAGAAATAGAATTCTTCATTAAGAGTACATGAGATTAACCATTAAGTTCGTTAGGTTGGGTTCAATTTTTAGTCTAGGAAACTAGCTTAAAAAATTGGAATCAACACGTCAATTACTTCAAAAAAATTAATTGATAAAAATGGGTTAATGTGCTTGGATCAGTATTTCATTCTATAAGGATGACATGATTTATTTGTTGGGATGAACTCCTAGAATATTGGTTCAAATTCTGTTAATTGTGTATCGATATTTCCTTAGCAAAACAACTTTCATATTCAATTACTTAGCAAATTTAGAAAGTATAAATTTGGTATTTTGACTTAGTCCTTATGGATCAACACTTGATTGTTGCAACTAAACCCGTATACTTACGGAATCCCTATCAAGTTTTTAGTGCCGTTGTCGGGGACTTGGGTCAAATATTGAATTTTTCTTAATAAAGTTGACTAAGCTTTTCTTAATTCAGTTTTATTTGTCTATTCTTTGTACATAAGCTTGCTTACTCTTAATTGTGTTTCTTGTGCAGCCGAGAATTGAGACTTATATGCAATATACATTCATAGCCACATTTGATCCTACGATCGACAGAACATACCACAGGAGAAAGAGACAAAAGTTTGCAGAAAATAAGAAGGTGACAACTCTCAGCAGTAGCAATACAATGGCCGAAGCAGTAGGACAACGATTCCATGACTATGCAGAGCTAAGGGTTCAAGAAAATACTTTAGGGATTCGAAATCTAAGTGTGGAAGCAAATAATTTTGAGTTGAAACCACTCCCTATCTCTATGGTACAACAATCGCAATTTGGAGGGTCACTTATTGAGGATCCAAATGTGCATTTAACGATTTTCTTGAAAGTTTGTGACACTTTGAAGATGGATGGAGTCACTCCTGATGCAATTCATCTCCACCTTTTTCCATTCTCTCTAAGAGATAAGGCATGGGCATGGCTTCATTCACTTCCATCTGGATCTATTACTACGTGGGATCAACTCTCCAAGACGTTCTTAGCCAAGTATTTTCCTAAAAAAAAAAAGACTAATCTTTGAAATCAAATATTGACATTCACGCAAAAAGTTGATGAGAAGTTGTATGAAGCATGGGAGCGCTATAAAGATTTACTTCGTTTGTGTACACACCATGGCTTACCAAATTGGATGGTCCTTCATAACTTCTACATTGGATTTCTCCAAGAGATGAGGACATTAATCGATGCTGTAGCTGGAGGAGCTGTTTTGAACAAGACCTACACTGTTGCATACAATCTAATTGAAGAGATGGCTCTCAACAATTACCAATAGTCTAACGAACGAGGAGCAGTAAAATGTACTCCAGGTAAGTATGAACTTGATGCACTTACTGTACTTTCTACTAAAGTTGATGCCATGACCTATAGGTTAGACCGTTTGAATGTTAGTTCTGTGAGTTCTACTTCTGCTTATGAAATTTGTGGTTTTATTAATCATTTATTTGTTAATTGTCAAGTTGGTAGTCCTTTTTCCCAAGATCAGGGTAGCGACCAAGTTCATGCCATTAACAATCTTAACCAAAGACCCCAATTTGACCACATTTTAACACTTATATCCCAGGTTGGAGGAATAATCCCAAATTCTCTTAGAGGAATAACCAAAACCCCCCTTTTCAGTTAAATGTTAGACCACCTCCTGCAAATCAAAGGCCTTCCAATCCACTAGGACCTCCAAAATCAAACCTGGAGAGTATGATGGAATCCATGTTACTAGCTCAAAGACAATAAGAAGAAACAATCAAGCAATTAACCTCTAAGGTAGACTAGTTAGCTACCCATAATAAGTTGCTTGAGAACCAAATTGCAAATTAGGCTAGTTCATCAGTCACACCATCAGGAAAATTACTTAGTCAACCTGAAACCAATCCTAGGGAGCATTGTAAAGACGCCACATTGAGAAGTGGAAAACATTTGGTGGGACGCCGTGATCCTAGGAATGAAGTGGTAAAAGAAGGCGCTGATGAAACTCCGGACAGGGTTATTAGTGAGACAAAGGGAGAGAAGGAAAAGAAGAGTGATGATGATTATCCTTCTACGGAACTACAAAAGTCATACCAAAAACCTGACACTCCACCAATACCCTTTCCTCATAGCATGGGCAAAGCCAAACTGGATGCTCAATTTGGGAAATTCTTAGAAGTTCTCAAAACTCTTTACATCAACATTCCTTTCACAAATGTGCTATCTCAAATGCCTTCTTATGTTAAATTTTTAAAAGAAATTTTGTCAAATAAAAGAAAGTTAGAAGAGCATGAAACTGTTGCTTTGACTATCGAATGTATTGTAGCCATTCAAAATAAACTTCCTCCAAAACTTAAAGATCCTGGAAGTTTTTCAATCCCTTTCCAAATTGGTAAAGTTACAATTAAACATGCTTTATATGATTTAGGATCAACCGAGAGTCTCATGCCACTTTCTTTGTGTAAAAAGCTTGATCTAGGAGATTTGACACCTACTACTGTTGCTTTACAATTAGCAGATCGATCTGTTAAATATTCTGTTGGTGTGTTAGAAGTGTGCCAATTAAAGTAGGTGATTTGTATATGCCTGTTGATTTTGTTATTTTGGAAATGGAGGAAGACACTTGCACCCCTATCATCCTGGGGAGGCCATTTTTGGCTACAATGGGATGTCAGATAGATGTGAAAAATGACAAATTACCTTTTAAGATTGGTGAGGATTGTGTTCAATTTGATTTGTTAAAGGCTACTAAATTTTTGAGCTTGTCTGATGATTGCTTTAAAATTGACATAATTGATTATATTATAAATATCCATTTGTCTAAACAACATTCAGGTGATTTTCTTGAGCATTATTTGATTACTAATGGAACACCGAGTGATGAGATTCCAGAAGTGGCCATGCTTGCTAAAGCTTTAGCAAATCTTCCTGAGAATCACAAAGTCAAAGACGAGCAGTTTGAAGTTTTGGAAGTGAATCAATCAATTGAAGTAAAAGCCCTCGAGGTAGAACTCAATGGAATTCATCCTTTTGCGTCATGCATAGAATCTTAATGGAGGATGACCATAGGCCCACCATTGAACATCAAAGGAGGTTAAACCCTAGTATGCAAG
>JANVCQ010000232.1:9319382-9332797 GCA_025531925.1 Erythroxylum plowmanianum | reverse complement strand
TTATTAGTATGTTGTTAAACGCAATAGATAGCATATGATTGCAATTTTTAATTTCCGCTGCGTATTGCGATCCTTCAGGGCCATCTTTGCACTCGAAAGTCTCTTGAATCTGCATAATGACAAGAATCTACAAGCGTAAATATCACAATGTCACGAATCTTTTCCTAGAAATTCAACCTACGAGGAGATGCAACCCCTTTACATAAATTTTACTGTGTCATGAAACAAAAGATTTGCCAAGTTTACTTTTTGAACAAGGACACAGATGGAACGTCCGCGGTTGTAGATGAACCTAACCTAAAAATATATAAATATGCATAAGTGCAGTAACGTACTAAAGAAGACCCAGTCGATTTATTTATTTCAGCTCAGTTTCAGTTATTTGCTGGTAGGTGATTGAGCCAGTCACAACATAGAATCATATATGCATGTCAGTAAGATGTTTGCTTGAAACAATTCACAAAATCTGTTGCGCCTAACGAATGTATGGCTAGCAACTAGATCTAGTGAACATTAGAAACTTTGTATATACAACAAATGTATACATCCAGCGAGCATGAAAAACAAGAAAACATTTAAAATGAGTTAACGAAGGAACAAAGTCAGATAGATTAAGATTCAAAATTGAGGTCAAAGAAAATCTACTCATACCTACAACCTAAAACAATAAATGAAGGAAACTAAGAAATCAATCAAGTTGAAGAAAACAAACCCCCCAATAAAGAAAACAAACCCCCCAAGAATAGATAGATTTGGACAAGATTGGTGAATAGATACAAAGGTCCATAGTGCGGTTGGTTATATAATTGTCATCCCATAAATGACCCAAATGTGCATATAAGTAAGATGTTAATTATTATATGAGTATGCTAATCTACATTAATTCAATATTCTTCCACTTGCATTGCATAATCATATTATAATGTTTTCCTAGTTATATGTATAATCAAACTAATCAAACATAACTAACACACTAATAGGATATATGGTTCATACATTATAGAAGCTAGGAAATAACATTAATATCATCAATTTGTCATTCATAAAAAAAGTGGAGTTATAAAATATCATAAATAGTGACATAATATCTATAATTTGCATGTATTACACAAAATCTAAGCATATTGATATTAAGTTTAACTTTGTTAAAGAGAAAAGTTATAGTCTCTCATTACCATTGGTTACATGCCTTAAAGCAATATATTAGCAGACACACACTAACTTATGAATTTATAGCTTTATTCCTAATTATAAATATATAGTTTTTTTGTCCTAAAAAATTTTAAAAAGAAATTGTTGTTGCTATTATTTTGAGATAGTTGTTATGACATGTTTTATTTATAAAAACTTTTTCCTTAAATTAAATATTTTATCCATTTACATGATAACTTTGTCATATTTTGGATAATTTTATGTGTTTTTTAACTAGATATCATTTTTTAATATAACATTTGATTACGTTAATTTTTTTAATCGTCTTTTGGATATAATTGAATATTGTATACTTATGAACTTACATTTTGCAAGTCCAAGCATTCAAATATTTTTTGTAGATATTATTTTCTCCCAATATTAATAATTTTCTTCTAAGATCTGTCTAAGCAATAAAGTTATCTTATTAATGTGTTCATTGTTTATTATGATGCTCAGATTGGTGAAGAGAATCCATTAATATTGAATCAATATGATTTTATTAAACTATCAGTAGTTGATTGTTAATTGGGATATTTAATCTATTGCTTTTATCTATGAAACAATTTTGTTTTTTTATGGTTAATAGATTCTAACATTCGATGATCACTTTTTTATGGATCATTTAAGGAAGTTGAGGAAAGAGTGAGTAATATCATCATATATTACATGCATATTAATGTTACTTTTATGATTTTTCTTTAACTTTGATCGATCCTCAATTCTTTTCAATTTTAAAGCTTAATAAGACCAATAATAAATCTCTTATAATTAACTTAACGATTGTACAATTGGATATAGCCTTGAGGAAGGACTTTCTTACTGAACCCAATATTGAGGTTTCTGCTAGTGATAAAAAATTGTAATAATTAGGAGTACCTGAACTAGTATTCTTTGGTGATTATGAGGTATAACATGGAGGACTCCACTTGTGATAGTGTTCCAAAGACTAAGAATGTTAAGGAATTTTTTAAAGTCATCAATAGGAAATACAAGAAGTTATTGAATCAGATCAAACTATTTATTTTAAAGATGACATTAGTACAAGCCAAAAGGCCTAAGGAAATTGTGTTTGGAGAACGCTTGATCATTATTCTTATGCATGTCACTTATGCTCTTAGCCTTATAATTGACTAATATATAATATCCATTTAGGATGAGCCCAATGAGGAAGTAGCACAAGAGGCTTCATATGTAGTCACAGAAGATGTGTCATTAAGGAGATCAGAAAGTGTTACAAAACCTGCAATCTCTAACAACTACATTGTATACTTATAAGAGCATAAGAATGACATTAATGAAACTTCCTATCTAACTACTTCGAATAAAGACATCTCTAGACTTTAATTCAAAATTTGAATTATGCTATTAATAATGAGACAAACTCTATGTCATAAAATGCAATGTAGAGCTTGGTAGAGTGACCAAAAGATTTTAGGCCTATTGGATACAAATGGATATTTAAGAATAAATGTGATGACAAAGGTCAAGTGAAAAAGGTATAAAACAAGGCTAGAAGCTAAAGGCTATATCCAATAAGAAGGTGGTGACTATAAATATACTTTCTCTTATATTTCCGTTAAAGACTCATTACAAATCATTATGAAAATAATGGCTTATTTTGACCTATAACTTCATTAAATGGATGTAAGAATGTCTTTCTTAAATGGAGAATAAAACAAATAAGTCTACACGGTTAAACCTTTTAGTTTTGAGGTAGCTAAAGGAAAACATAGTTTTTAATATCCAAAAGTTAATTTATAGGTTGAAATGTGTTTTGAGGCAGTGATATCTCAATTTTGATGAAATTTCTATCGTTAGCAAATTTAAGGAAAATATTTTTTATTATATATATATATAAGGTTAGTGATAATAAGTAAAAATCATTGGTTTTGTAGGTTGATGATATCTTGCTCACTACTAATAGGACTAATGTGTTGATTGGAACAAAACAACTATTATTTGGTGATTTTAATATAAAATATCATCATGAAGCATCATATATTTTGGACATACAAATTCCTCGCGATAGAATGGTGTTCTTAAATATTCTCAAAGTACCTATACTGATAATATCTTGAAGAAGTATAATATACAATCTTATTTTTCTGTAAAGACTCCAACTATAAAAGGGATAAGTTCTCCAAGAGCCAATACCCATAGAATGATGTGAGAGAGATCTAATGAAATTAATCCATTATGCTTTTGTTATTAACAACTTGATGTATGTTCAAGTATACACATGTCCTAAGATAGCCTTTATGGTTGGTATGCTTAGTAGATACTTGAGTGATCCTAAACAAAGCTACTAAAAACTTGCTAAGGAAGTCTTGAGGTATCTTTAAGGTACTAAAGATCTTACATTAACATATTAGTGTACTAACACTCTTAAAGTGTTTGGTTTTAGTGACTTTGATTATGTAGAATGTGTAAATGATAAGCAATCCACTTCTGGGTACATCTTCACAGGAGAAGATGTTTTATGAAAAAGTGTCAAATAGATACTTATAGCTTTTTCGACTATAGAAGCAGAATATGTAACATGTGATGGAGTTACTTGTCATGTAATATGGCTATGAAAATTCATTTTAGTATTGGGAGTTATGGACTCTATTTTGAGGCCAATGAAATTTTATTATGACAAATCTTCACTTGTACCTTTCTCTCATAATATTAGGAGCACTTCTTGCTCTAAGCAATGACATTAAATTTTACTTTGTTAAAGAAGAAGTTCTAAAGTTTCTCGTTACTATTGAACACATGTCTTTGAGCAATATGTTGGTAAAGCCACTAACTAAAGGCTTACCTATTTGTGTGTTTTAGGATCTTGTCTCTAATATAGGAATGTTAGGAGTCTAGTTTTCTTTGTTTTAGCGAGAGTTTATGTTTTATGTATGTTTTGTGAAAATTGCTTGGATTTTATGTAATACATGCATTTTATATCTTTTTATCAATGTATATGACATTTTATAACTCTACATTTTTAATGAAAGACAAATTGATGATAGTCACTATGTTGAATCCATATTTATGTTATTGTCATACTTCTAGATTAATAGTTCCTAATTATGTACAACTTATACATCTTATTAGTGTTTTAGTGTAATATCCTGCCTCCTAAAATTGTTAAGAGATTAAATTGTTAGATTGAGTCATATGAGTTATTTCCTTTAAAAATTTACGAGATGCATTTCATTCACATGCATAATATTCGTATGCACATATGAATCATGATTTATAAAACATTGCAAGATAGTAAGTACACTCAATTGACATGTTCTGGGGTATGAAAGGTTTTTACTTATCATGATATAATTGTGTGTTGATTTTGTCTTGAATTTTTTTTTTGATGGACTATAATTAGTAAATTCAGAATTTATCGTTACAATTGGGTAATTGATGAGGTGATATGTGCATCTAGTCTAAGAAAAATGTTAAAGAGCAAGACAAATTGATACATGGAAATTTTGGTTGATTAGGCCTATGAAATGGTGACATATGACATTGGGAATAAATAACAAATGACTCAGTTAAATAGATGACAAGTGTCTTGAATATAATTGTAACAAGTGGCCCTTTAAATTTGTGATAAATGTAACTTTAGACTTGTGACATATGGAGTAATAGAATGGCGACATGTGTAGCGTTACAAATGGTGACATATATAACCTTAAAATTGGTAACATGTGTAGCCTTACAATTGGTGACATATGTAGCCTTACAAGTAGTGACATAAGGGGGCGTAAAATGAGTGACAAGTGGAGCCTAAAGTAAGTGACACATGGACCAATAGAATAGTAATATATGGACCAATAGAAGGATAACATATATACCAATAAAATAGTGACACATGGATTAATGGAATGGTGACACATGAATTAGTTTGACCTTCTTGAATTTTCTAAAGAAAATGGATGAAAAGGAAATAAAAGTGAGAGTGGAGGTCGGCCATAAGGTTAGAAGAGAGAGAAAAATGAAAATGATAAGAGAAGGAAAGAAAAAAGGGAAGAGAAGAGAAGAAGGAAAGAAGCTATCAAGGTAAGTTGAAATTTTGGTTTCAATTTCATCTTTCTCTTTCGATCTGTCTTTCATATCCATAAAGCACGAATTTGAAGAAACTCAAAGAATAAAAGTTGTAGATATATGTCTTAGCTTGACCTCTATGAAAGTTTCCTAACAAAATAGTAACTAGAGCTTGAGTTATGCTTGTTTCCCTAATACTGCCTAAGATAGACCCCTGTGCAAGAACCTTGTATTATTTCCTGATTTTTAAGGACATTAGAGTCCGAGTTAGTGAAAGTATAAAACATGAAAAATGCTTATTGATATCTTATTAATTTTTTTGTGAAATATTTTGGTTAGGATATGTCTTTATAATGATTTACTGAAGGTTGAGTATTGGTTTCCAATCTATTTCTTGCCAGAAACAGGACATAATTTGGGTGGAGCTTATATTTTAAAAGGAGATGTTGTTTGTGTAATTCTTAGATATATTAAGACTAATGGAAGTCTAGTTTCATAGGGCATAAGAATCATGGCATTTGGATCTTTTTAGAGAGAGTTGTGGTTAAAAGAAAACAACTTGTTCATAAAGAAAAATTAGGAAGAAAAGGATGTAAACTTTGCACATAAGGTTAGGTTAGCTTGATGGTTGAGTACACATTGAGCTGAATTAGTAAGTGAATTATTGACCTATTGACATAAGTTAGAATAACATTTATGATGATTGATTAGGGATGAATTTGGTTTTGGTGTTGGTGTTGAATGTATGTTAGGAATTTAATGAATGGATTGGTTATGTTCTATTTTGATTTTACTTAGAAGACCATAATTTGTGAAATACCAAATGAATGATTTGAATTGGAATTAGAGATGAATTAATGAGGAATTGAAACATCTTTAAGGTATAATTGAGGTATAATTGATGAACTATCTTAAAGGTGTCAAATTTTGAAAAAATGGAAGGGAAGCGAAGGTGAACTTTCAGTTCACCCATCCCATGATCGTGGGAATTGTATTGATTCCTTTCCACGATTGTGGAAATGCTTGGCAGAAAAAAGAGTTTGTGTTCTATGTTCTGGTTGAGTCATATAAGGATAAAATAGTATGCATTGATACTTTTAGACTTGATTAAGGCTTAAAATGAGCTCAGTTTGATGTTGAATCAGTTGGTTAACTATTTGATGAGTTTAGGTTATTAATTGATGTTATAATTTAAGGAATGGATTGTTTGACATCAATGCATATGAATTTGGAAAGTATGAGTTATTAATGGTATAAGGATGTTCCCTTGAATGCAAATGTGATTCAAAGGATATAAACAATGTGAATTATTTATAAATGAATGAGAATTGACAAATTGTGTGAATATAAAGCATTAGAAAAAGATTGGTGATCGCATGATTGATGAATTGAGAGTGATCAAAACTTACTTAAGGTATAAACCTAATTTCAAACAAGTTATGTACAAGTTATAATGAATGAATGATCAAGACTTGTGAATAAGGATATATAAACATTTGGGATAGTTAATTGAGCAAGCATCCAACATAATACAAATACATGTGTAAGATTAAGCACTTATTTGATTAAATAAGATAGTAATATGTAAATATGTGTATATTGTATAATATAGAAACATAAATTGACCGATAGCATCCAGACATTGCCAGATTATCAAGGCAATAGCTAATCTGGAGTAAACTGTGAGTAACCTAGAGGTGTGATCTCAATTAGATATGTGCTTCTATTTTAATTGTTTTTGTTTAATCTTTATATCTATATATATTGAAATGATTTTGATATGATTGTGATATTGATGATTATGGACAATTCATCATCTGAAGAGATCATTATTCGGGACTATATAAGAAGTGCTTAATGATTGTATGTGAATGTGGAAAAAATGTGTACTCAACTAAATGTTGAATGCCAGACTTCGATCCAATGAATGTGATAAATAACTACATACACCGAATGAAAGTGATTGATAGCACATGATGTGAAATTATACATTTCATGACATTGATTTGCATGATCAAATAAAGGAGTTGTGATCGGAGTGACCAGTCTAAAAAGAGTTTAAAACTAAAAAATGTGCACATAGAGCCACAAACTCAATGATTAATGAGGCCGATATCCACAATGGGTACGGAACAGTATATGAAATGAGCTCGATATCCACAATAGATATGAGACAACATTTGAAATGAGCCCAATGTCCACAATTGATACAAAACAGTTAAATAAGCGCTCGGTCACAATGAAAACAAAAATGAAAGTGGAGCCTTATATGCATTGCACATATATATCTTTACATGTACCATGTAAATATTTGCAAACAATGACTAAATTAAGTGGATACAATGATATGCTATGTTTGTTTATATGTGGACGATATGAATGGAATGAAATGAATGATTATATTATCCTGAAATGATTATATGAAATGTTTGTATTCATAATGGACTTGTTGGAATATGATGTATATTACGATCAGGTACTAAATTCTAAATGATGTGATATATTAGATTTGATTCTGAATGATATGAGATACTGATTAAACTATGTTATATACTTGCAATATTTATGTCTATTTTGAGTGAGCACATCGATGATGGTTTATTCACTAAGTTCGCAAACTCATCAAAATTGCAACGTTGATTTTCAGATTCAGAAGAGACCTAGCTAGTCTAGTTTTAGTAACTTCTACATTTGGACATGGGTCAGCGTCGAAATCAGTTTTACCTACAAATGTCTTATTTATGTTTTATCAAGGATTGTATCTTTCAATAATTGTATATTGTACATGTGAATTTTGGAAATGTAATGACATTTGAGACTGTATATGATTGTGAATAAAATTGGAACAACATGATTATTGGAATGTTTTATGTTATGTGCGATGGATTAAAAAGTAAAAATGAGTTGATCTAACCATCTTAACGTGCCATTTTCATAGAGTATGCTCCAGATATCCTTCAATATGTCGGGTATATGCTTTATGGGAATGGTATGTTACAGTTAGTTATTTATGTTTAGTTTGGCTATGCATATTATTATGCAATCATTATTATATGATTATGTAGTCTAAGTGGGATAATGTTGAACTAATTAATAAAGACTGGCATAATCTTATGATAATTAGCATCTTAATCATATGTATGTGATATTTAGGCCATTTGTAGATGGACATTATATTGCTAACTATACTTTGACCATTGAATATGTTAACCATTCTTGTCTAAAACACATACAAGCGCATATATGAATAATACATGAAGTGTTTATGTCCCAAAAATTAATATACCAATTGTTAATAGAGGTTTTCAAGAATGGATGTAAAAGAATATGAAATTTCTTTGAAAAAATAGGATATATAAAATAATTTTAAAACTAATAAATTTGGTTATAATTATTGGATATCGAATAATAAAAAATAACAATAAATTAACAACATTAGTATACTTGAATCAACCATGTATAAATAATAAAATTAAAGAAATACCTTTTAATTTTCATGTACCAACTTAACTTGTCATTCTAATTTCCATTTACCAACTTAACTTGTCACTTGATAATTTTCCTAGTCCAAATATACATTTAAATACCTCAATGCTCTAATGGTATCAATTAATTCCAATTTACTAACTATAGTCCATCAATACTAAAATTCAAGTTATTTGCCTTTCACATTCAAATCATAGCACAATTTTAATTCCTATCTCACATGTACTTTTATGAATATGTATCATTTCAACTGGGGTATATTTTGGGGCCTTACATCAATGTATATGAATTTGGAAAGTATGAGTTATTAATGGTATAAGGATGTTCCCATGAATGCAAATGTGATCCAAAAGGAAGAAAACAATGTGAATTATTTATAAATGAATGTGAATGAGAATTAAGAAAGCATCAGAAAAGGATTGGTGATCGTATGATTGATGAATTGAGAGTGATCAAAACTTACTTAAGGTATAAACCTAATTTCAAACAAATTATGCACAAGTCATAATAAATGAATGATCAAGACTTGTGAATAAGGATATATATCCGAGATAGTCTTGAACATAATACATATACATGTGTAAGATTGAACACTAATTTTATTAAATAAGTTAGTAATGTGTAAATACGGTTGTATTGTATGACATAGAAGCACAAATTCACTGACAGTATCCAGACGTTGCCAAATCGTCAAGGTAATAGCTAATCTGGAGTAAGTTGTGAGTAACCTAGATGTGTGATCTCAATTAGATATGTGCTTCTGTTTGAATTGTTTTTTAAATCTTTATATCTATATTTATTGAAATGATTTTGATATGATTATGATATTGATGATTTCGAACAATTGATTTTTCGAGGAGATCATTATTCAGGACTGTATAGGAAGTGCTTAATGATTGTATGTGAATGTGGGAAAAATGTGTACTCAACTAAATGTTGAATGTAGGACTTCGATCCGATGAATATGATAAATGACTGTATTCACCGGATGAAAGTGATTGATACCACATTATGTGAAATGATACATTTCATGACATTGATGTGAAAAATCAAATAAAGGAGTTATGATCGGAGTGACCAGCTTGAAAAGAGTTTAAAGCTCAGAAATATGCATACAGAGCTACAGGCTCAATGTTTAATGAGCCTAGTATCCACAATGGGTACGGGATAGTATATAAAATGAGCCTGGTATCTACAATTAGTATGGGACAACATCTGAATATGGGACAGTTAAATTGGCGCTCAGTCACAACAAAAATAAAAATAAAAGTAAAGTCCCATGTGCATTGCATATATATATCTTTACATGTGCCATGAAAATATTTGCAAAGAATGACTAAATTGAGTGGATATAATGATATGCTATGTTTGTGTATATATGCATGATATGAATGAGATGAAATGAATGATTAGATTATCCTGAAATGATTATATGAAATGCTTGTATTCATAATGGACTTGTTGGAATATGATGTATATTGCGATCAGGTACTAAATTCTGAATGATGTGATATATGAGATTTGATTTTGAACGATGTGAGATACTGATTAAACAATGTTATATACATGCGATATTTATGTCTATTTTGAGTCAGCACATCGATGATGGTTCACTCACTAAGTTCGCAAACTCATCAAAATTGCAACATTGATTTTCAGGTTTAGAGGAGATCTAGCTAGTCTAGTTGAAGTAACTTCTGCATTTAGATTTAGGTCAATGTCGAGATCAGTTGTATCTGCAAATGTCTTCGTTATGTTTTATCAAGGATTGTATCTTTCAACTGTTGTATATTATATATTTGAATTTTAGAAATGTAATGATATTTGAGACTGTATATGTTTATGAATAAAATTTGAACAACACGATTATTGGAATGTTTTATGTTATGTGTGATGGATTAAAAAACAAAAATGAATTGATTTAATCATCTTAACGTGCCATTTTTGTAGAGTATGTTCCCGAATATTCGTCAATATATCGGATATATACTTTATAGGAGTGGTATGTTATAGTTAGTTATTTATGTTTAGTTTAGCTATGTATATTATTATGCAATCATTATGATATGATTATGTATTGTAAATAGGATAATGTTGAACTAATTAATAAAAACTAGCATAATCTTATGATAATTAGCATCTTAATCATATGTATGTAATATTTAGGCCATTTGTAGATGGGCATTATATTGCTAACCATACTTTGGACCATTGAATCTATCGACCAGTCTCGTCCAAAACACATATAAGTGCATATATGAATAATACATGAAGTGCTTATGTCCCAAAAAATAATATACTAATTGTTAACAAAGGTTTTCAAGAATGGATGTAAAAGAACATGAAATTTTTAAAAAAAGTAAGATATATAAAATAATTTTAAAACTAATAAATTTGACTATAATATTGATTATTGGATATCAAATAATAAACAATAACTATAAATTAACAACATTAGTATACCTGAATCAACCATGTATAAATAATAAAATTAAAGAAATACATTTTAAAGATGATAGAAATTTATTGGAAGCCTTCCTTGTTAAATAAATTTGTTGTAAGACAAGAATAAACCAGAATAGAAAAGTCTAGTGTTCTTTGATTCTCAAACCTCTGCTATACACCACCACACAATTACCCAATTTGATGATAGGAAAGAATGTATTATTAATATATCAATTGACTTAAAAATACATATTATGATAGGTCACAAGTTCAAATAGTATACTTAGACAAGATTGGTGATGGACTTAAAGTTTCATAGTATAGTTAACAATATAATGTTAATCTCATAAATGACTCAAATATTAGATAATTAAAATATTAATTATCAAAAGATTGTACTAGTCGATATTAATTAATTCAAAATAATTGTCATAAAATCAGGTCATATATTTTACTTCTTTTAAATAATAGTAGCGCATTATGATAGCTTACCTTAACAACCTATACTACAATAAAGAGTAGCCAAATTTTCAAGACATATTTGATTATTTTTAGAGAAGAAAAAAGTTCCATCTTTCTCTTATAAATGGCTTTCTACTAATTCGTGGAGTAAAATAGGCACTTTCAATCCAAATTTTCTTAAGCACTAAAGTCCCTTAACATCTCTACCCAAAAAAAAAAAAAAGTCCCTTAACATGTAAAATAGTTAATCTAAAACATGAAGGCCAAAAGTGCATTTTGCATCTCAACATTTTGCAAAAAGTTTAAGTAAACCCTTATTACTATCTTTAGTACCATAATATTATTAAAATAGTACTTATTGTAACGTTAATAAGGTACAAAAATAGTAATAGAGATAATAATATGAGCTTATCTAAACTATTTGTAAAATTTTAAGATAAAGTAATACTTGTATCTAATGTTTAAAGAAATTGTTTTAAAAATAATATTACCGAATTCTACATTGCATATGCTAAATTGATGATTAAAATATTCTAAACTACTAAAAACTTAATTGGATGATTCATATGTTAGAAACTACTAAAAATTTAACTTTGTTAAAATTTATGATACTATTATTATTATTTTAAAAATATTAAGATAAAAAATAACACTATAAACAATGATATAAACTAATTTAAAATTTTTAAAAAACTTTACATAACAATTAGTAGCTTGTACCAAAAGCGAATTGTACTTATCTCCAATGTTTGCATGAAAACTTCTCTTTCTTCTTTCCAGCTTTGCATTTTGTCTTCTTTACCCTGCGAATCTTCGACGAGCCTTCCTCCTCAAGGTGCTGCCCACCACAATTTTTTTAAAAATTAACGTCAGCTTGAAAACGTCACTCTCTACAAACCCTTTAAATTGAGCTTCATTGCTTCCGCTCAAGTCTCAAACTCCACTAACTTTGTTTTAACGTTCCTCCCCCTTCCTGCATCTTTTCCACTAACAATGGCTTCTTTCTTCAAAGAAAGCCCCTCAATGTCCAATCTCCTCACCTTTTACGCCTCCATATCTACTCTATCCATGATCATAAGAACAATCTTGAACGAAATTGTTCCACGACGTGCCCGTGATTTCTTCACTGAGAAATTCTCCGACTTCTTCTCCAATTACTTCTCCTCTGACTTCATTTTCGTGATTGAAGACCGTTGGCAAGCGGTCACGAACGAGACTTTTCGCGCCGCGCAGATCTATCTTCCAACAAGAATTAGTTCTGATACTCGAAGTCTTCTTTTAGGCAACAATGACAACAACAATATCACCGGACTACCAAAATCAAGCATTCCAACTGACTCCAAAGTCATCGATGAGTTCCAAAACATGCGCTTGGAGTGGACTCTTCACGAGAAAGAAACCAAGAAAACCTATTACCATTCTCAAAAACGTTACTTCAACTTGACATGCAAGAAGAGAGACAGAGACAGAGTGATGAAAGAGTATATTCCTCACGTTTGCAGAACAGCAAAGTCGATATTGGACCAAAGAGAGAAACTTTACATCTATACATATGATGATGATTGGGAATCAACAGTGTTCAAGCACCCGGCAACTTTTGAGACTTTGGCTCTTGACGCATCTCTGAAAAAGTTCATAATTGACGATCTTGATCTGTTCTGCCAACGAAAAGAATATTTTCAGAGTGTGGGCAGAGCCTGGAAACGTGGGTATCTTTTGTACGGACCACCGGGAACCGGAAAATCCACATTGGTGGCGGCCATTGCGAACTATTTGAGGTTTAATATCTACGATCTTCAGCTTCAGAA
>JANVCQ010000232.1:9290603-9305251 GCA_025531925.1 Erythroxylum plowmanianum | reverse complement strand
CATCGGCTAATTTCTCAATCCGTATGTTTTCAATTCCAATTCAAAATACCAATATACCAAGTGTAATACCCTCTACTATGATGTACCAATTAAACATTTTAATTGTATCATGCTTGCCATATCCAGTCATACTAGACATGAAATACTCAAAATAGATTAATACAATATTAATCTCTTAGATTTTCAAATTATTTGAGAACATCAAACTATCACCCTAAGTATCTCTAGTTAGTCTCCACTTCATCAAGACTACTTCGGCACTTGTCATATAACTTGTGACGGCCAAAAGAATCAAGACAACTGAATATACTAACGAGATGCTAATATGACATATTTGACATCCGAAAATTTTTGGAAACCTAATTTCAAGAAAATCAGTTTGGCATACAACATCAATGTAACAAATTTGTGATCACATTAAAAATGATCCAAGGCATTGGAACTGAAAAACACAGAATCAACATTTCAAACAAACTAGTTCCAGCAATTTTCTCAAAATTGCCATGCTCTGTCTTTTGCTTGAAAAAAGTGATTGAAACAATTTCAATAAATGCTGAGAAAATTAAGAGGTTACAACATATTCACAACATATTCCATGAATTTTTTCAGAATTTATTTCCAAGAAAAACTCAACCAACCTCCAATCCAGAATCTGTATTCCTCAACACATACATTCCCAACAACACACAAGAAATTCTCAAATAAATATTCAATCACCTCGAAAACATTTTTCCATCTTCATAGAAATTTTTAAACATCTTAGAAACATGTTGGTGAAAGAAAATCCCAAAAAAAAATTTCTATAATTTATTCTCGAATTTACAAGCATGCCTGTTCATGTAATGTGCATAAACACAGCAACCATAACATTAGGGAATAAATTAGCAAAAACATATCAAATCACATTGATAAATTTTTTCCTTCCACAGACATACTCAGCAACATCTCATGAGAAAATATGGGCAAGAACATTTCAAAAACAAGATCTCTACACTGATTTTGAATTCAACACACTCAGCATGCACAATCATCACAACCAATAAGCAGCATCAACCTTGTTATGATTTCTTCTTTATACAAGACACACGTCGCTCTGATACTACTGTAGGAAAATCCTAGTGCATGTATCACATTCACGCGGTGTGGAAAACAAAAAAAATTATTCTGGGACTTTCCCGAAGTCTAGGATCTATGTGTCTATACAAAGAAGTATCAGAATTCTCAAACCACAACGACCAAAGGAGACTGTCTCTAACGATATCCATTCAGAGGTCGAAGAATTTAACCGAATCAAACTCTTTGATCCAGAAATAGCTAGAACAAAGAGGAGAGTGCTAGCTCTTACCTTTGTTCTTGGAGAGAGGAAGAAGATGAAGCTTCAAGGAAGATGGAGAGAGTGCTACGGTTAATGTTGAAAAACCATGTTTCTAAAACATGTTAGATCATTTTATCTCAACATGAATCTTCCCTTTCAAGCTTTCATTTTTGTCTTTAATGGATTTTGTCTTTTATCCATTAAAGACATTTAAATGAAACTTATAAAAGAAGATTGCTTCATCTTTACACGTTAGTCATATATATATATATATATGGTCCAGTCACACTTGAGTCGGTCCTACCGGGTTCCGGGTGTGCAAAAAATACCAGAGACCTATTTCAGCAATATGGATGTCGCGATCTCATCGGGACATATCCCGATCTCATTAGGATCCATTTGGTTCTATTGCTCTCCATATAATGGATCTCTATCCAAAACTATTTTACGAATTCTCTGAGTCACTCTTATACGTGTGACCCATTAGGTTACCGATTATGTTGGTCACTTAGATTAACATTTAATCTAAGCAAGTCATTAGCGGTGTCTAGTAACACATCATGACCCCCAATTAACCGGAAAGTAAGTGGTTGGACTAATAAACCCGTGCTCACCACGAACCATCTTACGAACCCTCTCATAGACAATTGCTGTGCAATTCGTCCTTTCACCATGCTATACCCCACTTGGTTATGAGTATGGGCAAAGTATCAACTCTCACTAGATTGACTACGTCAAATCTAGTCCAAGTGATATCAGTTCTTGTCTTAGGACTCATTATTCTATATGTCAATGAAGACATTCTTTATAACATATATACTCCGGCCAGAGATTTTCAAGTAATGATCCCGATAAGAGGCCATGGGTATCATCTTCTGCTATCGCAGAAGTGGTGAATCCTCTATTGGCTACTCAATTACTTTTGAATACCTCAAGTTGTACCCAATCACCACCCTATAAGCGACCTGTGTAAGGCAACAAGGATTGGAATCAAAACACAGAATCAGTATCCAAGATACCTTGAGTACCTCAAGTCTAAGGATACTTGCACCATTGCTATGATGAGATCATCACTAACATTAGAATAGGACATCCATGTGATGATCTCATGGTAGGTCATCCAATGTACTTACTACCTCTAGTAAGCATTCACATCTCAACTCTAACATCTCATGTTTACAGTTTCTGAGATTCATTGCTTGATCAAATCAAGGAGTTTGACATGTGCTAGTCTATCTAGATTAATGATGGCCAATTTCATTAATTCTATGACTAGAGATAATTTAGATACTGACATAATTGCACATGATAGGAATCTCAATAGTATGATCTCATCATAATTTCCTTCATATTATGTCATATATCATGGACCTCATTAATTTTCTTATAAATCATAATGAAATATGCCTTTCTTTATTATTGAAAATAAAGTCTGTACATAACCTTGTACAAAATGTGCTAAAGGCGATTGTCTTTAGGACACTACTCTAACATCTCCTACTTCCTTGCATGTATTCTCCAATGTTGATTGGGTTGGAAACGTCTATGACTTCTCATCAACCAACGCTTACATCATATATTTGGGTCACAATCCCATCTTTTGGAGCTCCAAAAAAAATGAACCGTTGATCATTCCTCCACTGAGGCCGAATATCGATCCATTGCCAATATTATAGCTGAAATGAATTGGGTTTGCTCTCTATTAAATGATCTTGGTCTTCAACGTTCTACATGCCCGGTGATATACTTTGATAATATTGGGGCAAACCAGTTGTGCTCTAATCCAGTTTTTCATTCATGAATGAAACATGTGGCTATTGACTTTCATTTCATTCGTGATCTAGTGCAAAATGGTACTCTGTGGTTTGCACATATATCCTCCATTGATTAGCTCACTGATATTTTAACAAAGCCACTTCCTCTTACTCGCTTTCTCTTTCTTCGAGACAATATTAATTGGACTCTCTTGTCGAGATCCATCTTGAGGGGGCCTAACAGAAGACTTCCACCAAACTTCCACCACAAGACCGATTCCTATGGAATCCCGTTAGATCTTTTGTATTTTAAATTTCTTTAACCATGTATTTTGATTTGATGTATTTCTTGTATATAAGAGTTAGCTTCGAACTCTAGTTTACACCTTTAAGATATATATATATATATTTATATATCATTGAAATGAGAAACAAAGTAAGTCAAACTTCCATTCTTCTATCAGACATATCTTACTTGATGGGACTTTTAGTCAATCTAGTGGAGCAACTTCTTGGTAAAAGTTTCATTTCTTATACATTGATGATAACCTCTTCAATTCTAAACTAAGTAACCAAAAATCAAATAGGAGAAATCCCACCAACTGAGACCTAATTAAAGTAATAAACTTTGTGGTTCTTTAACCTTGCAAGAGTCCATAACAATTCATTTACTCCAATCTAAACTTTCATTAGGCTCTTTACATTCATATAAATTCAACAAAGAATCAAATCCCTAAAAGGTCAAGGAGAAGAAGGAATAACTCTAATTGAATGTGATCTTTCGATGCCCAAAAAACTAAAGGGAGAGTCGAGATCGATCATTGATATCCAAGGCAAGGCCTTTATGGTGGACTCTATAGTCCAACCGACGAGAAGGCCAAATCGTTCCACAACCAGCTCGACCTAAAAGTCGTTATAGTGGATTGAAGGGTTTGTACAGGAATCGAGGTGATTGGGTTCCCATTTGAACTGCCATTTTCTAGGGTTTTGAGAGAATATTTTACCTAGGGTTAGGAATTTAAAGGAGAGAAACAATTACGATTTTTCGTTTAAATTGAAAGAAGAAAGTTAAATGATCTCGTGATTGTTAATAATCGTCATTAGGATAGTAATGAGCTGAATTAGAATGGTCAATCAAACTTTGACCACACAATTTGAATTTATCCAAGCTGATTAAAATGGTATTATCATGTAGGGAGACAATCCTTAAACTCAAGTTCAATCTGAAACTCAATCAATCTAAATTTATTCCTTTGATTTCAGTCAAATTGAATTGTTAATTCTAATTATAATTAACATAAATAATAAAAATAATGTTTTAAAGTACAAATAATTTAATAATAAGGACCATTAAATAATAATTATTTAAGTACTCCAAATTGAAAGTACAAGTAGTAAGTTAATTTACTTGAAAATTGGTTAATGGGGTTATTAACATTAACCCAGCTCCAGTTTATCAGTTAGGTATCGGTAGCCTAATAAGACTTACCGAGCTTTAAGACGTAGCTTATAGATTATAAAAAAAAAAAATTTAAACGAAAGTAATGAATCATCTATATATATATATATAGTTAATATAACTAACTAATTAGACCTAGCCCCCAGCTTTTCACGTTTACTCATTTTGATGGTTGGCCACAGCGAAAGTAACATAAATGATTAATTGATCTTTTAAATTGAAGGTTAACGAATAAATGAAACATTGATTTTTAGGATAGCTTAGGCTATCTTAATAAAGAAAACCATCTAAAACGCTTGTCCAATCTCCATGGGCAATTGTATTTTAAAAAGAAAGAACATATTTGATGACAAGGCATGGTATGGTCCAACTATTCATAGAATAATCATCATCTTCGCCACATGCTCCTTTTTTTTTTTTTTGAAAGATAAAATTCTTCGCCACATGTTAGTGTCACTTGCATGTAAGTTTTGTAATGACGCTTGAGACGAAAGTGTTAAATTTTATAATAGACCTGAGCTTTGTTGAATAATAGAAGAATCCTACGATACACCTATGTGCAATCAATTTGTGAATCATAAAAGCTTCGTCCAGGTCCAGCTAGATATATATTGTCGTACGTACACTTGCTACAATACAAATGGTACGTGATCAATAATGTTGATATAATAATACCTCTGCTGCCTTTCTTTACGATGGACAGTCTATTAAAGTTTTCTCACAAAAGGTTTTGGTTTTGGTTTTGGACACGGTTAATTATTTAATTTGCTCAACGTTAAGTAGTTATCTTTTTGAGATGGATCCTTAAAAATAAATATAAAAGATATCTAATTATTTAAGGAAACATGTGATTCAAAGCCCACTTGCCTATATAGTTTACCGACAAAAGATAGCTTACGTTATTTTACTACGTAATCGAGGTCTCTCGCATTTGACCAGAACCTTTTACAAGCAAACCCATATTCCACTCGAGGAAGAACCCTAAAAAATCTTTCTTACACAACCAACATCAGAACACATCTGCATATTCAGGAAATAACAAAAGTAGCAGGTTTCCACGACCTCCACATATCGATCAGTACATGATCATATCTTGAACGGGTTGATTGCTCACGTTCCATGGATTCATGAAACAATTATATGCATCGCTGATCTGATAATTATCGGTTCCAAAAACACCAATCCTTCTTTGGTTGACATAGCTAACGATCTCGTTCAGGGAGCCAAGTCTGTGGCTGAGCTCCGCCAACTGGGCTCTGAGGACTGAGTTCTCAGCTTCCACGCTTAGGTGGAGTTGTTTGGTGACGTTCATGTTCCACATGATTTCGTTGTTTTCTTTCCCAAGCTGACTCACTTGAGCTTTGAGATCATCAAGGTGTTTCTGCTTTCGCATCCTTGACCTACGGGCTGATTCTCGGTTTGAGATCATTCTTTTGCGTTTCCTCTGGTCCATTATTTGGTGCAGATCCTCAGAATAGCTCGAGTTTCGCAGCAAGCTTGATCCTGATGACACCCCACTTGAAGATGCCATTACAGGAGCGTGTATAAAGAGCTAGAAAAAACACCAGTTATTAACAACAAAATCAATATATAAGATTGGTATCAAAGAGAAGGTGGCGATCAACTATGAGAAGAGAAAAGATAAAGCTCAGAACCCAGGAAACTTGAAGAAGAAAACAAGGTGATTAATTATTTGAAATAAGAAAATGGAATTAAAGCTTTCTTGGAGACTACTGGGTGATCTGAGAAGACGTAGAACCAGTAGAGGAAAACAACAGAGAAAGATTGAACAAGATGGGTTCTGCGTCTGAGAGTGGAGTTGATCATAAAACCAGAGAGGACAATTTCACTGAGTACAGGAGACATGAGTCTCGAAAATCAAGAACAAGACATTAATCACATGAAGATTGTTGACAGCAACGAAGAAAAGCAAACAAAGGCTAAATATATATATGAGTATCAACACAAGCTCGTAGGTTGTTGAAAAAAGACACAGAGTTGTTTCAGAACCTCTAGAGGTTCAATACTTATAAAAGAAGGGAAGAGAAGAAGAAGGAAAATGAGGATAAAAAACGTTTGAGATGAGCGGATAAGATGGAGAAGAAGAGGTTTCTGTGGGTACTGACAGTGGAATTTATAGGCCAGATATGGCCCGCTTGGCTCTTGGTGAAACCAAAAACTCAAAAAGTAACGTTTGTACGTTGAAAAGAAAAGGGTTGGCAGCCAACAGCATTATTACTGACGTCGAGGGGTGGTCCACTGGCTGACGGGAGCGGGATCGGATCGATTATGATGTTTAATTATGGATGATGAAGGAGTTCTCCTTGTTTAAGTGGAATTGAAGGTTTAAATTATTTTTATGTATATAATTGTTTAAAATTTAAAATTAAGTTTTATTTTTTGTACTCAACTTAAGTGAAAATTAAAGTATAAATATTTTAAAAATACCTTCTCATAATTGAAATATTTCTAAAATATCTTCCGAATAGAAAAGATATTATGGATAAGATTTAATAGTTGTAATGGAACAAATTCTTTTTGAAATTATTATTTTCAAGGTTATTAGACTTGTTGATGCGGTCAACAGAGACACGGAAATCGATTACATAGATATATTATTTAATTTTAAGTAATAACGATAAATTATAGAACTTTTGTAGTAATTTTAATTTTAATAATTAATTTATAAATGTTTAACAGTAGTAAAATATTTTTAAATTAAAAATATAGGTTTAGAGCTTCCCATTAGATTGTCATTTAATCAAGCATACAATTTTCTTTTTTGGGGGTGGGGGGAATCTATTTCAGGTAATTATTAGATAAAATTTTAATTATATAAAACAATTTATAGATCACTTAGTTGATGTAAACTACTTAAAGAAATAAAAATATTTTTTACATAAATATTAATGTTAAATATTTGATGTAAACTACTTAAAGAAATAAAAATATTTGTTACATAAATATTAATATTAAGTACAAATTTTAATAATTTTTAAAATTAAAGAGTTACTTAAATATTTTTTTGAAAACATTAGAGATAAATTCATAATTTTTATTAAATATTATATTTATTACAATACGAATCTTATGTTAGACACAATCATTTTCTTTGTAACAGAAACAAAGTCATTCAAATTGGATTTGTAAATTTGTTGCGAGTTCAGACACAATCATTTTGTTTGCGACAGAAACAATCTTTTATCAATTGGAACTTACTCTTCAGACACAATCATACTTATTGATTAATTAATAATTAGTGAGTGAGGCAGAATTTGTTGAGTCCAAATTGTCTATCTAATTTTATGATGTTTTATTATATTCCATGAATCTTAATCATTTATTTATATAGGTCTTACATGAATTCTGCATAAATAAACATAAAATTTACATAAATAAATAGCTAAAATTTATAGAATAGAATAAGACATCGTATAATTAGATAGAGTAGCCTGTCCCGACTTTGTTAGGAGAAAGTAACCTGAACGTGTCATAAATCTATAATGCAATATCGGCCGTACAGTAGGACATGCGGCATGTCAGATGTTGAGTGCTAGTCCTCCGTCATCCCCAATGAAGCTCTGTATCAATTATCAAATTATCAATTGTATTGTTCCAGTTCCCCCTTCTCTTTTTAAAATTTCCTTATAGGCATTCAGATCTACGCATTATTTAAATAATAAAAAGATCATTTTATTTTTGTTTCATAATCTGATGTAGATATCCATAATTTTAACATTTGGATATCAAAATATTTTAAATTGCGTAATTCATTTAACTTTAAGTAACGTAATATTTTAAGTCACGTAACATTAAGATCTAATAAGATAACTTTACTATAATAATTATTAAATTAATTTTATTATTTTACAAATTAATCACATAATTTGTGTACACAATAGAAAATTGGTGAGTCAAAGTTTGAGACTGTAGTGATAATTTGTGTACACAATAGGAAATTAGTGACATGAAATAAATGGAAGAAGCAAACGTGTTTTTTTTTTTTTTTTTGAAAAGTGTCTTTCACATGACTTGATAGATTTATTTTCCTGGACTCACTGTTAGATCTCTGCAAGTGCAAGCATCAGAATTAGTTAAATTTGAATTTGAAATCTCGCAATAAAATGTTAAAATTATTTTCTTTTTTATAAATTGTTACATACCCTGTGAATCTCTCTTCACTCACTCTAGACGCCCTCATTGTCGATTCTAACCGTAACTTATCAGTAATTTTTCCAAAAGAACAATGTATGTGACAAGTTATACATATATTTGTAAGAATGAGTTATAACTCTAAAATTCAAACTTTAATATTATACCATCCTGTGTTAAAAACGATGAAATCAAAGGAAGGCCATAAAAAAGGATACACTTGTTATTATCTTTTTTTTTTTTTGGTTAGCCCACGAGGTATTTTAGAAGGATCCCAACTATAAAAAGGTACCTTTAAACTATCCACTCCCAGACTAATCTCCGCTCACACCGGGTCGGCCCGTAAATTTTGGATTCTGTTAAGTAACTACCCCTATTCGATCGACTCCTCAGTCAACCTGTCCGCATCATCTTAGGCTTTCTTTTTCTTCTTTCTTTTTGCATTTTCCTCGAGCCCTTTTACATCCATTGTTTTGCCTCTTTTCCGTTGGACAAAGATGTTGGATAATTAAACTTCATCCATTTATCCACCAAGTCAATATCCATTTAAACCTGACGTCATGATCCATACGTGTGCTCCTAAAAGTTGCACATTTAGAGCCCAAGTCTACTGAAAAACCATGTCCTCGACTCGACTCCATGGATGTGAATTGTAAAGACCTTGCGGCCTAATCTGCTCACTGTTACTAGCCTTAGGTGGATGCCGAAGGATTACTCAGCTATCCACTACTAAAAGCCAGTGAGACAAGCCTAAGGTCTGAGTCATTATTTGGCCCCAACCAACAACCAATTCTGAAGTTCTGTCAAAGACCTTTTCACCTTCCCACCCGTGTCCACAAGAAAAACCAATGAAGGAAACGAAGGTTGAAACTTAATGGCACGATAATAATACTCGAGCTATATATACGCTTAGTTATTGGTGAAATATCCTGCATTCTAATATTTTGACATGCTTTATATATTATATAGAATATTTGGAGCACAGATCATGACATTTGTTTTACATGAAGTCCAAGCCGTGTAGGAAACTCAAACCGACAGCTTATCTGCCTAAACCAAATTTTGGGACTTACTAAGCTTTTAAATCACAGTTGTTGATGCCATACTTTGACTTGGAACTGCAGTCCTGATTCCAAAGACACATGGTACTGGACGGAAGCCAATAGAATGAAGCCTCTTACAGCTGTACCAATGAATTGGCTGCCGCAGCTTCAGGATGGTAGTGCAGTATTTCATACCACATCATTTCCCTAATCATATGTTCCCCAAGGTTCTCGTCTATGTCGAGGTTAATTGGAACCTGAGCAGGTGGGTTGAATCGTGGATCATACAGCCCTGACATGTAAGGATGTAGAAGTGCTTCTGTCACAGTTATTCTCTTAGATGGATCAAAAATAAGCATCCTTTGCAGTAAGTCGATGGCCAAAGGATCAGCCTGGGGATACAGCTGGGAAAAGTGGATTCCCTTAGAGTAAGGAAGCGTTTTTATGTATCTTCTGGCTTTTGGGTTATCAATGAACTCAACATCAACATCCCGCTGGCTTCCAAGGACACTGATGATTAGTTTCAGCTGGTCAAGGCACTCTGTTCCAGGGAAAATGGGTTTGCGGCCAAGAATCTCAGCAAAGATGCATCCAACTGACCAGACATCAATAGAGGTCCCATAATTGTCACAACAGAGGAGTAGCTCAGGTGCACGATACCATCGAGTGACCACATATTCAGTCATGAATTGTTCATTGCCTCTACTAGTACGTGCTAAACCAAAATCGCATATCTTCAAGTCACAGTTTGCATTAACAAGAAGGTTTCCAGGCTTCAAGTCTCGGTGAAGAATGTTTGCTGAGTGAAGGTAATTCAGGCCCCGAAGCAACTACGATATTTGATGAAGATCGGTCAACAGTAGAAAAAATTAGCAACAAACAAATCATTGAAAAGTAGTACAGTTCAATATGCAGCACCAATTTTCATTCCAATTTAGTAGAATTGTACAGGTTCAGTTTCCAAAGACAGTGAGTTAAAGTGAACATGAATGGCATTCATAACTAGAGCATTCACAATTGGGGAAGTGAGTCGAAGTCCACACCCAAAGAATTAGAATAGAGAGATTTTTATCATCTGCAAAGAAACGGAAACAAAGAGAAGGCCTTTGTTTTTCCAATAAGATTAAAACTGAATCCTAGAAACTTGCAGCAGAGAAGATATGGCCTTTGCTTTAATCATTGCTTCAGTCCATGATTTCCTAATAATGAAAGTTCAGATGATGAATGTAGGCATAGCTGAATCGCCAATCATATACAAAACTTCCTCTTACTAAAATCCCACGAGAGTGGTGAGAAAGAATAGTCACAAGCTGAGAAGGATTGCATGTTCTGTAGCCCAAGAGAGATGGTTTTCTAAGTATAAATGTATAGAAAGACATTTACCTCACAAAAGATAGCTAATAAAGGTCACTTATACCATGCATCGAAAGAAGGCAACATATTACCACTTGCATTTTAGAGAACATAGAATGATTGAAGCACATTCCAAAATAAAGAACTATGTGTCATCATTCTAATAAATACCAAAGTAGAAGCCAAAAGAGAAATACCAGGAACCACTCGCTCTGGAGATAACATTACCTGAAATAGAAAACACTTGCAATGATCACTCGAAAGTGGCTGTGATGATTTGATAATCTGATGCAAATCGGTGTCCATGAGTTCGTACACCAAATATACATCCTTGAAACTGGTCCTGTGAATTGGCATCATAACATCTTTCAAGGCAATCACATTATCATGGCGAATATGCCTAAGAAGCTTCAACTCTCTTAGAGTCCTCAATGCATCAATTTTATTTTCGAACACATTATTGATTTTCTTTATAGCAACCTTTTCATTTGTCTCCCTGTTGATGGAAGAGCAAACAACACCATAAGCCCCTCTTCCTATGGGCTTGATCGGTACATATTTGGTATCGATCTCAAACAAAGTTTGCCACATTGAGTAATAATGCTTCCCTCGAGGCGTAATTCCATCGGGAGGCTCCACCAGAGTCGCCATATCCTGCAAATTGCCATTGAAGAACCTCAGAATTCTGTTGATTCCTCCTACCGAAAATGGAAACGAAAGGAAAAAAAAAACAATAAAGCAATTGATGATGAGCAGTCCAATGTTTGAACATTCAAGTCGCAGCACGTAAAATCATTTTACTGCAAAGAAGTTAAAACAGTTTCTTATAATTAGCAGCACCAAAAAGAGAACCAAGAAAGCAAATTTTACTTATTGAGTGGGAATTAATGATCACGAGAAAAAGGAAAGGTCGAAGTATATAAAGTGAAAATGACCAGACCTGGAATTGATACTTACTTGCAACTAACTTCGATCTTTTGAGATCAGCTTCTTCTTCGTTATGTTATCTCTCCACTTCTGCTCCAATCCAAATTCAGTCAAAGGACCAAAAGCAAAAGTCTCCCCTTTTCCACCCTCTTGAAGACCAACCAAGACCGCAACTTTTAGCTGATTCCACCTACCCCACAAGGAAATGGCTGAACTTTCACCTCCAATCAACCCAAGAACCAAATTCCTGCCCTTTTACCTCCGAAATTCCGGTGTCAAGCCATCGAACTGGAGGCCACCCAGATAGGAAAATTTAGCTTCAAGACATAAGTTTTATCAAATATGGATCTGAAAAGGAAGCTACCAAGACAAAAACCAAAGAACGTTTTATCTACCAAAACAGTGAAAGAGAAAGAAAGGGAGGGACAGAGGTAGGGGGCGAGAGAGAGAGAGAGCGACGTAGTTGATGATTTTGGCCATTTGGATAGATTAACTCCTCGTGATCAAGGGTGAGAATTTTAGCTTTAACATAAGAATATATATATTATATATATTGCAGACGTGAAGCCCACACGGCGTTCTTGCAAATGTAAACGACAGCTAACGTATTTTCTTCGTTTTTCTCAGGAAACGGCGCCCTCTTCCTCTGAGCTTTGTCTCCATGCGCGGACAACTGGTCCTTCCCTCTGTCCAAATATCGGCTCCTCTTTGGCTCCGCTGTGTATGCCTCTTCCATTTTTGTATCTCATATAGGATTAATCCTCCAATGTCTTTGGAAAGTTAGTAGCTGAACACCCCCTTAAAACTGTGTTCAGATTTTTTGTCTAATTTTATGATGTCTTATTGTGTTCAGTAAATCTCAGCCATTCATTTATGTAGATTCTGCATGAGTCCCGCATAAATAAACGCGAGTCCCACATAAATAAATGGTTGAGATTAACTGAACACAATAAGACACCATAAAAATGGACAGAAGATCTTGTCTCCTTAAAACTAATATCTGTGTACAGTCGTTTGACACTATTGTGACTCAATTTTATGCATTGACTTACAATAATAGCAGTATATATCCTTGATTAATAAAAGATCATATGTTTATTATAAAAGCTTGTTTTTTAAAAATTAATTATAGAGATTAAGGCATAACTTCATTTCACGTTAGAAATATGTCTTCTTATCTACAACTAAGTTATGAACGAAGTGAGCCGGCTAGAAGAGCCGAAGTAGCGTAGGCGGAAAAACAAATGACGTGTGCATCTCATTGAAGAATTCGGATATGCTCTTAATATGCGTTTTATTAGATTCGCCTTTGATCTGCCTTCTAATCAATACGAGGCGATGCTTCAAAAACTTGCATTGTTTCAATGTTATTTTCTCGCTGGAAATTAGCATGAGGTGCCACGTGGATAGCAAAAAGAGTTGCCGCGCGGCTGACCTGGCTCTTCTTAATTTGGGCCCGTCCTTGCAGGCTGATATAATTGGTGGACCTCTTCAGGGTCCTAAAACTATTTTGAAGCTCATTTCAAATGAACTGCAGGCCTAGTAATTGATACCTTGTACTAATTATGCATTGTTTTCTTGAATTGATCAATTTTCAGTTGCAAACTCGTTTATCTAGCGTACTTAATCATGGTATAATATGATTACCACATGCCAAAAGCATATTTGTTTTGTGCCGTGATTTCTCTATAATAGAAATTTCACATGATTGTGCTGTCCCTTTACAAACAAAGCCTCCCCTCTTACCCAATGGGCTAGTTAGTTAAGATGTCGGGTGTAATGAACATGTATGATACGATTTTAAGGAACTAATCTAGCCTCTATTGGCTAGTTAAGTAACAATACTGTTTGCTAGCTTCTCAGCTGTCGCAATCTCTAGAGGGCGTATACCGCCAATTATTAAAAAAACAATGAAAAAAACCCACCACAACTTTGGCCATATAAGCTTTATCTATCTTAAGTTAACGCAAGTGAGCGTTATGTTCTTAGATTCTGCAAATGCCCCGTCTTCATAACATGCTTCTACTTCTTATCTACTCCTCCTTTTAAGTCCCTGCAAAGATGTTGATCAAATGTTGGAAGAGAAAATGTCGTTAAACAAATACAGTAATAGTAATGTTGAAGGCCTAAATGAGAAGATCATGTTAAGTCGTTTAAATCTATAATCTATATTTGTTCGGTGATTAAGTAATTCTTTAAATATTAAGCAGGTGCATGTATATATATATGTGATACCTGACTTGTTTTACTGAGATAGGGATAGAATAGCTTTTGTTTTGGGAGAATAATGCATCCAACGCGGATACCAATTAGTGGATGAGAAAGGCCAACAGACATATTCGCTCTATTAAGAATTTTAAATACTTACCCTACGTTTGGATAATGTTCCCGTCTCCGAAGACAGTAGACAAGACAGAAAAATCCTATCTCCATGAGTGTTTGTTTCTTATTTTCGTGTCCCTGTCCCCTGTTTCCGGGAGACAGGGATACAAATTTCTGTTCTCCCCAAAAAGGGAGGACAGGGACGACTCGTCCCTGTCTCCAGCAGCTCAGCTACTATTACTATTAATGTTTTATTATTATTATTATTATTATTATTATTATTATTATTATAATTTGTATTTATTATTATTCAAATTTATTAT
>JANVCQ010000232.1:9269011-9290503 GCA_025531925.1 Erythroxylum plowmanianum | reverse complement strand
AGCTACAAATGAACATAAAATGAATGTAAACTACTCTAAATTAAGTCCTAAATATATATGAAAATATGAGTGTATCACAGACCTCCTCTCTTCTTCCTAGGCGAGAGTTAATTCCCTAAACCCTCTTGTATTGCGCATCCATGAACTACTTACTCGCAACTGGGTTGTTCAGATCCGGCACATTTACCGCGAAGGTAATCGTAATGCCGACTGGCTCGCAAGTTTTGCAGGCCAGCTCTCTTTAGGTATCACTATTTTTGAGCACCCACCTAGAGGTTGTATCCCTCTCCTTGTAGAGGATGAATTGGGGGTAAGTCACCCACGATACGTCATGTAATTTGTCTTTCATTCCCTTATATATATAAAAAAAAGCAACGAAAGAAAGGTGTACTAAGTATTCATTTGATGCTTTCTGGTACTCTAAATTTATACAGACGCTCATGTATCTTTGGGAACTCTAATTATATGTTAATAATGATGTAGAATTTGTGAAATGATTCTTCTCATTTCTAAAATGTGGAACCAATGTGTTTATATACAAAGTTAGTTGGAGTAACTAACTATCCTAATTGCAATTAAAGAATAATTAGTTAGCTAATAAATGATAACTAACTAGAACTAACTATAATGGCAAATACAATGTGATCTGGAAGATGATCGGTGACAGCAGTAGAGCAGTAGTAGTCACGAAGGTAGGAGGGTGGTTTACGGTCTCGAACAGGACGAGAGGATGGGGGTGGTTGTGGTTGAGAGGAAGAGGGTTGAGTAGTGGATAGTGGGACATCAACGGATGAATCATATAAAATGGAGGGTTCAAAGATTTGAGGAATTGTAGCGGGTGGTTTAGTGGGATTGGAGAAAGGATATATGTTCTCATGGAAGATGACGTTTCTGGAAACAAAAATGTTTTTGGTGATAGTGTCAAATAAAATATAGCCTTTGACATTAGGTTTAAAACCAAGAAAAATACACTTGCGGGCACGAGGGTCAAATTTGTGACAGTGAGTTACAAGAGTGGTGGCATAAGCTAAACAGCCAAAAACACGAAATTGGGAAAAATCAGGTGGTGAGTGATAAAGAAATTCAAAGGGTGTTTTATTTTTGAGCAAAGGTGTAGGGGTACGGTTGATAAGATGGGTGGCATGAAGAACAGCATAGCCCCAGAAAAACTTAGGGACGGAAGCTTGAAAAAGAAGGGTGCGAGAGATGTTTAAAATATGTTGGTGCTTGCGTTCCACAAGACCATTTTGTTTAGGGGTTTCAACGAATGAAGTTTGATGAAGAGTGCCTTTGGTGGCATAAAAGTTTGGCATATCAAATTCAGGCCCATTATCAAATCTCAAGGTTTTTATTGAAGTTTGAAATTGTGTATCAATCAGGGAGAAAAAGTTTTGAATATGCTGTCTTGCTTCAAATTTCTGTTTCATTAAAATGATCCAAGTATATCGGCTAAAATCATGGACAATTGTTAAAAAATAACGATGGCCATGAATTGAAATGATAGAATTTGGTCCCCAAATGTCCACATGAACGAGTTCAAAAATATGAGTAGTTGTAGTGTAGCTTACAGGAAAGGGTAACTTTCGTTGTTTAGCTAAATGACAAGCATCACAGGCTTCATTGTTTGATAAAGGTAAAGAGGGTATATAAGCTTTAAAAAGATGTAAACGAGAATCAGAAACATGACCAAGTCGCTGATGCCAAGGAATTGCAGTGGAGGTGGAAGACAAAGCTGCAGAAATGGGAAAGGATTTGGGTGGAAGATCCAGTATGTATAAGCCATGAAAAACTCTAGCTGTACCAATCATCTTCCTCGTGTGCAGAGCCTGTATAGAGCAAGTGGAAAGATGAAAATGAAGAACACAAGGCAAACAAGAGGTGAGACGTGTTACAGAGAGTAAATTAAAGGCAAAAGAGGGAATGTAAAGAACATCAGTGAGATAAAAATCAGCATTAAAGAAAACTGTACCAGAAAGTGAAGCAAGTACTTTAGTACCATCAGGCAAAGTGACTGTAATAGGGGAAATTTGTTTATAAACAGCAAAAGCATGCAAAGAATTTGTTATATGATCAGTAGCACCAATGTCAACAATCCATGATGTAGGTGTAAACAGAGAAAGAAAAGTAGATGAGGTACCTTCTTGATGAAGTGTTAGGGATGAGGATGATGGAATGGACATTACTTGATTGGTAACACGTGGAGAAGTGGAGGTGGATGGTGTAGTGGAGAGGTTATTGTGATTGAGTAAGGTAAGAAGCTGATTGTATTGCTCTTGAGTCAAATTAACAGTTGAGTTGTTAGATTTAGCAACTGATGAAGCCTCAATTGATTCAATAGGAGAAGAGTCATGCGGATCCTCAACAAAAACATTGTGAGCTCGAGAATATGACCCTCGAGATTTGTATCCAACTGGAAATCCATTCTTGCGATAGCAAGTCTCAACGGTATGATGCGGCCTTTGACAAAAAGTACAAAACCGTGTGTCAATAGATGATGAAGAATTACCAGAACCAGTAGAATTGCTGGAGCCAGAAGAAGCAGAGGATCGAGAAGATGAAGCTGAGCTGTGTCTAACAGAATTACCATCAAAAACTGGAGAAGATACCTCTGTGATCTGTCTTTCATGTTGAATTACCATTGAGAAAACTTTGTTCAAAGTAGGTAGAGGATCCATTAACATAATCTGAGATCTAACAGCAGCATAAGAAGGAGAAAGACCTTTCAAAAAACGAATGATATAATCCTGATCATGATACTTCTTGATCTGAACCATAGCACCACATGAACAAGGATTTGGACATGAACAAACAGGTAGAGGGCGAAACTGCAATAACTCATCCCATAAAACTTTCAGAGCAGTAAAATAATCTGTAACGGATTGATCATTCTGCTTAAAGGAACTAATCTCATCATGCAAATCTGAGATGCGATAAATGTCCCCTTGCGAAAACCGTTCACACAAATCAATCCAGATATCAGAAGCATGATCTATCCAAAGAATTGAACTAGTGATCAAAGGAGAGATAGAGCGTTGTAGCCAAGAGAGTATCAGATTATTGCAGCGTTCCCAGTGTGGAAACATCGGATCTGTAGTTGGAGGAGCAGTGATGGACCCATCAACGAACTTAAGCTTGTTTTTAGAAAGGAGAGCCATCTTCATCGCACGGCACCAAGTATTATAATTGGAACTTCAAAGAGGTGGGTCAACAAGAATAAGGGAAGGATTTTCATTAGGATGTATATAATAGGGACTAGAAGGTAATGGATCTGCCATGATTGACAACTCAAAAAGAATGGAGAAAAATCAAAGAAGAAAAGCGGAAGAAAAATTCTCTGATACCATGTAGAATTTGTGAAATGATTCTTCTCATTTCTAAAATGTGGAAACAATGTGTTTATATACAAAGTTAGTTGGAGTAACTAACTATCCTAATTACAATTAAAGAATAATTAGTTAGCTAATAAATGATAACTAACTAGAACTAACTATAATGGCAAATACAATGTGATCTAACAAATAGATTAAAAGGCTCTACTAAAGAGTGACGATTCCCACTTACTAATCAGAACCTTCACCCGTAAAAGATTGAAACTTTCACCAGCATAACACAATCAATATATAAACAAGTTCTACTACCCAACTCACACAATACCGACTTACTAATCATAAAATCCTGTCATAAAAATCGAAACTTTCACCTGATCGCTGACTTTCCACCTTGAAACTTTAAAATAAAGAAAACCGGCAAACAAAAATAACAAAACAGAAAAGAAATCAACTTTATCACCAAAAAATCCATCTTATGCATAGATCTACATAAATAACCGACCAGAATCTACCAAAAATGATGGAAATCCTAAGGCAAAGGAGGATTTAGAGAACTTGGAAGATTAACAGAAGAAAATAATAGAGAAACAACAAAGCGAGTGACAGCAATAGTAAGCAAAGAAAATAGGACAAAAAATCACAGATCCCAGCAAAATGAGACCATAAATCGTCAAGGAACAATCTTAAACATCGCAAACTGAAACAAAATCTATCGCCGGAGATCGACCTCTTGATCAACGAAATGAAACTATACGCTTTGGATTCTGAAGTGCTCAATATCAGAAGATGGGCTTAGGAGGAAAAAGCTACCTAACAACAACAGTTCTATTGGATAAAAAATATTTGCTCTAGATGCTAAAAAGGTCCACCCTGCCGTAAAACCTTCATGCCCGCCATTAAAGGTGACTGATTGGAGTTTAAACAATACCTAATTATTTTGTTCTTAGAGGTTGTTATAGTTCCTAACCACATAAGTGCAAATTAGATTAGGAAGGAAAAATAGGAGACCGGTTACCATCTCTTCAAAGGTTGGTGGCACCTTATGGCAAGGTAATTAAATTATAATATACTCATATTTGTCAAACTTGGTTGGCTGTCAAACTTGGTAGGCAAGTTAGGCATTGATTTTTTAGTGCCTAATATGCCAGAAGCATGGTTGGCCAAATTGGCCAATCATATCTACCTTCTCCTGCCTATAAAAGGGCAGAATATGAATGAAGAGCAGCAAGCAAACAGAAGAGAAAAAGAGAGAGTGAGGAGAGAGAGAAAAGAGAGATACAAAAATATTCTATACATTTTTTGGTCTAGTTTTTCCTTGTAATTCTCCAGTTTTTCTCAGTAGTAAACGTCTTCTATCCTTGCCTGTAGTTTTTACCCTAATTTGGGAGTTTTTCATGTAAAATCTGTATGTTCATTACTATTCTTTCAGTCCTATTTAGTTGCAAACCTGTTCTAACCCGGTCTATTTTCACAACAAGTGGTATCAGAGCAAGGTTAGAAAATTACGACGAATTTTTTAGCGTAATTCGTTCGGAGTTCTAATGAGCATAGTGTAGGTTGGTGAATAGGAACTAAAAGATGATAACTGTTCATTCATTTAATTTTGCATTAAACTGTGCAGTTACTGTAATTCAGTACTATTCACGTATACGATACTATGCACATATATGGTACTATTTACGTGTATGGTATTATTCATACATACAGGTACTATTCACATGAAATAGTGAGAACTAAATTCTGTTCGTGATATAAGCAATGGAAGCAAAATTTGAGATTAAAAAGTTCAATGGTAGTAATTTCTCATTGTGGAAGTTAAAGATAAAGGCAATCTTGAGGAAAGATAATTGTCTGGCGATCATTAGTAAACGGCTAGCTGGAGTTACAGATAGAAAATAGAACGAGATGGATGGAAATGCTGCAGCTAATCTTCACCTAGCTTTAGCTGATGGAGTATTATCCAGCATAGAGGAAAAGAAGATTGTGAAGGAAACATGGGATCACCTCATAAAATTGTACGAGACTAAGTCACTGCATAACAAAATTTTTCTGAAGAGGAAACTATATACTTTACACATGGCGGAATCCACTTCGGTGACGGAGCACTTAAATACTTTAAACACTTTATTTTCCCAATTCACATCATTGGGGCATACAATAGAGATAAGTGAACATGTGGAATTTCTTCTCCAAAGTCTACTAGATTCGTATGATCAACTTATCATCAATTTAACAAATAATACAGACATTCTAGTATTCAACAATATTGCAGCTGCTATTTTGGAAAAAGAGAGTCGACACAAAAGTAAGAAAGATAGGCTAGCAACTTCGTAACAAGCAGAGGCCTTGGCATTGACAAGAAGAAGATCAATGGAATGTAGCCCAAGTGGGAGTCATAGTCATGGTAGATCAAAATCCAGGAGAAAGAAAAATTTCAAGTGCTACAATTGTAGCAAGAAAGGACACCTACAGAAGGATTGTTGGAATCTGAATAAGAAAGATTCTATTCTTCAAAGAAATGCAGCAAATATTTCAAATGATGGATGTGCAATGATTTGTGAAGCAACGACTATATGAGGTAAGAGAAGATTTTTTTATGTATAGCTTCTCGATTCAGCAGTTACTTTTCATATGACCTCTCGAAAAGAATGGCTCCATCAGTATGAATCTGTCTCTGAGAGATCTGTGTATAGCTATAATGATCAAGCTCTAAAGATCGTTGGTATCGACACCGTCAAGTTAAAAATGTATGATGGGACAACTCAGACTACTGAAAAAGTGCAACATGTGGAGGGCCTGAAGAAGAATTTGTTATCTGTAGGACAACTAGATGATCTCGGTTTCAGATTTAAGATTCAAAACAAGATCATGAAAGTGATAAAGGAGTGCTAGTATTTATGAAGGCAGAGAAGATTGTTGCAAATCTATACGTGCTAAAAGGAGTAACTTTGCAAGAAGGAGAGGCATCCGTTGCGGTGACTAGCCCAGACCACAACTCTGCAATGACGTGGCATAGAAAGCTTGGACATATGTTAGAATAAGAAATGAAGATACTTGCAGAGAAGAATCTACTTCCAGGTCTCACAAAGGTATCACTACCCTTCTGTGAGCATTGCATTGTGAATAAGCAACATCGATTGAAGTTCAACACATCAAAGTTTAGAAGCAAAGAAATTCTAGAATTGATCCACTCTGATATATGGCAAGCACCAGGTACGTCCCTAGGAGGAGCAAATTTCTTTGTATCATTCATTGATGATTATTCTAGGAGATGTTGAGTGTTTCCTATCAAGAGGAAGGCAGACATATTTCCAACTTTCAAATTTTACAAAGCACGGTTGGAACTCGAATCTGGTAAGAAGATCAAGTGTTTACGCTCAGATAATGGAGGCGAATATACTGGAAAAGAATTTGACGAATTCTACATGCAAGAAAGCATCAAAAGGCAGTTCACGACGGCATACACTCCTTAACAAAATGGAGTAGCAGAGCGGATGAATAGAACTCTGTTAGAATGAACAAGAGCGATGTTGAGAACTGCATGCTTAGATAAGAAATTTTGGGCAGAAGCAGTCAATACTGCTTGTTATGTAGTAAATCGAGCTCCATCGATTACAATTGAGTTGAAGACACCGATGAAGATGTGGACTAGTAAACTAGTGGATTATTCTAACCTCCATATATTTGGAAGTCTGGCTTATGTGATGTTCAATGCCCAAGAAACTACAAAGTTGGATCCAAAATCTAGAAGATGTATTTTCTTAGGGTATGTTGAAGATGTAAAGGGGTATCGTTTGTAGGATCCCACTGCCCACAAGATTGTTATTAGTAGGGATGTTATCTTCACGGAAGATAAGGATCAGGAGCAAGTAGACATTGTATAAGAGAATCTAGAAACTATAACAGTACAAGTGGATAGGGAAGTTGATCACAATGATTATTCTGAAGTTGCACCAAAGCACGAGGAACAAGAACCAGTTGAATATGATATTCCAGATACTCAGAGACCAACTCGCATGAGAAAAGCAGTGCTAGCACTCAGATTATATTATGAAGAGCAATATTACATATTGTCTTTTAACTAAGGATGGAGAGCCATCAACTCTTCAAGAAGCAATGAATAGTTCAGATGCATCTCAGTGGATGACAGCAATGTAGGAAGAAATTGAAGCTCTGCATAAGAATAAGATATGGGAACTAGTATCACTACTACAAGGAAGAAAGCCTATTGGTAATAAATGGGTTTACAAGATCAAACGGAGTGGTAATAATCAAGTAGAGCGATATCGTGCTAGATTGGTGGTAAAAGGATATGCTCAAAAAGAAGGTATTGATTTTAACAAAATATTTTCTCTTGTGGTTCGACTCACTACAGTTCAAGTAGTTCTGGCAATATGTGCTATATATGACTTGTATCTTGAGCAATTAGATGTGAAAACTGCATTTCTTTATAGAGATCTTGAAGAAGAAATTTATATGCTTCAACTAGAAGGTTTTGAAGAAAAAGGGAAAGAGAACTTGGTTTGCAAGTTAAACAAATCTCTATATGGTTTAAATCGAGTTGTTGGTATAAGAGATTTGATTCCTTCATCATGAGCTTTGCATATAGTAGACTGAATGCAGACCCTTGTGCATTTTTCAAGAGGTTTGAGAAAGATGATTTTATAGTCTTGCTGTTGTATGTAGACGACATGTTGGTAGTAGGCCTCAACAATGATCGTATCAAAGAATTGAAGGCATAGTTGGCTAGGAAATTTGAAACGAAAGACTTGGGACCAGTAAACAAGATTCTAAGGATGCAAATTCACCGAGACAGAAATAATAGGAATATTTGGCTTTCTCAAAAGAATTATTTAAAAAAGATCTTGCGGCGATTCAATATGCAAGATTGTAAGTCAATTTATACCCCTCTTCCTGTTAATTTCAAGTTATCCTCAAGTATGAGTCCTAGCAATGAAGAAGAGAGGATGAAGATGTCTCGAGCACCGTATGCATCAGTAGTGGGGAGCTTAATGTTCGCTATAATTTGTACAAGATCAGACATTGCACATGCAGTGGGAGTTGTTAGTAGATATATGGCAAATCCTGGTCGAGAGCATTGAAATACTTTCAAGAGGATTCTTAGATATATCAAAGAAATCTCAGATGTTGCATTATGTTATGGAGGATCAGATTTTACTGTCAAATGATATGTTGATACTGCTTATGCAGGTGATCTTGATAAAAGTAAATCCACTACTAAAAGTAAATCCACTATAGGATATGTGTTTACAGTCAGGGCCGGTCCTGACGCTTTATAGGCCCTGGGTAAATAAAGAAGATTCTTATTTTGCCTTTTTTTCTTTATGATATTTAAAAGTGGACTCTTATAAAGAATACAAGAGATAAAATAGGGGCTTTTTTATTGCTCTTTATAAAGATCAAGACCTTTATAAAGAACAAAATGAAATAAAATGGGGCCCTTTTAGTTGCAATTTTTATTCTTCATAAAACTGGGCCCTGGGCAGGTGCCCTGCCTGCCCTTGCCCAGGGCCGGCTCTAGTTTGTACTAGCTAAAGGAGTTGTGAGTTGAGTTTCAAAACTGCAATCAGTTGTGGCTACGTCAACAACAGAAGCAGAATATGTAGCAACTACATAAGCAAGTAAAGAAGTAGTGTGGTTGAAGATGTTGTTGGAAGAACTTGGGAATAAATAAGAGAATATTACTCTGTATTGTGACAGTCAGAGTGCTTTGCATCTTGTCAAGAATCTAGCATTTCATTTAAAGACAAAACACATCCGAGTTCAGTATCACTTCGTTCGTGAGAAAGTAGAAGAAGGAATGATAGACATATAGAAAATTCATACAATAGATAACCTGACATATTTTATGACAAAAGCAATCAATGGTGACAATTTTATGTAGTATCGATCCTCGTGTGGCCTAACAGAAACGTAAGCAACATGAAGCGACAAGGTAGAACGAATGGTGTGAAGATATGATTGATTATCAATCAAATCTTCAAGTGTGAGAATTGTCAAACTTAATAGGCAAGTTAGGCATTGATTTTTTGATGCCTAATATGCCAAAAGTATGGTTGGCCAAATTGGCCAACCATATCTGCCTTCTCTTACCTATAAAAAGGCAGGATATGAACCAAGAGCAGCAAGCAAACAGAAGAGAAAAAGAGAGAGTGAGGTGAGAGAGAAAAGAGAGAGTGAGGTGAGATACAAAAATATTTTGTATATTTTTTTCTGTAGTTTTTTCTTATAATTCTCCAGTTTTTTTGAGTAGTAAACGTCTTCTATTCTTGTCCGTGATTTTTACCATAATTTGGAAGTTTTTCACGTAAAATCTGTGTGTTCACTACTATTCTTTTAGTCCTATTTAACTACGAACCTGCTCTAAGCCGGTCTATTTTCACAACAATATTTCCCTAAATATATGATGGTAAGCATGGAATACTATTAAATATTAAAAGGGCCGGCCATACTTATACTAGCAGCTTTTTCCGCATGTTTTATCTTGCAACAGATACTGCCTCTGTACTGACAGAAGCTATTGGGTAAATACAATTTCTTCATGACCAAATGCAGGTGATCAATTTCAATTCTTTTCGACTCGTTTTCTGCAGTAGAGCTTGTCCAAATGTAGCATCCTTTATTCTGATATTCACTAACAGAAGTCTGAAATAGAATATCAACGGAAAAGGGGGAAAACTTGAATGGCGTGTTGAATTATTAAGCTTTGTTTATGCCATACTTGATGGGTTGCATTTCTTAATTTAACGTGCTTTATTCTCAGCAGACATTAAGCGTGCCATACATGAAGTCTTCAAGCAGAAAGTCCTCTATGATCAAGCAAGTAGTAAGATCGCTAAACCTCTGATGTTGTTCTTTTATTTCTGGGACAGGAAGGGATGTTGAGAGTTACAACTGAACTTTGTTGCGGATAATTCATTTCTTATAGTTTCTTAATGCTTATTTCTGGGAATTTAGTAATCATCGATTTGATGTTATTGACGGAGTTCAGGTGAAGAAGATGGGAAAAGGCAACCAAATAGAGATCTAAGAAGTAGAGGTTTATGTTTGGTTCCCATATCTTGTGCATCATACTCTACAATTATAGTGGTGGCATCTGATAGATTCCCTGAAAGCACCAATGTGGGGTTCAAGGTTCTGGAAATTATGGACTCATTCCAGACAAGGTCTCTATATTGGAACTTGTAATTTCTGTCTTTCTTTCAAAACCAAACTTCATTGTGTTCTTTGGTTCCATTTGAAATCGAGAATTTAAATTTTGCTGTTGAAGATCAGGAAAACTCTTTTGTATCATCACTAACAATCTTGAGCATGAAACTAGTTGGCGTTAGTAACCAACATCCTAGACTCAATAGGCTCAGGTTCGAGCCCTCCTAAACCATAAGACTAAATCTAGGAAAGGAATGTAGTTCAACGAATTGGAGATGATGGCAAAGAACATAGAGCCATAGGAAATATAAACAACTTTATATACAGTATGACTGACGAAATTCAGGAAAATTCGTCAATCAGAACAAAAGGAAAGTTCAGAGCAAGATTTCAAGCCTACTTCATTTTCATGTTATTTGTGAGATAACGACCTAGAATCCAAGACAACAGATATTTAATCTCCATTCTCTAAATTATCTCCACGGTCATGCTTGTTGATCGCCTGTCCTGTCTCATGAGTCATGCAGCTAATTGTCAGCGCCCATGGAGGAGACTCGAGCTAATATAGCCAAGAAAGAAAATGACCATCCTTTTTCTCTTGGGTCACCAACAGAAACAAGGCTACTAGATGTTCAGACATTTTTGTTTTTGTCAGTAAATAGGTCTCTTATAAGCTGGCACTCATTGAAGGTGCGAATAGAATATAGGACATCTGGGCAATATCTACGCTATTATATACATGAAACCTTAAAGAAGGGTGCATTAGATGGCTGGAGCACAGCAAGTCACCTCCTCAATTATGTTCTAGTAAATCTCCGATAGCCTATCGTTTCTTCCTACCAGGCGAACTGCATCACATGGCACATTGAGATTTAGGTACTTCAATTATAATGTTAGTGAAACCAAAATTTTGATACTATTTACATACCAACTTCTTCTTCTTCTTTTTCTTCTCAATATAAGCCATGACCTCCTCCTGTTTAGAAAGTGATTCCTCCAGAGCCTAAAGAAAGTAAACACCATCGATACAGGTTAGAACCCTATGTAACAGCATGTTTTACCTAGTTCTATTTGCACAATATGAAACTGTGATGATTTCCATACACAAACAACAGCAGCAACGTGTTTGAGAGAGAGTATGGACATGTGGAGCAGATGAATGTAAATATTCCATCACTAATCAACCTTTCAGTTGGCTATCATATTGAACCTTAAGATTACTGACCTGTTTCAGTTGAAAATGAAATTAAATGAATGACTACGCTATGACCAAGTTCGGTTTCTTCAAGTAAATGAAGAACTTGTTTTCTGGGAACTCCAACTGAATGTATACCATATACAATCTAAAACCAATTAGTCTATAGAAGGACTTGCCAAACCAAATAGTTTATAGAAGTGACATTAAGAAATTCCTGTCGAGCCAAAATATGACAGAAATTCCGAGAGCAGAGTATGTACTAAGTTTGATACATGCTGCTATAAGAATTGACTACACTCTGACCAGAATGTACCTTTTTGGTTGCTGCAAGCTCTTGTTCTAAGGTGTCAAGCCGGCTTAAGGCAGCATTCAGCATTTCCTCCTTCTCTGGTGGCAGAGTAGCGGGCTTCATGCTCAAAACATTCACCTTCTCCTCCAGTTCAGCCATGCGTTTTATGAAAGCCAAGAAGTCTTCGTTAGAGACAGCAGGTGCAGTCTGCTGCTGTTTAACTGGTGGTTCCTGAACATACACAGGACTGGAGTATATGGTGGCATCAGTCAGCTTCTTGGGCACATTGCGCGTCACTTTGATCATGGTCACGATGCCCATGACAAAGGCCATCACACCAGAGATAACTGGAGAGTTCTCTTGAATCTTGATCTCATCATACTTGGTGTGAGAATCAGCTGCCCCAAGTTAAAGGAATCAAGCGTGTATTACTATGTAAGGAATACTTCTATATGCATAATCAGTTTGAAGTCAGTTTCTGGATAGGTATATCAGGCAAAGGCCTCCATTATGCAAGTAGCGGAGGATCAATAATATATGAACCATCAAGCTGAACTTAGAAACATGCTTATACTACCTTGCAACAGTTCCCTCTCTAAGAATATTTTTGAGGGATCCTTAAATAGGTCTCAATAACAGCATTAGAGGTTGCCCAAAAAATCATATGTTTTCTATTGAAGCCAAGAAGAGAAGTTATGTTTCAACTTATAACTTAATTTTGTCTATTCATCATGCAAGATCAACTCTTTTCAGGTAGATACCTCCAGAACAGTTATCTATATGATGTTATTTGTTGGCAATATACCTTTATAGACATCAAACCTCTGACTCTGTAGCTTCTGGCTCAGTAGCTTTTGACTCAATAATTTCTGGCTTAGTAACTTCTGATTTACCGCCATGCTTTTCCAGTTCAAATCCATGGGTTTCTCAACCACAGGCCCATAATCCTCAAAGGACACCTTGCGGATTTAATTTGCATAAGAGGATTGAGAGCAGAGGAAAAGCTAGATTCTCAATGATACTTCAGAGGGTGAAAATAGAGTGAATGATAGAGAATAATTGAAGTCAACAAACGTTTGAGTGTTTCATTGCCATAAAATTAGCTGCAATATTCCAACCGTTCTAACTCTCAGATCGCAAGCATGACATTTGAAATATTTATAAAACATAAAATCTGAACTAACAATCATATTGACTCTGGTGACATTAAATGAAAATGCAGTTGATCATTCCTCAGCTAGCTTAAGGAAGAAGGTGTAGTGAATCTTAAAAACTCTTTTTAAGTATGGTTATTGAACTGCAACGAACATGCAATTTTCATTCCTCAGCTCCTAGACTTCAATAGTTAGTTTAATTTTTTAAAAGCCACTCTTACTACTTTGCCTAGCAGCTTGCTCAAACAATTCAAGCCTTTTGATTTCTTACAAACTTCTCTGGAATTTACCTTTCGAGATTTTGCAGAATGCTGTGGAAAGTCTGAAATTCTTGGGGATTCTGAGGCTTCCTTAGGAGAGTGTAGTCCCTGCATTATACAAAAAGTAAGCAGCTTGTGCTTCTCCCAAAGCATAAATACAAGTGCAAGGGCAATTTCAATAAAGGATACCTTTGAGCTGACTGACTCATCATCAGAAATTGCGCTCTCATCCCGATTCCTGTTTGAACATTTATGTGCCCCCTCTTGAACCATCTGCAAGTTGATAACTCAAATTTAGTTGCTAATTTAAGGACTTACATGTGCAATGAATTTCGATTGAAGTTAGGCTGTTAAATGGAACTGCAAATCACCTTCAAAATCTCTTCATTCTGCCATGGGCCCTTATCAGAACACAGACATCCTCCTTTCTCGGCACAAGTACAGGTGCCTCCCAAGAAGTCTGGCAACTCACTGAGAAAGGAGGCAGCCACCAAGGAATAGAAGGCATAAAGCAAAAAGCAGACAAGAAAAATCAGTGCCAATAAGCATGCTTTACGCAGGAATACACTGAATCACCCAGAAATACTGGATAGCAAGAAAAAAAACAACTTCGAAGAGGAGTATCAACTAAGAGGTAGGACAAGTCACAACGACCAAAATGATAGAAACATTGTGCCAACTCATTAAAAAATAAAAACTTGCCTAGCATCAATTATCTCCAGCAACTTGCTCTGGTACTTATTGCCAAGAACCTGAAAATGATTGCTAGTAGTAATTGGTTATTGGGTCAGACAAACAGTTTTAATTTGAAACAGCTCAAAAAGCACGTTACATGGATCTTTGCTGTGGTCTTAGGATCAAGGAAAGATTTGATGGTGTTCCACAACATTCTGAATCCAGACCCTGCATTGATGATGAACATGCGATTCAAGGTCTGCATACAACAAAAGTTGACGTAATATCAGAATTAGCTTATTCATGGTAAAAGGACGGAGATGGTATAGTGAAACAAAAATTACTATCCGATCATAACATCAAGCGAGACAGAGAAATCAATACCTCAGGATAATTATTACCATCAATGTTCTGAATGCGAGTGATGAGATCCCTGGCTGCTTTGGTGAAATTTTTTAGGCCCTACAACAGATTGAAAATATGTGTTTTAATATAGCTGAGAAAAGCTACTAAACAGAGCAGAGTCTGTGCATCTCCCATAACTTTTGAAGTCATCGGAGTTCCTCACAGCAGTTATCCTAATTTAATTATCATACATCAATGACAACTTTTCTTACTCACCACTCCCTGCACATCAAGAATGGTTGTGCTTTGATCAATGTGCTTCTTTGCTGCAATTGAGCAAGCTGGAAACTTAAAGGCAAAAGCTTTCTCGAATTCCTGGACATGGTATTTGAGATATCTGTCTATATCTGTAACTTGCATTAACTTGGTAGGATCTACTAGGCCTAGCCTCTCAATATACACAGGTCTACCATCCTTATCTACACCGTGATACCCTTGGGGATAACACTTTACAACTTCATCGGCTTCTTTGTATTCGAAGTCCTTCAGGGAAGAAAATTATTGAAAAGCACAAAGTGAAATTTCATCAAGCAATGGCTGTCAGCCACACTATTCTGTTATGAGTGCAGATAGACACAAAACCTACATCTACTAATTTAGCAGAAATTCTGAACCTTTCAATACCTCCATGATTGTGTCTGTGCCGAACTCTTTTCTCCACTGAAGCATATCAGACCACATTTGCTTTGCTTTCTCAATGTCAAATTTCCTGGCTTTCAAGAATCTAAATCAACGGAGAAGAAAATGGTCAATTATTTGAATTGATGAATCAAATCATACATACATCAAGTAAAGAAGTCCTGATAAAATATTCCTGAATTTATTAGAATGGACGTGGAAAAGAAAGAAGGAAAAAGTAACCTGAGCATCATGTGATAATCATCATGCTTTGTAGGCAGCATTTCCTCCAATATAAGGGTTTGCCGGAGAGCATCAACTGCCTTGATCTCCTCCGCATCATGGACATCCTCAATTTCTATTGACACGACTTTACTACTTCTCCGACCTTTTTTTGTCAAAGAGTTCCTGAATTTGTTTGAGGCATAAACTGCTCTCTTCTTAAACGACTCAGTTCTGGTCTTCTTCTTAAACGACTCAATTCTGGTCTTCTTCTCATCCCCAGAATGGTCCAACTCAGTTACTGCCAGAACCATCGACACCATGAACCAATCAAAGGACATGTTTTGCTTCTTTAAAAATCACAATTCAAAGATGGGATTTCACCAGATCAAAACTAGCAAATAAAAACAGAATGCAGGAGGCTCCACCAATTAAGGGTCATATAGACTGTTTCTAAAACTTTTCTGGAGCCTAAGAAAGTGACAGGGGTTTTCAAAGACAAACCTGGTGAGGGAGACAGAGGTCCGGAGACCGCAGCCATTGGTGCGAGATGTTGGTCGTGCAACACGTTAATGGCACAACCAAGGCTCTAACCAAATGCCTGCAATTACACTCCAAAGAAAAGACAGAAACAGCCAGATAACGAGTACAATCTTACCAAAACTAGATCAGCAAAGGTAAGATAATAGGGAATGAAAGGGTAGAAGGAAGAAAGAGACTGACCTCCGCGAAGAGTAAGGGAAATGTAAGGACATAGAAAGACAGGTAATGAGAACGACTAATTCTGCGGACATGGGAGATATTTGCGGGGAGACACAGTGAGGCATACACGTCGAAGCTTAAGGACTCCATGCCATTTTTTGGCACACTTGCCTCTTTTATTTTTGTTACCACTACAGCTCAGCTTGTTGATCCAATTCCTATATCTAACGAACGAGTCGAGTGTTTGTGTCGGATTCTGATTCTCCCAGCCTAGTCCTAAATCTTTAACAGAATTTTAAATCTTTTAACTGACTAAGACCCGTAAATAATTCCTGCTAGTTGTGATAGTTTCTAACGTACGAGGGGATTGTAATGACCACGAAGAGGCAAGTTGATTAGGGGCATATGATTATTCATTGGTAAAGAAGGGTGCAATTTTTTCAGTTAGCCGGTGGATAGATGATACAATTAAAATTAATCTTATAAGACATGTTAACCAGCTGGTTCACTCGTATTTTTGGAGTTTCAAGCTTCCCAATGGCCAATGGACGGCGTCTTTCTTGGTGTTTGGAGGGAGTTCACAGGGAGGTGTTGGGAAACCGGGTCGGGATCTGATCCAAATCACAGCGGAATAATCACGAAATTTTTTCGTGACTTTTAATTTCCTAAAAATTAAAATTTATTTAATTTTATAAAATGATTAATACGAATCAAAATAAAGCGAAAATTTAATTAACATTCTCCTGGTTTGTGATAGTTTCTAACGTACGAGGGGGTTCCTGCTAGTTGTGACAGTTTCTAACGTACGAGGGGATTGTAATGACCACGAAGAGGCAAGTTGATTAGGGGCGTATGATTATTATTCATTGGTAAAGAAGGGTACAATTTTTTCAGTTAGCCAGTGGTTAAATGATAAAATTAAAATTAAACTTATAAGACATGTTAACCGGCTGGTTCACTGTCTTTTTGGAGTTTCAAGCTTCCCAATAGCCAATGGACAGCAGTCTTTCTTGGTGTTGGAGGGAGTTCACAGGGAGGGAGAAAATGCATTAACTTTGAATCCTTGTTGATGGAACTCAGAAGGAATGTGAGTTGCCTATCAATATTGTCATGGACCAACATATTGAAACAAAGAAAAATCATATCACAAACTTGCTCAGCCATACATGGCACTGTCCTATGCGGAATTACAGAATTGTACTTGCATGGTAATAAACACACCATCACAACGCTCTTTTACTTCCAAAACTCCAATTCCCTAGACCAACATAATTCCATCTGTTTCTATTGCACTCAGCCTTGAAGATAATACAACCAATTCTGATTGAACAGAATCTACAGTGATAACTGACCAAATAAAATGTTAAAACTCCACAAGTAATGTCTTTTCAATCAGAATCAGAGTCAGATCCCACAGATGATCTAACCGTTCTGCGCTTATTTTCATCATAGTCATTTTCTTCATCATCCTCATCGTCTTTCTTCTCACTTATTATCCCTGTGAGCAAGTTGTTGAGAGACCAATACATAAAACTATAATTTTCGGAAGTTACTGATACTAACCTTTCTTTATCAGTTGGATCTCAAGTGCTTTTGTTGGGAAATCATCTTTTGCTCCCAAGTCTTGGAACCCAATCAGTCTATCTGTTGCAATCCCTTTCCTGGATAACAGAAAAGGCAGCCTACTCATCACAACATTCAACAAATATCAATAACACTTACTTGAACAAATTGTCTAGTGCTCATTTAAATTCCTTTAGGGTCATACAAGAGTTGTGTCTTTGAACAATTCAATGTAGCATTTTCTAGACTGAAATCGTTATCCCACCTACATGCTATTTGCCATAATTGCTAGGTCTACTGTTCTGCTAGAGGAGAACAAACTACACTGGCGTTGTAAGTGATAAAGAGAGTGATCCGGTTGAGGAAAAAAAATTGAGAAAGAAGCCTTAGAGATTATACCTGAATAGAATGACGCATGGCAGAGTTTTGATTCCAAGTTTGGCGACAAAGAAGGGTGCATTCTGCATTATTGTTGCATTAAGCCATTTCCAAAAACAGAGAGAAAATCAAGTTTTGAGAATCTACCTCTGCATCCAGCTTTATGAACTTTGTACCAAGATGCCTAGGTGCAAGAGCCTTCAAATGCTTATCCATTATCCTAGAATAATCAATTATCTTGGTCAAACACAGATTAATATGCAATTTACATATCCAGACATGGGTATGAGTACAAATGCCCGCATGCCCATGAGATAGATAGGAAGAGACAAGCATAAGCTATACTTGCACCGGTAGAACTCTTTATGATAGAAGTGGCAAATCACTTTTTCACTCCCAGTGACTTCACCCAAGAAATCCCCCTCACATATCTCCCTGTATTCTCCGTGTCCTTGCGTCTTCAGGGCTTCTCGTTTCTCAGCTTCTTTCTATTAAAATAAATCCCGTGGTCAATACTCAGAGTCCAGAATGCCCACTCCAGACCCAAAAAAAAGCATGTGGGACAGGACAGAATGTCAAACTTATCACCTTCAGGGCTGCTATCCTATCAGCATGTAACTTTTCCAGCTCTGGATCCTGCATAACAAATGCAATGAGTATACATAAACAAAAGGATTAATTGCTGGAATCAACAGAGAGATCTCTCAAGCTTACATCCATCAATTCATCAAGGTCAACCTCATGGTTGACAGAACTTGATGGCTGCGGTTTTTCTTGAGCAAGCAGTTCCTGTAATGTAAACAACATCGAGTCGTTTGATGCCATAGACAACAGATCAAATTTGTGGATTGAAGAGTACATGGTTAGATGAAGATCAACTCAATTTACAATTAAACTATACTTATACACTTACATACAAAAGTTTGAGAACCACACAATGCAGGAACGAATTTGAGACCTCTTGTAATACTGATAATCACAACTAGCAGAAGTAAAGGGAACAGGAAGTTACAACACTCACTGGATGTAATATACTGGAGCAAGCACGACAAGATAACCAGTTGGTTTTAACCACTGATTCCCTCGGAAAAGACAATTCAACTTTCCAACTTTAGAAACCCATATACCCAGTAAGCACCTATTGACGCTAAAGCCTCAAACTTTAATTAGAAATGAGAACCATACGAGTAAGTTTATTTTTTGCATAAAGTAGGACGGGTACTAAACAATTAAAAACTTGAACATATGCAAAAATGATAAAATGGGTCGTAAAGGGTAAGCATATAAAGAGCTCTTCCACTAAAATCAAACCCCAAACGTGCCAATGAGAGATTGATAGTTCTTAAAACAAACAACAACCAGATAGCAACAAAACAGATCCAACAACTGAAGCACAACCCATGAAAGCAGATTAGCATGAGAAAGGTTTCAAGAACACCACAAACCTTCTGGTAATCTCGAGCAGCTGCTGCCATTACATTGCCAAAAGCCAAGTTTGACAACGTTGATTTAACTGAATCGGTATCCATTTCCCTTCACTTCAATTTTATACAAAAATTATCAAAACAACGTCATTAACCAAAGGACACTGTCCTTAGCAAATTTGCAAAGAGCTGAAAAGGGTCTAGTGTCTGACCTGGACTAGATGCGATCTGAGATTGCGAAGTTCAACAGAAAATCTGCAATTTTTCGTGAAGGTCTTAAGGGGAAAGAAAACGAAACGTCAAAATTCAACGCAGAGGCAGGGCTCCGGATATAAACGACAAGACGTGTTGAGCATCACAGACCAAACGGTGAGTTTAAGGGCTGTATGTTGGCATTGTTGGGTAGATTTTTGTCTTTTGGCAGATTAATTTTTCTTTTAATAAGAAAATTTGTAAAAATTATCTTTATTTATTGCTCATCATATTTACTTATATTAAAAATATAATGATATTTAATATGTAATATTAATTTATTTTATTAACAGTTGATAATGTATTATTTTAATGTATTTTATCGATAACTAATAAATATATTTATATACGTTAATATTAAAATAAAATGAACTTTTATTAAAAATAAATTATGTAAATATGATAAATTGTTAACATACTATTTTTGCAATTTCATTAATTAACATAAATATCATTCTGTTTCAAATAAAATAAAAATTCGATAATCTTACTATTGTGTTTTAATATAAAAAGATATGTGAATATAATAAAATAATAAGAATAAAATCACATTAATTGCTATTTACTTTAAAATATATGAACTATAAATAAAAACAAAATTTGATCGTCATAATTACTAGTATTTTAAAGTAGAATAAAATTTAGTAAATACTTAATTTATTATCATATTAAAATAAAAATTAATTAATTAGTAAAAATATGATGAATTATTATATTATTAATTGTAACTAAAATCAATTAACGTTGCATATTCAATTTTGTTATACTTTTGATGTACATAATAAAAATAAATATATTAGATTAATAAATTAATTTGTTTAAACATTCTACCTTTGTGGATTGTCACTTCTCTGTTATCTCGTTGTGATATGGTTTTACACAGCCAAAGTTTATTACGAGTGATATTGTTTAAAATTTTTAATAAAAAACCCTTGTAGAATTAAACAAACCATAGGGAGGTACTTGCTGGGATCAATTTTTCTGTTCTTGTTTCTGTGTGATACCCTATGTTCGAGACTATCCATCTATTCATTAATTACTTTTTGGGTCGGTATTTGTCGCCCTTTTAATTACAAGTAATTTTTTAAAGCATTTTTAAAGTATAACATAATGAGGAAATTATAAGGAATCTCCATCAAAGTTGCAAATATCGTGTTAAAACTTGAACCAATTTTGATACTTCAATAGTCGAATAATGTTTACGATTATAAAAGGAAAAATGTGCAATGTCCCTCTTAAGGTTTTGCAAGAGATCTAACTTAGCGCTTATCGTTAACTTAACACTATTAAATGGGCCCTTAATATTTTACAGTTAATGGACTCCATTAAATTTCTCTAAATTGTTTGTTAAGGTGTCGCCATTATATTCTATAAATTAAACCACAGCATGCATGCATTTCATACAAATATTAACGTATAAAATCCATGCATATAAAGACTATATATAACCGTATAGATCTATGAAGCAAGCAGCGGAAATTCAACTGAATTACCTCCAACCATTGCCTTCCATGGGCGATCTGAGAAGTTTGGAGCTCTGAGTTTTCTATCCTCTTCTTTAAGCAAGATCGATGGTGTTCTGAAGCTTGGCGAGAATAGGACCCAAAGCTAACGTTTTAACAACCAAAACCTACTCAAAGCCTTGGCCATCACAAAGACAATGAGGTGGGTGGATGGGCAACACAAGATAGTGGGTAGGGTTAAACCTTTTTAAATGGACCATACTAATAATTAGAGATAAAACTTACATTCTCCCACTTGATCCATTTAACCCAACACCACATATAACAAGAAATCAAATATATGAATCATGGCGATAGGTCCTCTTATAGTGAGTAGTATCTTCCATGTAT
>JANVCQ010000232.1:9239713-9256208 GCA_025531925.1 Erythroxylum plowmanianum | reverse complement strand
GGTGACTGAGATTGGGAGTTTGGATAGCGGTGAAAAGGAAGTTCTGATGACTGCAAGCAAAGAGATGAAGAGCAGAAGTTGGAGAATCAAGTGCGCAGAAATGGTAGTGAAGGAAATCTGTCGATTCCAAGCGGTTATCACAAAAAACCAACTGAACGAGCGCACTAATTGAAATCGAACGCGTGGCAAAATATGAGCCGTGTGAATTAGGGTTGTCAGATACCCGGAACGGCGCAACAGTTGAAACGATATGCATGACCATAAAAGCAACACGAAAGGACGCTCTCTTTCAGATTTTGAAAATCTGTCAGAGGACACGTCTCATAAGTAATGATAAAACTCAGCGCTCTGACTAGACGTCGATGTCCAATCGATCGGGCCTAGCACAAGCTGTCATGCAGGCGAGCGGCACGAACCCTATGTACTCCATCGATCCTTCTCCCTGATCGGACTCGAGGAGTAGGGAACTTATGGTTGGGTCGGTCGCGCTAGGCCTAGGTCTGACTCTAGGATGGCGTGTGGGCCGATCGGCCCATTTTCAAGATGTTGAGTTAAACACGACATGTATTTATTATATAAGTTTATTATCTCTTCATGATGCAGATACGACTCTAATATCCCTGATACTCTTTGTTCATAGACACAAAAACCTAGGACAAAGAACTGACTTAAGCATCGGAGGGGCAAGCCGGCGATCAACCCCCGGTGTGCCTTTATTGCTTTTGCAGGTTTCTTCTAGTTGAAGCTAATCGAGATCATGGATCCAAGCAACGGCGCTCAGCCTCAACAAAATTAGACTGCACCACATATAAATATGTGAGACCAAATTAAAGAAAACAAGGTTGGAATATCCTAAGTGGAACATGATGCTCCAACCCTTTGAAGTCATTCTCAAGTTCCTGTTTATTTCCTACATAAAATTTAATTACCCCAATAAAAGTTTTAGGCGGAACTCTTAGACAGAGGCGGATCTAGAAATTTTTTTGAGTGGGGGCAAAATTTTATTAAAGACAAAATTTTATTTTTAACGGGGCAAAATTTTAATAGGAGTAAAATTTTATTTATTTTAATGGAGGCAAAACTTAAAATAATAATTTTTTTATAGAGAATTTATTGGAGGCAGTGGGGGCAAGTGCCCCCACTGTAGATCCGCCCCTGCCCTTAGAGGCGTTTGGTTCTTAGCAGAATGACATAAAATAGTAATTATTTAATAATAAAATAGATAGACATACAATAAAATACGTATTATTTAATTTATTCATTTTTAAAAATTTCTAAGAATGATGTGATATTAATGTTTAATTTAAAAACATAAATTTAGAATATCTAACAAAAACATAAAAAATATTCATTAACTCTCACTAACTATATGGTTATTATTATTATTAATTTTCTTCTTCTTCCTCCTCCTCCTCCTCCTCCTTATTATTATTATTATTATTATTAAAACGAAATAATTATGTAGATTTTTTAAGGATATTTTGTCCAATAAATCCTTATTTTTATTCTCAACCAACTTAGAATAGGTAAAGATAGGGTGGTGATGAGTTTACTTATTCTTCTCAATAAATAAGTGAATCCTTTAATTATATATTTTGTATGTTTTCTTCTACCAAGTAAGGAAATAACAGACTATCAAAAATATATAAGGAATGAAACGGTGATTTCAATAAATCAAGCACTCAATTATAGTTGGTGACTATAGTACAACTCTATCTTCAATCGATTAACCCATCAGATTACTCGTATACTCGAAGAGGAGAAGGTTGGGAAAATTAAATGTGAACATCGCGAGAGCAAACAGTAAAATACATCTTTTTTTTATATTTTTAATTAGATTTTAATAATTGAATAATTCAAAAAATATGAATCATAAAAGATAATTTTGAATTCCTATAAAAACTTCTTTACGAATTGTCAGACTTCGTACGTACATTCTCTAACAGTATTAATAGAGCATTTAAACCTTTTGAGAGGTGAAGGTATTTATAGAGGAAAATAAAAGAGTTTCTTTCTTAAATAATTGAATAATTCAAAAAACATAAATCATAAAAGATAATTTTGAATTCCTATAAAAACTTCTTTATGAGCTGTTAGACATCATGCGTCCATTCTCTAGTAGTATTAATAGAGCACTTAAACTTCTTAAGAGGTGAAGATATTTATAGAGAAAAGCAGAAGAGTTTCTTTCATAAAATTAAATTATAATTATAATTATAATATTTAATTTTAATAAAATTAAATATCTTATCTTTAAACTTTTCAATTAAGTTCAATCTAATTTAAATCAACTTTTTTCTTTTTAACTATTATTTTATATGTGACTTATTGGATTTTTAATATGTTGACAATAATTATAAACTATAGTTATAATTCATAGTTAGAGTTAAACAGATTAAAACTGTAACATCCCATTATTTGCGGAGAGATTAGAATAATAAATGTGAGTGATTAATGAGAGATTAGAAATACATTTTTCATGCTCATGCATAATATATCATACACATATACATGAATAGTGAAATTTTACACATGAAAATAATTGTACATACATTCATGAATAATTCCGGGTATAATTGAATTGAGTTGTGATATATTGGGAATCTTGAAATTTTTGTATCAGAAAATTTTATTGGTTAGTGTGATTGTCATATTTTTTAATTTTGGTAAATTTTAGGAATAATTTCGAAAATTTTGGATTATTATGGAAAAATAGAAATAGGAATCAAATGATATTGTAGATAATTGTAATATAAGAAGGAAGTTAAAGGAATTAGTTCAAAAGGAACTTAGTTAGAGTCTTATATATTATATAGGTGAGTGTCACTGACTTAGTTAAGTTGCTTTTTATAGTTTTGTTAGAAAGTAAGTTTTGTTCCCTGGGAGTTAAAAGACTTGGTACTATGTCATACTTACTTTCTTTGTAGCCACCTTCTTCAAGTTTCTTTCAATATATAGAGTTTTTCATCAAATATCCTCCAAGAGTTAACTTTGTTTTTCCTTATCCTATACCACTCTCACTTTACTATCTGTTTCTTCTGCCCTAAGAAAAAACTGAAGCTGGTTAATTTATACAGTGATGTACGTGAATTGCATAGAGTTTAGCGATTTGGGATAGTTGAGGATCTTGAAATTTTTAACAAGTAAGTATTGAGTAAATCCTTTAGAGTTGAATTTATGAAATAAATTTGATGAAATTACTGTCATTTACATGATCATGACATTTACGTACATCTTCATGAACACTGTATGAAAAATCTGGATAAAATATTATTTAGTATTTGAAGGTTATCTATGATCAGGTAATGTAAAAATGATTTTTGGAGTTAGAAAGAGCAATGAAATGGTGTATCGGATTAGTGTGGAAATTTATAAAATGATGATGCTCAGACATGCTCTGTTTCTCTTCACTGTGAATATACATGTATGTAGGTGTGTATGTGAATATGTGAGTGTTTTAGAGATGACCAAAAGAATGATGTTAGAGTTGAATAATAGTTGTAAAATGATGATTTGAGATGAGAATGAGTGTATAAATGAAAGTTGAGAGGAAAAATAGAGAATGTGTACAAAAGTTGAAATACAGAGAATGGTGAATGACATAACATGAATAGGATAAATCACTGATTTTTGGCTTTCGATAGAATTTGAATAAACTTGCATATTTAGGGGTAATGTAAATTTGTTGTATTGAGTTGAAGGGAGATAGAGTAGGAAGTCTAGGAATGAATATGTAAATGTTAGATTAGTGATGGAAGATACCTTAGAGAAGTTGGTTGAGAATGAAACAAAGAAAACAAATAAGAGAGGTAAAAAAATTTCTGATATGAACTCCCATGATTTAACTGTATTGATCTAGGAAGATTTTGACAAAATTATCTTCATGAAAGCTGTAGATCATTCTTTTAGCTTTCCATTGATATAAAGTTTGCAATTCTTGAGGTCCTGGATCAAAAATTATGGAGGTTTGAAGTTGGATAGCAACTTTGATGATTTAAAGATGAAAGTCGCCATCGTGCATTTGCACAATAGTGACTCTGGATGTTTAAGGGTGAAAGTCGTTATCGTGTAATTGCACGATAGCGACTTTGGAGGGTTGCTAGTTGATGAACATCCAATAGTTTTTTGACTATATCTTCTTGTCCAATCTCCAAATGATATGATACTTCAACCATTGGACTCGTAAGATGCTGTTCTACCTCTCCACCAAAAATCTTAGCCATCTGAACCGAATTGGGAGAGATTGAGTGATAAACGTGGATGGGTCTGACTAGTATGCTCCACCCAATCTTTTGTCTTTATCTCTCACGCCTGTGACTTCTAACACTCACACATGTGACTCACGCACGCCGTGAGTTTTCTCCCTCACCCCCATGAGTTTAATTGCTAGGCTGATGTTTATTTATCACATCAAGTTACTATGCTCTCCAATAGTAACCATGACTTGATTTTGATCTAAACACTCGAGAGAGATTTGCAAACTGAACAATCCTGTTTCTTTTGACCATAAGTTCTTCTGTAAATGTCCAAATGAGATGCTCTTTGATTTGGAGTAAACTACAGACATAGGGCTACAAATCATGTGAAGAAGTGGAATGGTAATTCAGACTCTAAGACTTTCAATTTATGGATGGAATTTGAATCTAGTGTACTGTTTCAAAATAAGAGCAATCCAAAAATATTGGGAGAATAACTTTCAGATTTTTGAACCAAATTGAATAATTTTGGTGTCATTAGAAACTTAAGAAATGGGAGAACAATTTTCTAAAAAAGAGTATTGCCAAATTACTTCATTTTCATTGTCAAAATGATCAAGAACAGTAGACTAAAAATTTAATTTTTTGGAAAAATCTGATAGTGATTCAATGAGTTATGAATTGTGATTTCAATGGTTTTATTGAGGTATAAACCTAAGTATAAATTATACTTAGGTGAGTTTTCTTATGGGATTGATTTTGTGAAGAAATTGATGGATAAGTACCCGGGATTGTCATGAACATGCATTGTACATATTTCATTACATGCATGTGCATTGTTAAACACTTTTAATTGTGCAAATTGTGACATATGTGTATGTTATTTGTTATAGAGGAGCAACTGAAATGTCAACCTCCAGATATTGCCATAAATTCCAAGCATTAGCTTCGGGAGTAACTTGTGAGTAACCTAGGCAGTTTCACTCAATTAAATGCCTGTTTTATATTATGTTTGAATTGTTGAATGAATGTGTCTTGATTGTTGGATTCTGGACAATAAAGGTCCAATGATTGTGATATTTGACTGAGATATTGAAGTGCTACTTGTATGTGAATGTGACGAATTACATGTTCCATGATATGATTAATTGTGATAGATGCATTCTATACATGAATGCACAACCAAATAAAGGCAGTTGTGACTAGAGTAGCCACTGAAAACGAGCTTAAAGCTCAGATTGTGAAAAAGAGTCTCGAGCTCAGAAAGTGATTAAGAGCCAAAGGTTCGCTATGTAAAATGAGCCCTATATCCCCATCAGATAATGGATAGTTATCAATGAGCCCAATATTTACAATGGATACGGGACAATTTAGGTACTCGATCACAACAACGTAATAATTGGAAAAGAATCTTATGAGCATTTCATATACATATTGGTACGTGTACTTGACTGATTGAGATGTATGGCTAGGTTGAATTGAAGTGAAAACGTGATACTCTTGTAAAGTGTAATTTTATGAAATATATGCTTTATGAAATGATGTGATGCATGAATTGAGTGAACCATCGATGATGGTTACCTTATTGAGTTTGCAAAACTCACCAAAATTACAACGTTGATTTTTCAGGACTGAGAGACTCGACTAGCTATATAGATTTGTGTTTTGAAAGAGAAGTCATGGCTCAAAGGTCAGTCAGCTGGGTTTTGGATAGAGTAGACAGATTTTTGTATATTTCCTCTTTCATATAGTACTTTTGTATTAGGCTATGATGATGTTCATGTAAGGAATGTTGCAAGACATATTGTAGACCTTCGGTTTTTATGAAATGAAATGAGGAAAAAGTTGGTTTTTAAAATATTGTGATTTACTTATGATGCTTTATAAGTGAATAAAGATATGATGTCATGTTAAGTGAATGTAGTGCACCATTGTCTTAGGTTATGTACTAGAATGACCTCCGAGCGTCCCAGTATGTATCCTAAGGTAAGGGGGTGCTATATTTAGATCGTATCAAAGCATGGTTTGGCATCTGTTGGGATATAGAGGAATGTTAAGCATAAAATATCTTGAGAAATGCAAAAAAATGATTGAAATTATTGTTTGTTATAGGTCATCCACTCTAGGTGATCAAATTGATCAACCAGTTGACCAAGGATCAGTAGGAGCCAGTATGGAGTCCTCAATATCTCGATCTGAGAAAATACCTCCTAGAGTTCCCGAGAGAAGCGAGAGGAGGTATGATAGGTTACGGAAGCAGAGAGTTGTGGATTTCTATGGCAGCACAGACCTCGCTGAGGCCAAGAGATAGGTGGAAAGGACTAAGAAGGTTTTTGATCAGATGGACTGTGAGCTTGATGAGAGGTTCGATTATGCAGTGTCCTTACTATAGGGCCCAACTTACCAGTGGTGGAAGACTGTACTGGGCAGTACCACCAGGCCTTGCCAATTGAAGTGGGGAAGACTTTCTAAGGGTCTTCAAAGAAAACTACATGCCCAAGATCTATTTGGACAGGAAGATGAAGGAGTTCCTAGATTTGAAGCAAGGTAGGATTTCAGTGGAAGAATATGAGATTCGGTTCAATAAGTTGATGGGGTCTGCTTTTGTTTTGATCCCTACAAAAGAAGACAAGTGTAGGAGGTTTAAGGACGGGCTCAATATGGAGATCAGAACAAGGTTGGCGGTTTCAGACCTGAATAGTTTCACTGAGTTAAGAGTTGCTTCGATCAGAATTAAGCAGCTATTGAGAGAGAGACAAGCAAAGATTGGGTAAAGGTCTAGAGGGAAGAGGCCAAGTGAGAATTAGAGTGATTCTGGCGAAAGATTCGGTAAGTTCTAGAACAGAGCTTTTAAATCGCCAACTGGATCAAGGCAGTCAGGATTTAGACAGAGGGGTGGCTTTGTACAGTCAGGCAGTGGAAAAGGTACAGTGCAGAGTTAGATACCTTCATGTGAGCATTGTGAGAAGAGGCACAGTGGTTAATGCTGGAAACTGACTGGAGCTTGCCTGAAGTACGACTCTTTTGACGACCAGATTATGGATTGTCCTGCTACTTTAAGAGCTCAGTCTGGTGTGAATGGGAGATCTGGAAATGATGCTACAGTCCAGCAGAGCAGAGGTTGTGGATCTGGACAGAGAGGCCAAGGGAGAGGTAGAGCGAGCTCTGGGAGTCCTTCTATGAGAATTGACGTGTGGAGCAGCCGATTGCAGCCCCAGGCACGAGTCTATACTGTGACTAGGTGGGAGGCTCAGGACTCATTAAATGTTGTTGTAGGTGCGCTCCTTATTTATGATTATGATGCATGTGCATTGCTAGATCCAGGATCTACTCATTCATTCATCACACCGCATCTGACATCTAGGTTGCATTGTGATAGGGAGATACTACAGTATGGGCTAAAGGTGAGCACAATGATAGTACTACAGTTATAGGAGAGGTCTGTAAGGGGTGTTTGATTCGAATTGATCAAATAGAGTTGGAGACAAATCTGATTGTATTACAGCTGAAAGAGATAGAAGTTATCCTAGGTATAAACTGGCTCACTACTCATAGGGCTGTTATGAACTGTTATACCAACGAGGTAGTAGTAGAATCTCCTGGTCAGTCCAGGGCAGTATTCAGAGGAGTTGGTCAAGCGGTGCCAACCAGGATGATATCCTTTATGAGTGTATTGAGGTTGATGCAGGGAGGATGAGGCTTATCTGGCCCACATCATTGATACTAGAGCTAAACAAAGTATACAGGACATTCCTGTGATTAGGGAGTTCCTAGATGTGTTTCATGATGAGCTACCTGGTTTATCACCAGATCGGGAAATAGAGTTCACGATCGATCTAGTTCCAGGTGATGCTTCTATATCTATTCCTCCATATAGGATAACACCTGTGGAACTGAAGGAGTTGAAAGCTTAGTTACAGGAGTTGCTAGAAAAGGGTTTTATTAGACCCAGTATATCACCTTGAGAAGCTCCAGTGTTGTTTGTGAAGAAGAAAGATGGGGCTTTGAGGTTATACATTGACTATAGGCGGCTGAATCGAGTAACAGTGAAGAACAAGTACCCACTGCCTAAAATTGATTATTTGTTTGATCAGTTACAGGGAGCTCAGGTATTTACTAAGCTAGATCTAAGATCAGGATACTGTCAATTGAAGATAGCTGAGGTTGATGTACCTAAGAGTGCATTTAGGAGCAGGTATGGGCATTTTGAGTTCTTAGTGATGCCTTTTGGACTGACTAATGCCCCAACAGCTTTTATGGCCTTGATGAATAAAGTGTTTCAGCCCTACCTGGATCGACTCGTGATTATGTTCATTGATGATATCTTGGTGTATTTGAAGAGAAGAAAGGAACATGCTGAGTATCTGAGAGTCATTTTATAGATCATGAGAGAGAAGCAACTCTATGCCAAATTTAGTAAGTATGAATTTTGATTGGACCAAGTAGTATTTTTGGGGGATATAGTGACCAGACAAGGCATATAAGTTGATCCAAAGAAGATTGAGGTAGTGATGAATTGGGAAGCTCCGAGAAATGTGTCTGAAATCTGAAACTTCCTAGGATTGGTTGGATATTACTGAAGGTTTGTCGAGGGGTTTTCTCTGATCTCAACCCCTCTGACAAAACTTTTGAGGAAGAATTTAGTGTTTAGATAGAATGAGGAGTGTCAGAAGAGTTTTGAGGAGCTAAAGCATTGGTTGACTATGGCACCAGTGTTAACTATACCATTGGGGACTGGAGGATATGTGGTGTATAATGAGGCGTTAGATCAAGAATTGGGATGTGTATTGATGTAGTATGGCCAGGTGATTACCTATGCATCGAGACAATTAAGGTCTCATGAGATTAATTACCCGGTACATGATTTAGAGCTAGCTGCAGTTGTCTTTGCTATAAAGATTTGGAGACACTATTTATATGGAGAGACCTTTAAAATTTATACATATCATAAGAGTTTGAGGTATATGCTGAGTCAGAAGGAGTTGAACTTGAGGCAGCAGAGATGGATTGAGTTACTGAAGGATTATGACTGTACTATTGAGTACCACTCGAGGAAAGCTAATGTGGTGGCGGATGCTTTGAGTAGAAAGTCTAAAGCCAGCATAGCTCAGATTCAATTATCGAGGTTACCCAATTTGATTCACTTGAGAGCTCTGAATATAGAGTTGAATATGGAGAAAGATAAGGCACTGATTGCTACTTTGAAGTTGAGATCTATGCTGCATGACAGAATCATAAAAGTTCAGGGGAAAGATCCCAATATGGTGAAACTTATAGAGAAGGTGAAGATGAATCGGGATTTCGAGTTTAAGTTGAGGGATGAAACTTTGTGGTTGAAATAGAGGCTGTGTGTGCCTAATGTGGATGACCTCAGGAAGGAAATATTTAAGGAAGCTCATACGGTTACCTATGCTATGCATCCTGGTACTACCGAGATGTATAACATACTGAAGCAGTATTTCTGGTGACCCAGAATGAAGAAGCAAGTGGCGGAGTATGTATCTAGGTGTATGATATGTTAGCAAGTTAAAACTGAGCACTAGGCTCCAGTAAGGAAGCTACGTTCATTGCCCATTCTAGAGTGGAAATATGAACGGATTACTATGGACTTTATTATGGGATTGCCTAAGATTTTGAGATAGAATGATGCAATATGAGTCATAGTGGACCGATTGACTAAGTCGGCCCACTTCATACCAATGAGATAGAGTAACTCATTAAATCAGTTGGCCCAGAGGTATATGAATGAGGTGGTGAGACTACATGGGGTTCCAATGCCCATTGAATCAGATAGGGATCCCAGATTTATTTCGAGATTTTGGAGGAGCTTGCAGTCTGCTATGGGTACTAAGTTACATTTCAGTACAACATTTCACCCTCAGATAGATGGGTAGAGTGAGAGGATATTCAAAACTGTTGAGGATATGCTCAGAGCTTATGTATTAGATTTCTAAGGAGCTTGGGATCAATATATGGCATTGATAGAGTTTGCTTATAACAACCATTACTATAGTAGTATTGGAATGGCACGGTATAAGGCACTGTATAGTAGAAAATGTCAGTCGCTATTATATTGGGATGAAGAGGGCTGAAGCATGGTTGAAGGCCTAGAGTTGATACAAGATACAATAGACAAGGTGAAGTTAATCCGAAGCCGAATTAAAGCAGCTCAAGATAGATAGAAGAGTTATGTGGATCAACATCGACGTGACATGGAGTACAGTGTGGGAGACAAAGTATTTTTGAGAGTTTCACCTTGGAGAGGAGTTTTGAGATTCGGTAAAAAGGTTAAGTTAAGCCCTAGGTACATTAGTCCTTATGAGATCGTTGAAAGGATAGGACCTTTGGCCTATAAGTTGGCTTTACCAAATGAGATGTCTCAATTACATAATATGTTTCATATGAGTATGCTCTAGAGATATCGATCAGATTGACACATATGATTCCGGCTCAAGAGATTGAGGTTGCTAGTAACTTAAGCTATGTTGAGGAGTCGATCAAGATTATGGGGTCTCAGATCAAGTAGTTGAGGAACTGAGTCATTCCATTGGTGAAAGTCCTTTGGAGGAACCACTCAACTAAGGAAGCAACTTGGAAAATGGAGGAGCATATAAGGAGACAATATCTCCACCTGTTCGAGCAAACAGGTAAGAATTTTGAGGACGAAATTTCTTTTAAGAAGGGGAGAGTTGTAACATCCCATTACCTGCGGGGAGGCTAGAATATTAATGTGAGTGATTAATGAGAGATTAGAAATGTATTTTTCATGCTCATGCATAATATCTCATACACATACACATGAATAGTGAAATCTTGCACATGAAAATAATTGTACATACATTCATGAATAATTCCGGGTATAATTGAATTGAGTTGTGATATATTAGGAATCTTCAAATTTTTGTATCGAAAAATTTTATTGGCTAGTGTGATTGTTATATTTTTGAATTTTGGGAATAATTTCAAAAATTTTGGATTATTATGCAAAAAATAGAAATAGGAATCAAATGATATTGTAGATAATTGTAATGTAAGGAGGAAGTTAAAGGAATTAGTTCAAAAGGAACTTAGTTAGAGCCTTATATATTACATAGGTGAAAAGTGTCACTGACTTAGTTAAGTTGCTTTTTATAGTTTTGATAGAAAGTAAGTTTTGTCCTCTGGGAGTTAAGAAAACTAAGCTTTGTTCTCTGGGAGTTAAAAGACTTAGTACTATGTCCTAGTTACTTTCTTCATAGCCACCTTCTTCAAGTTTCTTTCAATACACAGAGTTTTTCATCAAATATTCTCCAAGAGTTAACTTTGTTTTTCCTTATCCTATACCACTCCTTGTTTCTTCTGCCCTAAGAAAAAACCGAAGCTGGATAATTTATACAGTGGTATACGTGAATTGCATGGAGTTTAGCTCTTTGGGATAGTTGAGGATCTTGGAATTTTTATCAAGTAAGTATTGAGTAAATCCTTTAGAGTTGTGGATTTATGAAATAAATTTGATGAAATTAATGTCATTTGCATGATCATGGCATTTACGTACATCTTCATGAACACTGTATTAATGGGATGAAAAATTTGGATAAAATGTTATTTAGTATATGAAGGTTATCTATGATCTCGTAATGTAGAAAAAATTTTTGGAGTTACAAAGAGCAATGAAGTGGTGTATGGGATTAGTATGGCAATTTATAAAATGATGATGCTCAGACATGCTCTGTTTCTCTTCACTGTGAATATACATGTATGTAGGTGTGTATGTGAATATGTGAGTGTTTTAGAGATGACCAAAAGAATGATGTTAGAGTTGAAGAATAGTTGTAAAATGATGGTCTAAGATGAGAATGAGTGTATAAACGAAAGTTGAGAGGAAAAATAGAGAATGTGTACAAAAGTTGAAATACAGAGAATGATGACTGGCAGAACATGAATAGGATAAATCACTGATTTTTGGCTTTCAATGGAATTTCACTAAACTTGCATATTTAGGGGTAGTGTGAATTTTTTGTATTGAGTTGAAGGGAGATGGAGTAGGAAGTCTAGGAATGAAGATGGAAATGTTGAATTAGTGATGGAAGACACTTCAGAGAAGTTGGTTGAGAATGAAACAAAGAAAACAGATAAGAGAGGTAAAAAATCTCTAATATGAACTTCCATGATTTAACTATATTGATTTAGGCATATTTTGACAAAAATATCTTCATAAAAGTTGTAGATCATTCTTTTAGGTTTCCATTGATATAAATTTTCCAATTTTTGGGGTTCTAGATCAAAAGTTATGGAGGTTTGAAGTTGGATAGCGACTTTGATAATTTAAAGATGAAAGTCACTATCGCGCAAATGCACGATAGCAACTTCGGTGGGTTAAGGGTGAAAGTTGCTATCAAGCAAATGCACGATAGTGACTCTAGATGTTTAAGGTGAAATTCACTATTGTGCATTGGTGTTTTAAAGGTGAAAATCCTCATCGTGCAATTGCATGATAACGGCTTTGGAGGGTTGTTAGCTTATGAATATCCGATGGTTTTTTGTCTATATCTTCTTCATCTGATCTCCAAATGACATGAGACTTCAACCATTAGACTCATAAGATGTTGTTATACCTCTCAACCAAAAATCTAAGCCATATGAACTGAATTGGGAGAGATGGAGTGATAAACATGGACAGGTCTGACTAGTATGCTCCCACCCAATCTTTTATCTTTATCTCTCATGCCTGTGACTTCTCACCCTCAAACTTGTGACTCACACACGTTCGTGAGTTTTCTCCCTCACCCCTATGAGTTTAATTGCTAGACTGATGTTTTTTTGTCACATCAAGTTACCGTTCTCTCCAATAATAACCATGACTTGATTTTGATTTAAACACTCGAGCGAGATTTGCAAACTGAACAGTCCTATTTCTTTTGACCATAACTTCTTTTGTAGATGTCCAAATAAGATACTCTTTGATTTGGCATAAATTAGAGACATAGAAATACAAATCATGTGAAGAAGTTGAATGGTAATTCAGACTCTAAGACTTTCAATTTATGGATGGAAGTTGAATCTAGTGTATTGTTTTAGAATGAGAGCAATTCGAAAATATTCGGAGCATAACTTTCAAATTTCTAAACCAAATTGAATAATTTTGGTGTCATTCGAAACTTAATAAATGGGAGAATAATTTTATAGAAGAGATTATTGTCAAATTACTTCATTTTCATTGTCGAAATGATCAAGAACCGTAGACTCAAAATTCAGTTGTTTGGAAAAATCTGATAGTGATTCAATGAGTTATGAATTATGATTTCAATGGTTTTATTGAGGTATAAACCCAAGTATAAATTATACTTAGGTGAGTTTTGTTATGGCATTGATTTTGTGAAGAAATTGATGGATAAGTACCTAAGATTCTTATGAATATGCATTGTATATATTTCATTACATGCATGTGCATTATTAAACACTTTTAATTGTGCAAATTGTGATATATGTGTATGTTATTTGTTATATAGGTGCAACTGGAACGTCAACTTCTAGATGTTGCTGGAACTTCCAGGCATTAGCTTCGGGAGTAACTTGTGAGTAACCTAGATGGTCTTACTCAATTAAATGTTTGTTTTATATTATGTTTGAATTGTTGAATGAATGTGTCTTGATTGTTGGATTATGGACAACGAAGGTCTGATGATTGGGATATTTGATTGAGATATTGAAGTGTTACTTGTATGTGAATGTGACAAACTACATGTTCCAGATATGATTGATTGTGACAGATGTATTTCATACATGAATGCACAATCAGATAAAGGTAGTTGTGACCAGAGTAGTCACTAAAAATGAGCTTAAAGCTTAGATTGTGAAAAAGAGCCTCGAGCTCAGAAAGTGATTAAGAGCCAAAGGCTCACTATGTAAATGAGCTCTGTTTTTCCATCGGATAAGGGATAGTTATCAATCAGCCCGATATTCATAATAGATACGAGACAATTTAGGCACTCGATCACAATAACGTAATAATTGGAAAAGAGTCTCATGAGCATTTCATGTACATGTTGATACGTGTACTTGACTGATTGAGATGTATAGCTAGGTTGAATTGCAATGAAAATGTGATACTTTAGTAAAGTGTAATTTTGTGAAATATATGCTATATGAAATGATGTAATGCAAGAATTGAGTGAACCATCGATGATGGTTACCTCATTGAGTTCACAAATTCACTAAAATTACAACGTTTATTTTTTAGGACCGAGAGATAACTCTAGCTACTGAAAGACTCTACCAGTCGTGTGGATTTGTATTTTGAAAGAGAAGTTATGACTCAAAGGTCGGTCAGTTGGGTTTTGGACAGAGTAGACAGATTTTTGTATATTTTCTCTTTCATATAGTACTTTTGTATTAGGCTATGATGATGTTCATGTAAGGAATGTTGCAAGACATATTATAGACCTTTGGTTTTTACAAAATGAAATGAGGAAAAAGTTAGTTTTTAAAATATTGTGATTTACTTATGACGTTTTATAAGTGAATGAAGATATGATGTCATGTTAAGTGAATGTAGTGATTGAACATAGCACCCCATTGTCTTAGGTTATGTATTGGAATGACCTCCGGGCGTCTCGGTATGTATCCTAAGGTAAGGGAGCGCTACAAAAACTTTTTAATTTATCTTTAATTTTTAATTTAATAATTTATAATAAAAATAAGACGTCTAGTAACATATCATGATCACCCAAGAATGTTAAAGTGGTTTGATTCAACTTGTATATACATGATTATGATGTATAATTTAATCCTTTTATCATTCAATGTTCTAACTGAATATAAAGTATGGATGTATTGTCTACTCTTTTAAATCTAATCATATTTTTTCTTATTAATTAGTAATTAATTTATAATTGAAATTTGAAAACACCTTTTCAAATCTCAATTCATTCTAGTTATATAATTCCTTAAATCACTTCTAATCAAGAATCTCTTTAATTACTTTAAAGTGACAAATCTTTTATTGACTTACTCAACTATTTTTATATAGTTTATACTATCTAAGTACTACCAATTTAGCTACCTTAAATAGAATATGTTATAAGAAGAATCAAAACATTGTAATTACCACATGAGATGCTTTGGTAATCTCAAGTCTAGAGATTAATTTTATAACCATCATAATGAGGAAATCTATAGATACATAAGTAATATTCTATTTAAGATCCATATAAGAGAGTTAGTTTAGTAATTTATTCTATAATAATCAGCCATAAGTTTATTTAAGTATCTTTATGCTTTAATTTATGAGATCAATTACTTCCATCGTAAGAAAAAAAAATAATGTTTGCTAGTTTTACTATTCCATCAATATCTTGTCTTATTAAATCTACAACTAGGAAAATTTAGGAATAAACATAAATACAAATTAAGAGAGCAAGCCTTGGAGCAACTGATAAGGTTACTCTTTTATAACCAGAAGGTCATAGGTTTGAGTCACGGAAGCAACCTCTTCGTAAAATGTAAAGGGAAGGTTGCGTATAATTGATGATCTCCACTGACCCTTGCAAAGCGGGGAGCCTTGTTCATTGGGGTTTGAACAAAAATCATAAATACAAATTAAATCTCATTATTATGATCTCATTGCAATTTCAAATTCATAGTAATTATTACAAAGATTTTATCTTTATTATTAAAGCATAAAATATAATAAACAAAACATATAAAGATAAAGATTGCCTTTCTTAATTAAAATAACAATGTTATACATAAAATTGCAGCTAATATATTGATTATATATGTAGCACCTCACTCTTGTAGGACACGTACCCGACATCCTGAGTGATATCCGAGTACATACCCTGCAAGGGTGGCATGCTAGAATGATCATTTAGTCAAAATTTATTACAAAACTTTTGTTTCTTTAAACAATGTACATGTATGCGGAAATCATTAATCAAATCGGGCCCACTTTATTTTTAAAAAATTTCCATTCACAAGTGTTACAACAGCCATTTGGGCCCATTTCAGATATAAAAGAAAACTTACAATCATAATGTCATTTTGTTGCCAATTCAATCACATACACTTAATACAATTCTTTTCAGAACATAATTTGAAAATAAAATTACTAAATACATATGCAGGTGCAAACTGATCGCGACCCTTAACTCATGCTCATTTGTAGTGGTTGAACTCCAATTCGTCTAATTGGATAACTACTCTAAACTTGAAAAGTCACGTTGCAATTTTTTATGAGTTTTACGAACTCAATGAGCAAACCATCATTGATGATTTCACCGGATTCATAAACACAAATCACATATTTCACAACTAATCAT
>JANVCQ010000232.1:9188842-9206031 GCA_025531925.1 Erythroxylum plowmanianum | reverse complement strand
TATATTGCAACCAAATAATTTTTGGTTGCAAAATATATATAATTAGCAACCATTTTACTATGGTTGCTGAGAATTTGATTGTTGAAACCAAATTTTCTTGTAGTGTTTATTGATGATGCATTGTCACATACGGTATGCTCATGAAGAATATGAGGTTAATATAAAGATGTATCCCTTGTATTTGTGGACTTTTTGAGTGCTGATGAGAATGTAGTTACCAAAGTGACCTTTAAAGTCATTATTTTGAATTGTTCTGCTTGCATATTGGGGGATGTCTTTGATTTTATATTTGTTTATTCTGCCCAAAGGTGTTGACCTTACATAACATTTTGAGATGTGCATAAAGGCATTAGATGGAAGAAAGCTGTTGCTCAAGTGATCTATTCACCCAAAGGTGGTAGTTTAATGAGAGTTGATGGTTTGTACTCCGATCGTTTTTATATGTGGAAGTCTAATTGCATATATTATGTATTCAAGCCAAAGGTGTTTTATAATATGTGTGATCGGATTTTCATTAAAGATATTGTTCAATGGCTTTAGTATTGTTGTTGTCCTACATTTGTGCTGATTTAAGGATTATCATCATGAAGTCACCTTTTTAGTCAACAAAATCAATGTCACCATTGAAACTCTTGTTGGTTTCAATACAAAGAATTGGACAGAGGATGTATTGAAAGTTATGGAGATAGTTGTGGTTGATATGACCATACAGATGGACAGGCCATCTCCACTTATATCCATGAGCTTGACAGATCATAAAGTAGCATATGAAGCCTAAGATCGGTCTAACAGATTATATCTGATGACCATTAAGAAATCCAATCCTTACCATCTGTTTAGTGGACTTTCGGATACAGACATAGCAAAGGAGTTTTTTGATCATATCTCTCAGAGGTACATAGTCTCATTTGGTGTTGAGATAAGTGCCTTGATGAAAGTATTATTCTTTATGAAATATACAGGGATAAAGGGGAGTAATGGAGTACATATCGAGAATAATTCATTTTCACAGTAGGTGAAGATATTGAGATTTCAATGCTTTGATATGCCATTGTATTGCTGAGGTGGAGAAACTCAAGTTTTGCTACTACATTCCTCGAAGCAGCTTAAAGGAAGACAAAGATGAAGCCCGTTAAGTTCAAAGGTAGAAAGTTCAAATCTTCTCCACATACTGATTTTGGTCAAACCAGTTCTAGTAAAGGTCCCTAGGACATAAAGAAACCAGTAGTATGAGGTTTAAAGGAAAGATTGTGACCATCAGGTTATTATTTGGCTTGTCAATTATGAATCTAATTTGCGATAGTCGCATTAAGTATAAGTAGTTATTTAGTAGAACATCTAATCAAGGTGCTTCCACAATGTAGTAGTTCATATCTAGGATAAAGCCAAATAAAGGGAAGGAGGAACTAATGGTTCACAGCAATAAAGAGGTCAAAGTAATATCTATAGGGCGTGTATGTACTGAACTTTATAGTAAGGTTCATTTAGTTTTTACACGACACATTTTATATGTGATCTTTTGATCAATTTTGGACACTGAAGGTTGATGTTTTGCATTTAATACTTTTGTTGTACAGTTGTTGTTTAATACAAAACATAAAGGTGCAACTTTCTTGTCATATGGTTTGTATAGAATGTGTTTTTACCCCGAATTAGATATACACTTCTACGTATCTTGCTAAACAAGTTATGAAGGACCTGATGAATGAGAAGTCATACATGGTGTGACATAAAAGTTTAAGCCACATTTTCAGAGCTAGGGTTGAGAGATTGATCAAGAAAAGCATTTCTCAATTCTAGATTAAGATGATCTGAAAACATGTGTTGACTATTGCAGGGGTAAGTTGACTAATAACGACATTGAGGTCAACTCATGCTTCTAACTTATTGAGTCTGATATATAAAGATTTTGGTAATCCTTATACAATTGCATTGTACAATTCTGAAAGTATTATGACATTTCTTGATGATTATTCCCATCAAAGTCTTGTATTCTTGTTTAAAGACTGAAGGTTGAGAACTAATTGAAAAAATTCATCAAGATTGTTAGATCTGACTGTGGAGGAGAATATCATGGCAAATATAATATTTCAGAACTTTAAAAAGGTTCGTTTGTCAAATATATGGAGTCAGTTAGAATAATGACTTAGTTCACTATATCGAATAGTTCTAGGCAAAATGGTGTGTTGCCGAAAGGCATAACTGCACTTTAAAGGGACTTAAATAAGTCAATGCAGAGCAGGACTAATCTACCTAATGATCTAAAAGTTAGGAAACTCAGCCTTGTGCACATTTGTGTAAAGGGTTGCCCTATTGAGGTAGGATAATTCTTATAAAGAAATATTGTATGCTCGTTCCCCTCATTGCTATTTGGTAGAATATCTCAATCATTTTAGGGCTACAGATTTTACTGTAAAAAAGGAAGGACCAGAATAGTGGAAAGAAAATAGCTAAGTTATTGGAATACCATGTCCATGATGATGGTGGGCCCCTTTAGATCCGGTGGATCTAGATCTTTGTACCGTATCTGTAAGAAACATGAACGCATATCTGTATACACAGAGGTTCCTGGGGGTACAAGATCTAATACAGTTAAGTAAATCCACTAGATTGAGAGGACATGCTATCACATCTGATTACATAGTTTATCAGATGTACTAGACTATGTTATTAGACATATTATGGATCCATTTACTTTTATAGAAGCTGTTTTTGGACCCAATGCGGATGTGTGGTAGGATGCAATGAATGACGAGATGCAAGCCATGAAGCATAATAACGTCTGGTAGCCAGTTGATTTGCATCAGGAACTGCAAGCTTGTCAGTTGTAAATAAATTTTTTAGACCTAAAGGATTTTAGGATAAAGTTAATGGTTCACTCAGGAAAAAAGATTAACTTTATGTTACCTTTTCTCTCGTATCCTCGTAGGATACATTTTGAGTGATAAAGGCAATTGTAGCTTATTATGATATAGATTTACATCAGATAACTGTTAAAATCACCTTCCTGAATAAGATCTTTATGAAGTGGTCTATATGGTACAATCTGTAGGGTCATAGGATTTAGAAGGTACTAATATGTTTTGTGAGTTATGCAGATCAATATATGGTCTACACTAAATCTCCTAAAGGTGATACCTTACATTTGATGAGATTATGACCTCTTTTGACTTCATGGAAAATAAACCTAAATAGATGCTTGTATTATGAGGTCCAAGGGAGCAAAGTTATCTTCCTGTTACTGCATGAGGATGATAAAGTTCTTACATCAAATTACTTGACCATGTTGTATGAGGATAAGCAACTTTTGGTCAAGAACCTTGATATAAAGGACCTTAGTATAGCATCTTCTGTCCTAGGTATTCAGATTCACCAGGACATATCTCAACATTCATCAGACCTCTTAAAAGAATGCATACATTGAGTATGTATTACAAAGGTTTAATAGGTTGGCAGTAAACCTGTAGTAACACCTATCTCTCACAGTGAGAGATAATCTTTGGTATAGTACTCAAAGAATAAAGTAAAGAGAGAGATTATGAGGAATGTTTCGTATTCTAGTACGGTGGATAGCCCAATGTATGCTCAACTATGTACTAGATAGGACATTGCGTTCGCTGTTTGACTGTTTAGTCAATATCTGGATAATCCAGTTATAGACCTTTGGAATGCAGACTAGCGAGTGTTGAGATACTTGAAGGAATTAAGGATTGTATGTTGACATATAGCGAAGTCAACAGGCTAAGCCTTGTAGGGAATTCAAATCAAAATTTAGCTATATGTCTGGATGATTGAAAGTTTACTTAAAGTTACAGTTCAAGTTTGTATATGGTATAATGTCGTGGAAGTGTGTCAAATAGACACGGGTAACTTCCTCGACTAAGCATGCAGAGTGCATGCTAAAGGACTGCTTCATGGACGATTTAGCTCAGAAGTTTAATTTCTGAGTTGTCTGTGGTCTATTCAGTGGCTAGACTCATTTAGTTTTACTGTGGTATTCTTCTTACAATGTTATTTAATAACAACAAAGAATATCATAAGGTCTTAGCAGTTAAAGTTCAATTATTTGGTCATAAAGATATTGATACGCAAAGGTAACATTAAGGTTTGGAGCATTTAAGGACTGAGGAACTGTATGTTGATTCTTTAACTAAAGGACTTCACTCACTTGTGTTTGTGACTCAAGTATATAGTATGGGTATTTTGACGTCCCTTAGACATTGTTGGTTAAGGGGATCGTCATGTTTGCTCCATGCACATTTGTACATTTGAAAATATTATGATAGTATGATGGTTCATTGATAAAGATGATCATCGTTTATCCTCAGTAATACATGTTATCATACATTGTCATAATACGAATGAAAGTCTTAAGATTTGTGTCGATCTTAAACATTTGAAGATCATTGGGTATATATATAGATTGACTTTGTGCCTATATCATTTAGACGCATACATTTTAGCATAGATATCTATAAAGTTTGACATGACATAGGGAATATAAGTTTTTAATCCCATAAAGGTTCTCTAATGCAGTTTAGCATTCAGTTGGAGAACATAAAGGAGTTCTCTAATGCAGTTTAACATTTAGTTGGAGAACATAAAGGATTTCTCTAATGCAGTTTAGCATATGCGGTTTAGCATAAAGTTGGAGAAATCGAGACCTACAAACAAAAATGATATAATTTAGATCATAAAGGTATCATCGTAGTTTGCCACACTCCATTTTTCCATTCATGTTAGTGAGGTATTAGATATTCGTTATTGTATTGGATCTATGTCACACATGACACATGCATCTGATACTTTTCGGTATCGAAAGCCTTGCGAGATAGAATGATGGACTTTCATTATCTTTGAATCAAAATTTTTTGGTTTTAAAATTTAGTCGACTAATACAGTAGCGTGGCTTAACCGAATTTTTAAACTATTTTTAAACTAGAGTCAACTGCAATTAATGCTTGTCCAAAGGGGAGATTGTTAGACATTTTTGTCCTTAAGGACAATTTTGTCTCTTTCTCCATAGAGTTGGACAACATTAATTGCATTTTTTGTTTTTAAATAAATTATCAGTTAAGTTGCACAATTTGATCTAGATAAAAATAATAAAGTGACCCAATAAATGATCTAGATTAATGGGTCGAAGTTCGGTGAAAAATAGGTTCCAATTAGTGTGGATCGGGTCCATCGGCCTTGTGATGAGGAAGTCCTATATGGAAGCTATATAAAGGTTAAGATCTCCTACAGTTGTTCACACCAATTGAAAGCATAAGGAATTCCTGATCTGTTAGGAAAACTTTCGTATTGAGAAAATTGTAGAAAGACCTAGATCATATGTCGAGGAGTACTTTTCACTAAAGTCTCGAGAAATTCAGAGATGTTTGAAACTTGAAATCGGCATTAAAATCAGAAATGGAACCAAAATTTAGGTATTCCGCATTACCTTCGTTTTTAATTCTTTCATGTAGATCCGGGATACGTAATAAAGCCTATATTAGATATTACATTGATTTCAATTGTGGACTACAAATCCAAAGCTTCTTGTTGTTCATAAGTACAGGTGAAGTGTACAGTTGAAATCAGCTGTCCTCCAAATCCAAAGTTTCTTGTTGATGGAAATGGATGAACATGAGAATGGGGCAGACATACATGGACATGCCTTTTCACGTGGAAATTTGTTCCATACCAACTCATGTGTTGCCTGAACTGCAGACAGACAGGAGCAATGTGAAAGAAATCGGGTTGTCGTCAACAGCTTTGGGCTATTATTGTACAAGAGAGGCGATCATGCTCCAATCTCAATCTTCCATTGATAAAAACAAGTCATAAAAAGACATTGTCTATTCTTTTAATTTCTTTTTTTAATATAATTTTTGTCCGTTAAAACATGTCAAACGGTATAATGGCTTTGTTAATAGCTTGGACTATTGTTTTTAAATTGCTTCTTTTGGAAAAAAATAAAAACGTAAAATAAAATGGTCTCACATTAACTTTTTTTTTTTGGGATTGTTCACGTATACATATACGATAGAACTTGGTTTAAAATAATAAAGGTATATTTGGTTCACTTAGAAGAATAATAATAATAATCATAAAATGTGGCTTCTATTCTTTACTTATATTGAAAGGTATTTAGTATTTAACCGTAATATATTACCAATATCTTTTTTCATTCTGTTATTTATTTTTCCATACCAACTACCAGTCGCCCCTAAAATTTTTGATTAACAGGCGCTCAAGTCGTCATCAGCCTGGTTGCCTGCATCCTTTACTTCAACTGTGGAATCCTCCGGTCTTCGTTTAGCCTTTGCCTCCTCATTTTCTTGCTTTTTAGATTTGAGGAATTCAACTAGCTCCACGAGCACACTCTCAATTTCATCGCTCCTCAACAGCTGCTCTGCAACTTCTGCAGGCGTGATCTCAATTGTTTGAATCAAATCTTCAATTTCTTCAAATAACCTGTGATCTTTAATCCCAAGGTAATTAGCAGCGAGAACCCTGAATCCACAAGGCGTGCAATAGGACATGTGGATATGGACATCCATGCGTCCAGGTCTCAATAATGCTGGGTCTAGCTTGTCCTTGTGATTAGTAGTAAACACTATTATCCGTTCATCCCCACAACTTGACCATAACCCATCTAGGAAATTTAGGAATCCTGACAATGTAACCTGTCCAAGATTCAAAAGCCATTCGCTAAAACAATCGATAAAAAAAGATTGAAAATAAAGCATTGCCATTAGCAAAAACAGGGGAAATCAAAAAGGATGGACACAATAATATATAGCAAGAAGGCAAACCTGGTTTTCTTGTGGATAATCATGATTTTGTGCAGCTCTTGATTGTGCCAACCGATCATGAAACTCAACTGTACAATCTATGTCTTCCACTACTAGTACGGATCTATTGGCAGTGGCCACAAGCAATCTCTTAAGGTCAGAATTCGACCTTATCTCAGTTAATTCCAAGTCGTAAATATCAAAGTTCAAGTAATTCGCCATCGCCGCGATCAAGCTCGATTTACCGGTCCCAGGAGGTCCGTACAACAAGTACCCTCTTTTCCAAGCTTTACCGACTTTCCTGTAGTAATCTTTCCTCTTCACAAACATTTCAAGATCTTTCAAGATCGTATCCTTAACTTTTGTATCCAGAGCCAGGGTATCAAAAGTGGAAGGATGATCAAGATTAACAGGTTGCCACGCATCAGCTGGATTTCCATACATCATGTTGTGGTCAACTGTGAAAATTCTGAGTGTTTTCTTATCTAGCATTATAGTTTTTCCTTCTTTGACAATGTAGGGAAAGTAAGATTGAAGAACCATGCCTTTGTGTTTCTTGTGAAAACTGACCTCAAATGATCTTGTCTCTGACATTAATGAGGAGTTAAAATCACGACGGCCGTGAAAGCCTGCTCTTTCAACTTGTCTGCAGACTAGAACCCACCTGAATTTTACACCTTGGAAAACATCTACTATCTCTTCTCCTTGTTCCATTTTCATAATAAAGTTATTCTCGTTCTCTGGTTTACTCACTTTGAGTCTTTGGGTGGATGGAGAAATCTTACTAGCCAGGTAAATATTGGCGGTCTCGTAGATTTCATTGTTGACAAGTCCGTCATGTTCATCGACGACAATGGTGAGTTGGTTCGAGAAGCGATTGAAAAATTTGTGAAGATTAAAGAAAAAGTAGTCTTGGAACTGATGAGGCAAAAGATCTTGAGCCACTGTTCGAGCAAGCATCAACGTTCCAGCGACAGATGCGGCCGTAGTCAGGACGGTCTTTGCGGTGGCTAGCTTGGCTTCGGTTGATGAAGTGTCCATGTTCATGTGATTTTGAAAATGTGATCGTGCCAAGATGTACGTTCTCGTAAGTAAGAATAAGATATGAAAGAAAGACGAAATTGAAATCCATATATATAAAGAGTTCTTAATGGAAGAACGGAATGCAGTTGACCAGAAAGACTAGGGAGTCTCTAGGAAGTTTCAAATCCAACAGGTTTCAGCATCTGAAAAGTCAAGAACTTGCAAGCCAAGGATTCTAAGCAGGTTTCGCACAATTTGACCAAGTCTGAAGAACTTGTGTAGGGACTTTTGGAAGCCATTTTCTTCAACAAGCAGCTAGAAATGGAGATCAAGTGATGTGAACATGGCTTGTCGGTGGGCCGTGCAGACTTTCTTCTTTATTCATGGTCAAAGTTTGTGGCGTTCTTGAATATTTGATGAATCAATAATTACATCGTGAGCTGGAAAGTTTTGAGTCAAGAAAGCCTAAAATCCATGGGCCTTTGGCCATTTGGACTTCCCTTCCCTGGAAGGTAATAAACTAAACTACAAACTCATGGGCTTCATTGCTGGTGTTATTATCATTATTATTCTTATTCATAATATCGCAAGCTTGATGGTATTATTATTATAGAGGCCCACTGGGACAATAATAAGAAGAAACTGCCAATGAAAAATAGCAATCACTCAGATGTTCCTACTCCTTTCTCATGACAAAAACATGTACCCGATTCAAACAGCTTTTCAGCTTCATATCCACCACTACACTAGAGTCCAGAGTCCAGAGTGTATGTATATAGGTATGTATGTTGTATAAATATAATATGTAATCCAAAAATATATATTTCAGCCTGAATGCTGGCAACTTCTTGCAGGGCAACACATGGCATTACCTAAGCAATGGGCCTGAGGTCGAGCCACTTATAATGGCAGTTTTTGAGGTTATAGTATTCACCCGTAATCATGACTGGTGACCACATCATTTCAATCTCAATCTGTGCCTTCTAAATTTTAGCCCCGTTCAGGAGTTATCAACTATTTTACACCAGTGCGCGCTGCCTCTTTCATACAGTACTTGGAGACTTTGTCTTTTAATCTTCATTTTCTATTTTCTTCCAATTTCATCCTGACTTTTGTGTCGTGTTCTGTGTTAGTTCTTAAATACGCCAACTATTATTGTAATCAAGGGCCATTACTAACATTCCAGCCTAATTTAATTATGAAATAGAATAATTATTTAACAATAATTAGGACGATATCTATTCGTGTTTTGTGTAAAAAACAAAGGCACAAATTCAGGAATCAAAATATGAGATTGACAACAAAAGAAGACTGATATTACAAATTGTTATCATGAAATGGATTCATTAGTCACAGAGCACTACCTCGAATGGAGGTTCCCATCTGAGTTTTGAGCACTAATATAAAAGGAAAATACAATTTCGAAAACAAAATATATTAACTGAAAGTACCACAGTGCACCTAGTTCAACATTCTTAAAACCTTTTCCAAAGTGGTCCTTCTTCCTTTTTTTTCTAAATGCCAATCTGAAGCAACCCAACCCATGCCCACTAAGGCCTAATTCAACATCACCGCTTTGGCGTTTCCAACTATCTGTAATTCCTGTTATCTGGCATCTGATATGTTGCCAGGGGAACAGTAAGGTCTTAAATTGTGGCTTACAGATGCAATTGTTACAAGTTTAAGGTACATTGTATGGTTTATGGTGATTGTTACTATTGTTGTTGACGCCAACTATGGTATATATAGATATATAGTTTTAACATATATATTAACATTAATTGTAATTATTGCAATTTAACTTTTTAAAATCCTAACATAAATCGACCGATTTAAATTCAATAACTTATCCAAAAATTTAATTAATATAATCATTAAAGTGGTTTCAAGAATTAATTTAATGTAGTAAGAGCAATTATAAAAAAAAAAAATTGGAAACTGCCGACGCAATATAATGCAATAGACTAGTATGTCCAAAAACTTGTACTAGGGACGACAGAAGCATTTTGGAACCTTCTGTTGGGAGCGTCTAGCATTCACCTAAACCCGTATTTTTAATTTGATGCATGTCTCCATCATAATTACAATTAAAGGCAAGATTAGCCTAATCTACTGTTTTATTCGTTCAAAGATGGTCTCAGCTCAACTAATAAGTCCAAACACCAATTTTCTCTTTTTTTTTTTTAGAGGGAACAAAGAGATCGTCTTCTACTAACATGAATCTTACCATCTGAGTGCCTAAAGATGCCCTCTAAGATGCTATGCACATAAAAAGAAATGTTGGCAGTTGGCATCTTTTTGGGTTTTGTCTCCTTAAGGCGTAGGTTCTTATCCTTGTATAAAAAAGGGATCATAGAGGCGATGTGAACACAACCAGAAGAAGTTTTCCTTAAACACATATTGGAGTTGGAAAAAAGTTGATGATGTTGAAACTAGCTGAGGAAGATCTTGTCTTCCTTGTAAAGGAAAACTATGATCTAATCGCTGTTGCATTTTTCTCAGTAGCAATAACTTATGTTCTATCCAAAACTTTGAGAAGAGGCTCAGGAGTTGATCACGGAGAAGACATCCCTGGCAGCCTTGGATTGCCTTTTGTAGGTGAAACGTTCTCGTTTCTTTCTGCCACAAATAGCACCAGAGGTTGCTATGACTTCGTCAGACTCCGACGATCATGGTTAGTGACAAATTTTTACCAATCTCTTTTGTTCTGATATATGCTTTCCAGGTCAGTAATCAAGATCCGGCTCTTTTTCCACACTTTTAACTGTGTTTCTTATATAGATATAACATGAGATATTTCCCCCCATTTTTGGTCTCCTGCTTAGGTAACTAACGGGATATTCAATCTATAAGCCGAATTCACTTTTCAACAAGATCGATCAACACATTTTTCCTACTGTTCGATCCAACTTCAACTCTAGCCTCAAGTTTTTATGTCACCAACACTCGGAAGGACAGTTCATTTCTTTCCTCATTTCCTTTTTTTTTTTTTTTCTTAAATGGGAAAACATAAACATTGCATTTTCTGATACGTACTTATGAGGACAAAACCACTTACAATGGTCCCTAAGCTTTATAAGTTAATTCGCTTTGAGCCAGAGGACCTCATAATTCGATGTTAGGACCCCGGAGTCTAATTCATTTGATTAGTTGTGATGCAATATATAAAGACAATACAAGGAATCTAGCATACGTAAGCTGCACTCATCTAGCTAAAACATATGCTTGATGAGTTGGGTAAGTTTCTTATGATATGCACGTTAATAACTACAAAGGGCCAGTTATGTTGATGTTCATAATCCCAATTAAAGACCTCAATCCTAGCTGACTCTGAGGGAGGATTTGTGAAAAATATTTTCAATTCACCGGTCTATGAAGGTTAACAACCAAGTTGCTCTTATATAATGTTGTGTGAGTAAGTAAGAATGTTGGTTAAGCATATATAGCTTTAACAATATCCAAATAATTAATTATTGGACGTTGTTGGTTACCTTAATTGAATGATGAAAAGTATACGAGAGTGGGAAATAATTTAACTTGTTTCTGGGGGAGAACAAATCTTCGTCTAACTTGGTCTTTTTAAGAAGAATATGACCTGGAAAAAACTTGTGCTGTCTTTTCTTTTTGATTTCATATCTTTGCAGTCCTTTACTTTTATTGGTTTAATACGCTCATCTTGAAAAGGTGAAGAAATAGAACAATTACTAATCCAAGGATGAGATTCCCATACTCTAGTAAATATACATAAAAGTTAGTCACATTTAGTCAACTAATTCGGTGATTCATAATGTACCTAAACAGCGAGAGAAGATTAGCAAAGGCCTATGCGGTCCAATGTTGAAAACAATTTGATTAACGCCAAAAGTTTCATATTTACTAATACTAAAATAAGTTATCCTAAGATATGGAAATTAACATCACAATTAATGATTCTTATAATTACAACTCGTTATAAGACATACTATTTACACTTCTATTCATTTCCAAATAATAACTCTACATTTAAGTTTTTACAATATACTAATTTACTTTTAGAAGGAATTGCAGATTCTAATATGACATATGAATTGCAAAATAAGCTGTAGCTAAAAGAGCATGACTTGCGTTTATCAACATTAAAGATTTCTTTTACTAAATTTTAGTACAGTTATATGTGTCGTTCGTCTTCTCTCTATAGATTCTGGCTATTGCTACCTAAGACGCACGTCCATTTAGGTATATCCTATACGCCTCATGCTTCGCTGTTTCTTTCTTGCACGTCCACTGCTTTTTTTTTTTTTTACACGAGTACAAGAACTGATTACATATTTGAAACAGGTATGGGAAGTGGTTCAGAACCAGGATATTTGGAAAGATTCACGTGTTTGTTCCAAGTACGGAGGGTGCAAGGAAGATATTCTCCAATGACTTCGCGGATTTCAACAAGGGTTATGTTAAATCAATGGCGGACGCCGTTGGACAGAAGAGCTTGCTTTGTGTACCCCAAGAGAGTCATAAAAGGATTAGACGCCTCCTCTCTGATCCTTTCTCTATGCCTTCTTTGTCTAAGTTTGTCTCCAAGTTCGATCAGATGTTGTCTCAGAGGCTTAAGAAAGTTGCAGAAGTTGGCAAAAGCTTTATGGTTCTTGACTTCAGCACGAAGGTAAATAAATAATATTAAACGGATTTCTTTCACCTCATTTAGTTTGGCTTGTAAGTGGTATTATTTCTGTATTATTTGTTGCGCTTTTCTCTATTTAAGTGTTGTCTAAGCCTCTAGCTTGTCACAATTATCATAGTTTCTATTTCTTGCCAACACTTGGAAAGATGAATGCTACAGTCATTAAGTTGAGAAAGTTAAGACTAGGGTTGATCTTCTATTCTAGACCTTTTTAGTCCCATTTAGTTACTGTTGTAAAAAGAAACATCTAATAAGCATAATTGCTAGGACTTAGTATTACTAGTTTCCTAAAACTTGCTGCTCTTCACCATGTAGATTTCACATGTTAACACTGTTAGTGGCTGCGGGTCTGGATTTAAGCCAGAATCTACCTTTCATGCTTAACAACATATTTTGAATCGAGAAGAGAAGTTAGAAAATCTTGAATAGTGGCTTGAAGCCGGATGAACTACCTTGCAGCGATTTAATCTGGTAGAATGATACATAGACTAGTCAAGTTAACATTTGTTTTGCAGATGACTTTTGATGCGATGTGCAATATGCTCATGAGTATTAACGATGAATCCTTGTTGCGGGAGATAGAGAAAGATTGCACTGCTGTTTCAGACGCCATGTTATCATTTCCTGTCATGATTCCTGGAACCAGATACTACAAAGGCCTCAAGGTATGCATGAGATTTAAATGAAGGAGAGGTTTTATGTTAAATCATAGCTCACATATGTATGATGGGTGACTACAGGCCCGCCAAAGGCTCATGGAGACCTTCGGAGGGATAATAGAGAAAAGACGAAATGGAACGGAGCATCGGGATGATTTCCTGCAATCCATGTTACAAAGAGATTCATACCCTTCAAGCGAAAAACTTGATGACTCAGAGATCATGGATAACCTGTTAACATTGATAATCGCCGGCCAGACCACAACTGCTGCTGCTATGATGTGGAGCGTCAAGTTCCTGGATGAGAATAAAGAAGCACAAGACAAGCTCAGGGTGAGATTGTTTAGCCAACTAATTAGCAAAACCGGCAATACAAAATTATCAACAAGAAGAAGTGTTAACAGCGACTAGAATGAATCAAAATGAAGACAAAGAGGTTTTCTTTTTCTCCCCGCCCCCTCTTAATTAGTAAAAAGAAAAAGGAAGAGGAATTTCACTGTTCTGGTACATGTCGCGCAATAAAAGTCCATATCTTCGGATAAGGGAAAAGGCACGTTGACCAGTAGTTTCATTGCATATAATTCCAAGCATCTCTTTCATTCTATCCTAACTAGCTTTGTTTCGCATTATTCACATAATGGGATTATGACTAATAACCTTATTTGTTCTCAGGAAGAACAACTCGTTATTGGCAAAAATAAGGGAGAAGGATACTCACTTGCCCTGGAAGATCTTAACGGCATGTCTTTTGGCTTAAAGGTCAGAGTTTCAAAACCGTATAGCAACATCTATTCTGGGAAGTCCTGATGAAAATATAATAGATGTATGACTGTCAGAAATTCTACATAAAATAATTATGAATATATTTAATAATTTATAATAGTGTACAAACCTCTCCCCTTTGAGCTAATTTTTGGAAGTAAGTTAGGAATTTCTAACATGGTATCAGAGCCAGTTTATCTCGATAGTTTGAGGCGGTGTTCGATTATGTCTCTTTGCCCAATATATACATCAGATGTTCAGTCCTACTTTGAACTGAGGGGATCAGTATATCAGGAATCTCACGTCGAATAATTATGAATACAATTATAAATGTATTCAATAATTTATAATAGTATGCAAACCTCCCCTTCTTGAGCTAGCTTTTGGGGGTCAGTTAAGCACTTCTAACAATGACAAATATTAATTTTTTTTTATAGCAAAACTATCCTCGAGATATATCTTATACGCACATATATAGGGTATGAAATGACATTTATTTTCATATTCCGTCCAGGTTGTGAAAGAAACATTGAGAATGTCAAATGTCCTGTTATGGTTTCCGCGAGTTGCACTAAATGATTGTACAATTGACGGCAAGTTTCTCCACATCTTAACTCATGTCAGATCAGAAGTGCTTATAACATCTTAACAAATAAAAACCTCCATTTTCAATTCTGGACACTTTTACCATATCTGGTCATGAGCTTCTGAAGTCATGCGTATTTTCAGGTTTTGAGATAAAGAAAGGTTGGCATGTAAACATCGATGCAACTTGTATACACTACGACCCAGAATTGTACAAGGACCCTTTGCAATTCAACCCTTCCAGATTCGAGGTATGTTATAACAAGTTTTTTGTTCTGTGGTATCCCCATCATCCCTAAGTAAGACAACTCGGTTTTGAGTCCAGAAACGGCTAACAGATAAATCTGAACAATACAAAGATACCAACCGTGATTTCATGTTTCAGGAAATGCAAAAACCATACAGTTTTATAGCTTTTGGGTCGGGACCTCGGACATGTTTAGGAATGAACATGGCGAAAGTGACAATGTTGGTGTTCCTGCACAGGCTGTCCAGTGGATACATGTGAGTGGACCTGCGAGTTTTGTGCCTTGTGTACCATGTTAAGTTCCTTTTAAGTTTGTATATGATGGTTTGCTTTTTTCCCATTACGTAGGTGGACAGTTGATGATATGGATTCCAGCCTAGAAAAGAAGGCGCATATTCCCAGACTGAGAAGTGGCTGTCCCATTACCTTGAAGGCCTTCAGCTGATGGGAGATTCAAGCAATTGCCAGGATTGGGATTTGGGATGTTAGTCCCCATGTCAAAGGTCTGACGTTGCCAGGCGTCTTTAGCAGGACCAAAGAACTAGAGCTACGTAGAACATTGTTGTTTTTATACGGAATCTGCATCTGTATATTATATATATATATATATATATATATATACACGTAGAACATTGTTGTTTTTATACGGAATCTGCATCTGTATATATATATATATATATCAAACTAGTTAGGACATTTTATGATATATAGGATATTTGCAATTTAAATTTCATGTTATTTAAATAAAATTGAGATGATTAATACTTTGATTGTTATCATCAACTCTTTGGATTTTTAATTATAATCACTTAATTGTTGTATTTCCATTCTTAATTTTACAAATTAAATGTTACATAATATACTAATTATCTTACAACTTTTAAGATTCTATTCATTAGACGTATCACAATCATTCAATAATATTATTATTAAATTGTTGTTTCACAATCATTAATTCTAAATTTGCATTAAAAATTGGTAGGTAAAACACAATATATATTAACCAATTATATTATAAGGTTATTATCGTCCATAGTTTTCTTATCGTGTATGCTTTGCTAATTTTTGAATTTTGATGCATAAACTTAATTATTTTCTTATTCATAATTAATTTTTTAAAGGAAAAAATCTAAATTTGTCCTTCAACTTAGGTATGAGGTGCACAAAAGTCCTTTAACTTTTTTTTGACCAAAATAACCTTAAACTTTTCAAAGCTTTCTTTTTTAACCTTGACTTCCACGAGAGATTGAGCTTATACAACATGTTCAGCCCTAGTAGCATTGTATTTGTTAGAATGAATAAAAAGAAGGATAATTTTGTCATTTTGCTACCAAAAAAGAACAGTATGCTAACAACTTAACATACCTTTTAATTTAAAAAAAAAAAAAAAAAACTTAACATACCTTTCCAACATTTTTCTCTACCTAGCGTCGATCTCCAGCATTCGCGTACGTGCAAACCTCTCCAGTATATATAGCGTCCACCTCTAGCCTCTTGATTCAATTAAGGTATCTCTATCTCCTACACTATACAAGCAATATGGGTTTTGTTGCTTCACGTAGGTTAATTTGGGTTTTGTTGCTTCACGTAGGTTCATTTGGGTTTTCTTGCTAATTCAACCCTTACTTACTGATAACCCCAACTCATCATTGCTTGGTTGCTCCTAAATCAACCGTTGTTCCAGTCACATTCCAAACATACATGATTATGCAAATTATATTAGGATTTGCAAATTATGGCAGACCAATTTATTTTGATAAGAGTTTTTGTGTAATACTTCAATTTATTTTGCTCTTATACTTCAATTTATAAGAGCAAAATAATTTGAAGTATAATGAAATTTGAGAGGTGTTTGGTGATATAATTCAATTTATTATAAACTAATAGGAGCAAACCTTTTTTTTTGTTACGTTAAGTTATATATAAGAGCAAAATAAATTGAAGTATAATGAAATTTGAGAGGTATTATGGTGTTATAATTCAATTTATTGTAAACTAATAGGAGCAAACCTTTTTTGTTACATTAAGTTATATTGGGCTTTTAACGTCCTAACCCTTGTTTTCATTTTTAATTTGTATAGGACTTTGTCAATTCTAATAGATGGTAAATCTTCAAACTTAAGTGGAAGGGGTCGATGTAGAAGTCGAAGTCGTTTGGTTACTTCATAGACCAATGAGAATCCTAGAAGAAGATTTTGTGGATGCCCTAACTATGAGATATTTTCCTTATTAACAATCAATGTACTGGTATCTAGTAGAATAAATGTTATTGGTAACTGGTCGGGTCGGCTGTCCAGGGCCTAGATCCATTCAAAATAACTCATGGGCCGATCGGTTCATTCTTCAAAGATCAGTCCCTTATCTAATTACCACGCCAAGCCCAAGCCCGATCCACGTTCCCTACGGCCCGTCAGCATGGGAAAACCTTCCATGCAGAGATAGAAACGTACGTAAAGACCTAAACCTAATATCCA
>JANVCQ010000232.1:9167119-9183534 GCA_025531925.1 Erythroxylum plowmanianum | reverse complement strand
CGCATCCTATATGTTTTGGTTATACATCGTGTTGTGTTATGGTCTTTTCCGCAACGTATTGTGAATACTCAGGCCATAAGCGATCTAACAGAAATAAGTTGCAATTATAGGACAATAATGTAAATACACATTAACAAATTACCACAACTTGACACATTGCCATAAAGGTGAAGCATGTTGAACAAACTCAAAATTTCAGTGAAGCAATAGTTAAAAGAGAAATTTTTGAAAAATTTACGGTTACTTTGACGAAAAAAAAAATCAAACTTTTGTGCACGTCACATCTAAGTTGGAGGACCAATTTAGGCCTTTTCCCTTTCTCTAAATATAAGTATACACTATTTTATTTTGTATGATGTTTTAAACTCTTATACGAGGTATGTCAAAATAGTTACCTCTTCAACATATTGATAAAAGTTAGAAAATTGAAACTAAATGACAATCCAAACGAATAAAAAAAATCATATATTACATCGATTTCATGTTTTCTTTAGGGTGATCTATTAATTTTTATTATATAACTTATTGTTTTTTCCTAAATTATTCTCATCTTAACTCTTATAATGAATATTATTAATTTCGGGTAAAACATTTATCCGATTCTTCAATCTTTTAAAGGGAAATAAAATTTTAAATTGATTTTATCAAATTGAATGTCATAATTACAAAAATAAGTTATTGCTATTGTTAAATATGAGGAATAATATATGATATAGTAAAAATTATTTGAAACAATAATTTTATTTTATTTATTATGTTTGTATCATTAAACTAAAATATGTTGTTTTTCTCTATCATAATTACAGAAAAGGGTACATATTACCCCCTAATATTTCCTGAAAAGTTAACCCTTAACTTTACCTATAGTATTACATTAAACTTTAATGTTTTCAAAATGATAATGGTAACACCTTAAATCCTAACTAAAATTTTGGTAGCTCTTAGTATACGAGTAATAAATTCAATCTACGTCACATCACAATTAGACAATTTCGACCTACTATGCATTGATGTAATCTTAAAAATAATTTTTTAGACATTAACTAAAGCTATAATTTTCACCTTCACACTTCACAAAGGTTTAAATAAGTCCATATTGTTATTTTTGTTGCCACTTTTAAGATATAATGAGTACTATTTTAATAATGTTAGGATGCAATGAATATTATTTTAGTATGACTAGGGTGTAAAATTATTTGAGATAATAATAGATACTTAATTAGACTTTTTGTAGAGCTATTAATCAAGAGACATGATCATCTATCTAACCCTATTCTCTCCAACTCTGTCCAGTTAATAAAACGTCGTCATTTTAGATTAAATTTTAGGCAACTCGATCACTTAAACGTAACTATCATGTCCGTCACATAAGTGTCACGGGCATGACACAAGTCATAGTTGTGACACTTAAGTCACGCCTGTGAGTCTTTTTATTTTTATTTTTTATCATTTTAATTTTAATTTTAATACTATTAGTTTAATAAAAATTAAATTTAATTTTAATTTTAATTATGCTATTATTAATTTTATAAAAATTAAAATTAAAATGATAAAAATAAAAAACAAAATAATTGGTTTGTATGCTAGTAAAATGCCAAAAAATTATACAATATATTTTATATTTGGAATAATTTATTTTGATTTCAACAACTTATTTTAATTATTTAATTTACTAAAATTGTTTAATTAATTTATAAATTATAAGATATAATATTCATGTCCTTATAATTTTTTTTAAGTCATGCACTTATAGATCATTTCATACATAAACAGCTAATACTGAATAGTTAATTTTATCAGCTGTTTATTAAAAATGTTTAACAAAATTAGTTGTTTATATATAAAATTCTATAATTTATAAATTAATTAAAAAATTCTAGTAAATTAATCAATTTAAATAAGTTGTTGAAATCAAAATAAATTATTCCTCCTATATAATATATTGTATAATTTATTTGTATTTCACAAGCATTCTATGACAGAAAAAACTTTTATCATAAATGTAAAAGATATTTAATATTGCATTAATATGCATGCGGCTAATATAATAATAATAAAAAATTAATCAAAAATTTTAATTTAATTTAATATTTTTCTATAATTTATAAATTAATTAAATTATTCAATTTTAAAATTTAAATTTTATCTAAAAATTTTATTTAAAAAATTAAAATTAAAATAATAAAAAATAAAAATGTGTCATAGACGTGATTTAAGTGTCATGCTTGTGACACAAATACCAACCAATTATTTTTTTTATGATTTTAGTTTTAATTTTTATAAAATTAATAGTTGCCTAATTAAAATAAATTAAACCTAATTTTTTTATTAAACTAATAGTAATATAATTAAAATTAAAATGATAAAAAATAAAAGACTGTGAAATAATTTTAAAATGTAAATCTCAATCTATGAAAAAGGGGAAGGAAAGGGAAAAAAAAGAAAAAGCTCGAGTCCTCCGGGGAAGAACTGACAGGAAAATGTAATGTGAAGATGTAGGAATTTCCGTTTATGATTGAAACAGTTTTCCCAACATAAGGCAAAAGTGGAATGAGTTTGGAATCTTCACTGTTACGACTTGCATGCATATCATTGTTCTATGCGTGTACTGGCCCGCAATTTACAACCGTAACTTGGATCGATGAAACAATTTCTTAACTAAAAGTAAAAAATTTAAATTGAAACCGTAACTTGGAGAGAGTAGGAAAACGGGTTTCTTGATTTCACTCAATAGAAATTGATTTGTACTGCTGCACTGTGCTTCTTACGGCTTGCTCAACAGGTAATCTTTCCATGCTTGAAGCACCATAGAACCCATGAACTCCCTTGGTTCTCTTCAGTATAAATTCTGCCTCTCTCGGACCAGATATTGGACCTGAAAGTGTGTTGAGAGGAAAGACTGTAACCTTCAGTTCGAGTGGTTCATTGTTGACACGAAGATGCCAAAACTTTCAAAACTCAAGCAAAGACAAATGTTTAAATAACAAAAATCGGTTTTTATTGATTATGCATAGAGTGCAGCTAATTTCTAACAGATGTAACTGCTGGAACTTCAGTTATGAAAATTAAGTAGCTTGTTAATTTACCTCCATGGCACAAGACAATAACATTAGGGTTGATCCTATGTGCCGCATCTGCAATAGATTGTACACGAACAACGCTTTCCTCAAGTGAGACAGCTGTTTTTGCACCAATAGATCCAGATGTTGTAAGCCCCATATGTGCCACAATGATGTCAGCTCCAGCTTTGGCCATTTCTGTGGCTTCATTTTGGTTAAAAGCATATGGCGTTGTCAAAAGACCCATTTTATGTGCCTTACCAATCATCTGAACCTCCAAGCTGACCATTAAAAGGGGAAATATTAGCTAGCATAAATACATTGAGGATGACCCAGCAAATTATCACACTTTAGATAATACCCATATCCCATTCCTGTCTCTTCCAGATTTTGCCTAAAATTGCCATCAAACAGGCCAACAGTTGGAAAATTTTGTACCCCAGAGAACCCAATAGATTCCAGCTGCCTTAGAAAGTAATCCATCTGGCGAAAAGGATCAGTAGCACAAACTCCAGCTAGAACTGGAGCCTCCTTCACTACCTGTAGATGCATTGATCAGTTCCAGCATTGGAGTATTACTTGAATAAATCCGCTGAAGGTTTATGATCCCAAAATTTAACCAACACCAAGTTATTGTGACTATAGGCCAAATTGAAGATGAAGAAGAAATGAGGAAGGTGAGGTGCTCCACATCAATCCTACTGCAAGCCCCAATTTCGGAACCTATCTGTAGCTCACAATTTTGCATGTTAGTTATAACCCAGATTGTTGCAAGGACAACTGATTTTCAAGCCTAAAGTTAGTAGATCTTGCAGTCGAACTACTTTTCCACTTTTCTGCTTACTCAAGGCAACTATTCACTTTTGAGTTTAATGATACAATAAACATCACATTAGCACTTAATTCATTTTCTTGTCTTAGTTTTCCCTAATTATCATCATATGCAAAAGCTAACAACCAAATTCCAAATAATTCTAAAATGGTTCACAGTTCAGAAAAATGACAAAATAAGATGAATGTTTTATTTTTAAAAATTCAATATAATTTACAAACTTACAGGTAAAATTTCATTGGCCATGTCAACTACTATAGCATTAGCATCAGCAAAAGGCAATAAGCCAGCTAATGAACCCCTTCCAGCCATGCGAAATCGACCTGAGTTGTACAGAACTATTAGATCGACGCCACCGGCTTCTTCAAACTTTGCAGATATTCCAGTTCCAGCACCAGCCCCAATAATGGGATACCCTTTATCTATTTGATCTTTCAGTCGCTGCAATATTGCCCGAGTCCTTTGCAAAGTTTCTGTTATCATATGGTTTGTAACTGATAAAGTTTGCAACCAATTATGTTTCTTTGTAATTTAATCATGGTGCAGAATATGCCGGTCAACTTGTCCATTTATTAGATATGTCCAACTGATAGCACGGGACTTTCTCTCTATTGTTTCTTAGAGCTACAAATGACATAACCAGCACTTGTCTACCACCAAAAAGAGCATAGCTAATAGATATGTTTGGATGATAATCACACTGAACTCTACTGAGCTTAATAAATTCATGATATTAATTAGTAGAAGTGTTAGAAAACTATCATTGACCCTATCCCCGTGTATGGTTACTGTCCCCGTAAGTGGGGACAATTGATAGAACAAAATAATCCTGTGCTATGAGGTCGTTTGGTTGATGTCCCTCCATTTTTGTCCCCTGTCCCCAGAAGACAGGGACAACAAAAATTTTCCCTTCCATAATCGAAGGACAAAACATTCTGTCCCTGTCTTCGGAACAAAGACAGACGCCCCCATCCCTCCCGTTTGATTTCGTGATTCTTTCTCTCTCGTACGCCCTCCTTCGCATCTTCCAGATTCACTCCTCTCTCCGACGCTGGGCTTTCTCTCAACGCTACTCTGTCACACGCTGGGCAACTGTCGCGCATGCACGGACTCTCCTTCCACCGGTAAGTTTTTGACTCTCCTTCCAATGTCGAACAATGTCGCGACCTCCGACATTGTTCCATTTCTGTGGTTGCTTGGTTGTTCCATTACGTGGATTTGTCATCTGTGGAGACCTTCGGGCATTGTGGGGTTTGCAGATCTTGAATGGGATCATGTGTATTTCGGTTGTAGCTCTTCATCTTGTTGGGTGTTCGGTTGTTTTTTGTTCTTATACCAAAATGCTGAGACGTTATTTGTTATTGTAATATTTGCTTGGTTTGGATCATTCGCCCATTTCCTATCCAAACTTTGAACTTGTTTCTTTGTTTCTGTGTAGGAATCGTGGGTTGTTGTTGATCGGTGATAGTTTGCAGTGTTCCATTTCTGATTGTATCCAAGTGCTGCTTCTGTTTCTTTTCTGTTCTGTTCACCACAACCAAACATCCCACTGTCTCCAGTTTTTGTTCCGTTCCGTCTCCAAATTTCTGTTCCGTTCCGTCTCCAACTACTGGAGACAGCAACCATACGCAACGTATGATTTTGTTCCTATTGAATAAGGATTTATGATTATAATTAGATAGATCAATGCTAACAATGTGTTAGGAGATAAGTTTATTTTCTAGTAGATAAGATAAGATATACTATAGATAGGATAAGTTAGTATATACGAAAAATCCAGTAGTTTGTAGTATTAGAATAGATTATACTCATATATAAATTACATATAATCAGAGAAATAAAGTGAGTTTTTTTCTGATATTTTCTATACCCTCTTGTTTCATGGTATTGGAGCTATCGATTCTAGTAGCCTAATTTTTCCAGTCACATCATGGCTGGAGTTCAACCAACCTTCGGTTCCTTTGATGAGTCCCAGACACGTAGTTACGTAATACCTTCAGCCCAAAGTTCATCTCCTTCTATTGATAATCTTTCGTTACAAATCACGCAATATAGATTAAATGAAATGAATTTTTGAGAATGGTCCTAATCAGTCATGCTTGTAATCAAAGGAAGAGGTAAGGCTGGATATCTAACAGGGGCAGTTCCTTAACAACACGAAACAACAGCCACTTACAATGCTTTGGAAGCTGAGAATTCTATTGTCATGACTTGGCTTATAAATTCAATGGAGTCAAAAATAGGAATAACCTACCTATTCTGCAAAATTGCAGGAGAAATTTGGGAAGCTATGCAAGAAATATATTCTGATTCGGAAAACACTTCTCAGTGCTTCGAAATTAGATCAAAAATCAGAAATACTCAACAAGGTAATATGTCAGTTACCGAGTATTATAAATTGCTCACTAAATTATGGCAGGAAATGGATTTATTTTATGGAGTAAATTGAGAGTGTTGTGCTGATGCCAAGAAGTATGAAAAATTATTGGAAAAGGAGAGAGTTTTTGATTTCTTGCAGGGACTTAATGTTGGACTTGATGAAGTATGAGGAAGGTTACTCGACTTAAAACCATTGCCATCAATCCGAGAAACATTTGCTGAGGTTTGTAGGGGAGAGAGTAGGAAAAAGGTCATGCTTACCTCACACACTTCTGAACAAACCTCTCAAGGCTTAGCTTTAGTGGCAAACTCTCGAAAGGAGTCTACTTACCAAACCCGAGAGCAAGAAACCAAGAACAAGCAAGTGGTGTGACCACTGTGATAAGCCCTACCATAGCCATGAGACCTGCTGGAAATTACATGGGAAACTATCAGATTGGAAACCTAAAAGCCAAAGAGTTCAACAAAAACGTGGAGCAGCACATGTAGCAGAATCTGATATCAGCAAATCCACAGGGCTAAACCTGGCTCCCCAATAGATTGAACTACTTCATCAACTCTTGAAGCAGACAAAAATCACAACTAATAAAGACTCACATGACCAACGAACCTCTACTACAACACTAGTGCATAAAGGTAACTTGTGTCAATCATTATTATCAAAGTCCCTAAGTCAAAATTTTTGGATTGTGGACACAGGTGCATCAGACCACATGACTGGGTTTTTGAATGTCTTTGAAAAATATGAGCCATGTAATCAGAAAATTAATGTTTGGGTCACGGATGGAAAACGGTCACTAGCTATTGGTCAAGGGAGAGTTTGTTTGCCAAAACTGACATTAAATATTGTTCTCTATGTGCCTAGGTTAACTTATAATCTACTATTTGTCAGCTAATTAACCAAGGACATGGAATGTATTGTGACATTCTTTCCATCTCATTGTGAATTTCAGGATTGGTGTCCAGGGAAGATGATTGGCAGTGCTGCGGAGAAAGATGGACTTTACTACTTCTCAGGAAAGAGTACTTCTACTTAATCCAATTCACCACATAAGATTTCCCTTTCAGTTATGTCAAATTCTGATATTATGTTATGGCATCAATGCCTTGGTCATCCAATTTTCCATATTTGAAAATCTTATATCCAAACTTTTTCATCAATAAAGATCATATTTCTTTATATTGTGAGCAATGTGTCCTTGCAAAACAAAGCAAAAATACTTATCCCATACACTCGTTCATACCCTCAAAACCTTTCCAATTAATTCATAGTGATATCTGGTGTCCTGCTAGAGTTATAAGTCTAATCGGTACTCGATTGATCAGTTTCATTGATGATCATACAAGGGTATGTTGGGTATATCTAATGAAAGACAAATCTGAAGCATACCTTTAAATAGTTCCACAAACTCATCCAAAATGTATTCCAGACCTCTATTCAAGTAGTGCGTACAAACAATGGGAGAGAATGTTTCTCAAGTGATTTTATTCAATATCTCAGTGGAAATGGGATCATTCACCAGAGCTCTTGTGCTTATACCCCACAACAAAATGAGATAGTGGAGAGAAAGAAATGTCATCTTTTAGAGGTAGCCCGATCTATGATGTTTACCAACTTTGTTCCAAATTCCTATTGGGGAGAAGCCATTCTAACTGCCTCACAGTTGATAAGTCGTCTTCCTTCAAAAATTCTTAAATTCCGAGCCCCATTAGGTATTCTTCTCGAACAATTTCCTCACACTAAGCTCCTTAATTCTCTTCCTCCTAAAGTCTTTGGGTGTAATGTTTTTCATACACAACAATAAACCAATAGAAGCAAACTTGACCCACGAGCTATTAAATATGTGTTTGTTGGGTACTCTCCCACTCAAAAGAGTTATAAGTGTTTCTCACCTTCTACAAACAAATTCTTTGTTTCATATGATGTCATTTTTTTGGAAAAACAAGCACACTTCAAAGTTATCCTATTTCAGATTATTTGACTTACTCAAAGTTATCTTCAAAGTTTAAAGCTTTCACTACTAAGGTTGACAGTGTAAGAATTCCAAGACATGTACATGATGCATTCCAAGAACCTAAGTGGAAGGAAGCTGTACTTGAAGAAATGAAAGCTTTACTTGATAATAAAACATGGGAGATTGTGGATCTACCTAAAGGGAAAAAGGTGGTTGGTAGCAGTGAAGTATAGGGAAAATGGAGAGATTGAAAGGTATAAGGCTAGATTAGTGGCTCAAGGCTTTACACAAATCTATGGAATAGATTATGAGGAGACATTTGCTACAGTTGTGAAGTTGAACACAATTAGAGTCCTTCTATCATTGGCTGCAAATTTAGATTGGGAACTCCATTAGCTCAACATTAAAAATGCCTTCCTAAATGATACATTAGATGGGGAAATATATATGAGGATAGCACTAGGTTTTGAAACCGAAGAAGGAAGGAGAAGAGTTTGCAAACTGAAAAAAATCCTTATACGGCCTCAAATGGTCTCCACGAGCATGGTTTAAGAGGTTCAGTGACACTTTACCGGTTTGGATACAAACAAGGACAAGCTGATCACACAATGTCTGTGAAGTGTGGAAAAAAATGGAAAGAAATCCATCTTGATTGTGTAGAAATCCATCTAGATTGTGTATGTGGATGATATTATAATCACAGGCGATGACACTAGTGAGGTCAATGATCTTAGACAAAAATTGAGGTTGGAATTTAGCGTAAAAGACCTCGAAGCATTAAGACACTTTTTTGGAATGGAGATTGCTAGAAGTAAGGAAGGTATTTTCATATCTCAACGAAAATACATTCTTGATTTACTGGAGGAACAGGAAAGATGGGTTGCAAACCTATGGGAACTCCACTGGAGAGAAACTGGAAATTCAAGAAAAATGAAGATCCTCCTGTTGACAAAGGAAGATACCAAAGGTTAGTAGGAAAACTTATCTGTTTGTCACTAACTAGACTAGATATTGCTTATTATATGAGTATTGTTAGCCAATTTATGCACTCTCCAACTCAAAGACATTTAGGGGCAGTCAACCATATTATGAGATATCTCAAAGGCAGTCTAGATAGAGGATTAATGTTTCGGAAAAATGAGAAAAGAAGCATAGAAGGGTTCACGGATGCAGATTGGGCTGGCTGTATTGAAAACAATAGGTCAACATCTGGTTATTGTACTACAATATGGGGGAATCTTGTCACATGGAGAAGCAAGACGCAGTCCGTAGTAGCAAGAAGCAATGCAGAAGCAGAGTTTAGGGCAATTGCACAAGGAATTTGTGAAGTTATTTGGTTAGTGAGGTTGATGCAGGACCTACAGATCACTACTTTCTCTCCTACCAAAGTTTTCAGTGATAGTAAATCAACCATCAATATAGTGAAGAATCCAGTTCAATATGATCGAACAAAACATGTTAGAATTGACAGGAGTTTTATCAAATGTGAAATAGAAGAAGGGGGCATTGATCTATGCTATGTCCCTATTGAAGCACAGGGAGCCGATATCTTCACAAAGATCATGCCTCCGCCTAGATTCGAGACAATTCTAAGCAAGTTGGGAATGATTAATATCTATTCCTCAACTTGAGAGGGACTGTTGGATAATTATCGTAGATAAGTTTAGGAGATTATCTTCTTGGAGATAAGTTTATCTTCTAGTAGATAAGATAAGATAAGTTTATCTTCAGATATTTTCTATACCCTCTTGTTTCACTTGGTAATGTCTCAAAATTGTGAAACTGATTTCATGATGAGCATAATACTTCATATGATACACTTCCTTTTCAAGTGTGAGAGGCATTTTTGGCTATGGCGATGGGGTAGCCTAGATTTTATTGAGGAGTTTATCTTATGAATGAAGGGCGTAGTCAATAATATATGCTTCTGAACTATTTTCAGAAGATGGCAAGGGTTAAATTTTGCGGGACCTAGTGGGGTTCCATACTTACTATCCAATTATTTTAAACTTTTTATATTTCTTTTTGTAACACTTCTTTGTGTTGCTTAACGTCTTTAACTAGTAATGTGCTCGGAATTTTGAAACTGTTCTGCACATTACATTTCTTAATGAGCATAATTTTTCATACATCTGCACAACATTGGAGAGCAACCCATCATGTTGAATCTTTGCAGTACTGGCTGTTAACAGCTTTTTGATGGTTGTTAGTATGAAATTGATGATTTATGTAGCTAACTTGCTTTGAGCCATGGTCAATGATGCGGAATTTTTACTGCTTGCATGGAAGGATTCTGCTAGTTTATGTTTGTAAGAAACTAATACATTGTGTATATTATTCTGTGACTATAATTTTAAGGGTGTTGAGGATTGATACACGTTAACATGCAATCCTAGCCATCAAAGTATGCTGCTGTGGGCTTGTTTTTGAAGTTTGGGCATTTCATTAGTCATTACAAGAATTGAGAGTCCTCAATTATAGTGGGACATGAATGTAGGATGACAGATTGTTTTTTTAAAACTGTTGTTTATCTTGGAGCAGGCAATCGATGATAAGATTATTTCGTTGAATTATGAAGACTACACTGCTGAGATAAAAACTGCAGATGCTCAAGATTCTTACGGGAATGGGGTGATTGTTCTTGTAACTGGTTGCTTGATTGGAAAGGACAATGTAAGAAAGAAATTCTCACAGAGCTTCTTTCTTGCTCCACAAGACAGAGGCTACTTTGTGTTGAATGATGTATTTAGGTTTATTGAGGAGGCTGAAACAGTGCAGAACAATTCTGCAGTTGTTAATGGGCTCCACAACCCTGCTCCTTCCAGTTCCTGGACTCTGGAACAAGGTTGATATCACTCTTTACAAACTAGATCATTAACTTCTTTCTTGTCCCCAACCTCTCCTTTTCCTGTTTCATATTTCACTGGGACATAAAAATGTTCTAATTGTTTTTTACGTTGCTCTGCAGAGCCTAGTCAGAGTTCAGACCATGCTATAGTAGATCAACCTCCTTCCGTTGAGGAGGATCCTAATAATGATGCGGAAGTTTGTGATCCTTCTGATAAGGAAGAAGGATCAGTTACTGAAGAAGTGGTTATTGAGAACCCAATTGATTCTGAGAATATAGTTGGTAGCAGTGTTGATGCAGTTCCGGCAGCCTCAGGGGATGCTTCAAAAAAATCCTATGCTTCAATTGTAAGTTAATGCCCTTCAATTGCTAATATCCTTCTCCTACACTTTACTTGTTTATGGGTATTGCTAACCAGATTTTTGAACAGGTGAAAGTGATGAAAGGTAACAGACCATCTAATCCAGTGTATGTACCTACCAATAATGTCAGGCCATTACCTGCAAACTCTGAGCAGCAATTACTGAACTCCACAAAAGCTACTTCTGAAACAGAGGCTTTGACTCCAGCCAGTGGTAATGCAACTGAAAGTGGTGACATTCCTGAAGAAGGTGCATTTTCTTGACAAGTGATAGATTATTGAACGCTGATAAAATTCGACTGGATTTTCATTGTCTATGTCACATATTGTACCTTGCTTCCAGTCTTGGATGATGTTGATTTTGTGATGCAAACATGTTTTTCCTTGTTATCCTTAAGGTTATGTCTTAGTTCTACCATCCCTACCAAGGGTTTGGTACTAGGTGGTGCTGAAATATTCTCTTATACAGAATCATGTTTTGGGTGTTTTTATGACAAGGGATGGAAAAGAATGTAAGCAGAATGTATGATGTTCTTATTTCCATTTTGGGCAAATTTTGCTTGTTACAGCTGAAGGATACTCCATATATGTGCGCAATTTGCCTTATAATGCAACGACTGCACAACTTGATGAGACATTTAAGAAATTTGGGCCAATTAAGCATGATGGTATCCAAGTCAGAAGTAGTAAGGTCCAATATGCATATCATTGTGTTTTTCACTTCACCTAATTGTTTACTTATTTGAACTTATTTAAATTTCTTTTTATCTGCAGCAAGGATACTGTTTTGGGTTTGTTGAATTTGTATCATTGAGTTCCATGCATAATGCACTTGAGGTACTACCCCATGCTCTTACATTACACTTGTTGATGCCTGTTTTGTTTATGTCTTGTTTAACATTCTCATTGTTCTATAGCTAAGAGAACTGCCTCTTCTTGTTGATTGGTACCTGGATTCATCAACCAATTGCCTTAATGGAATTCTATATTATTGTTGGAAATGCAATCTTGCTCCTGTATACCTGGGAAACTGAACCTTTCATAGTAAATTAATTGAGCTGTAGCTTTATTATTTGTAGAGAATCATTGAATATGAGTTTGGAATCTAATTCTTGGAATGGGTAAAAAGGAAAAAAAGAATGAAATTCCAATCATGTTGCTAGGTTATTCCCATTTAAGATCAACATAAAAGTTCTTTTTTTTTGGTCTATTAGTCATCTCAAACTAAAGGAAAGCTTGCTTTATTTGACGACATCATGTGGAACCTAAAAAAGAAAACTCCTGGACAATGGCGTTGAATTTATATGGGAATATGTATGTAAAACTCTGCCACTGGTTAGATATTTTGAATTGTACACACTCGGACATTCAATGTCTATATTACTTGGTTTAATTTGTGATTGATAACTATCAGAATTTAGGGTTTAAGTTATCCTTTATTGACACTTAATAGGATATATATATATATATATATATATATATATATACACACACACACAAAGAGGACAAAACAAATTAGGAAACTAATCTCCTAATCCCATTAAACTAGGAAGCTGACTTTATCTTAAAATCCCTTATCTTTGGTATCCTAACAATGCATATCCTATACACGACATTTATCTAAAACAATATCTATATCTATTATTACAAATTCTCACACTCCCCTTCAAGCTGGTGAATAGAAATTTTCCATTCTTAGCTTGGATACAATATCCTCAAATATTGAGCTACTCAATCCTTTAGTGAGAATATCAGCAAGTTGCCCCTGTGTTGACACATACGGAGTGCATATCAAACCACTGTCTAACTTCTCCTTGATGAAATGTCTATCCACCTCAATGTGCTTCGTCTTATCATGCTGAACTGGATTGTGGGCCATGCTTATTGTTGATTTATTATTACAGTAAAGTCTCATAGGACCATCCCGCTTAATCTTTAAGTCTTTTAGAATGATTTTCAGCCAAAGCAATCCATATATACCTTGTGCCATAGCACGAAATTCTGTCTCTGCACTAGAGCGTGCTACTACCCCTTGTTTCTTACTCCTCTATGTGACCAGATTCCCTCCAAGAAAGACACAGTACCTTGATTTAGATCTCCTATCAACTATCGATCCTACATAGTCAGCATCAATCTATGTAGCACGGACACGGCAAAATGGAGCCGTGTCTGCGTGTCAGACACGTGTCCGTGTCGGACACCCACTGACACGCGGTGGACACAGCTCGGACACGTTTGGAGACCGCTCGGACATGGCTTAATGGAATATATGCTCCATAGAATATATGCTCCATGTTTTTTGAGAGGGGCTTATAAAGTACCAAATATGTATGAACTATCAAGATGTTGGAAGTCTTGAAACACATCAATCAATATATATCATATTATGAATTCTGAATTTTTTTCTTAATTCCAAATTTTATAATATATATATATATATATATATATATATATATATATGTTGTGTCTGTGTCCACCAAATTTTAGAATCTGGTGTGTCCCCGTGTCCGTGTCCATGTCGTGTCACGTGTCTGTGTCCATGTCTATGCTTCTTAGGAATTTGGTAATCCAACCTTCATCACTTTTTGCCTTGTTGAAGTTTCTGCTTTGATAGATAACCTTCAAAATGATTTCATCCTGGATCTTTATTTGTTGCATCTATGGTGTCAATATCATCCTTGCTATTCAATGGTTATCTCATTTGAGTCCCATTCTCACGGATTTTACATGCTTGATCATAAACTTTATCTATCAGGTAGAGCTTATTAATTTATCAAATTATGAAGCACAACATCCCACGCCTTTATCATTAGCTTAATTTCGTCATTTATCCTAAACTAAAGCTATTTCCTCAGGTGATTTTCCCTCTCTCACGGAAGCAGCCCAAGATCACGACTCTATTGTTTTTTATGAGACCACCTCTTAGCACTTTAATGGTTTACTAGGGTCTTTAAACCACCTCGAGTCTACCACCTCCACATTCCTACAATCTTTGTATTCATCTCCTCCCTAGAACAACATCGGTCAATGTGAAACCTTATCTATATCCTTATATTAAAAAAAGGAAATAGAAAATCTAATCTAGGATATGCTACATGAGGTAATCATTAGGCAAAGTAATATTCCATTTTTTAAACTAATGTTGCTAGTTTAAAAAAGAAAGATGACTCCTAAGATTTTAGATGGACTATCGAGCCCTAAATAAAGCTACTATTCATGATCATTTTCCCATTCAGACAATTAATTAACGATTTCATAAGTTATATGGCTCCTTTGTTTTACAAGGTTTTTTTAAAATCTACCTACTCTTCCTACTGTAGAGATTTGATCTATTTAATGCATTACTCTCTTAATCACGCATATGCTATCGCTCATGCTTCCGAGCTTCCTCCTCTGTGATAGGAAGAGGTGTTGAAACATTTTAAAGCATTGTTTTGGGTCCCTATTCTCACATTGCTGGATCACCGGTGGAGCAATGGCTAGAGGCTTGTCTCGATTATGGTTCTGTTGCTATATACATTAATAATATGCATGTGTCTCATGTAAATGTTGTTGTATAAGATACATGCATTGATATTATTTCATTTGGTATCAGAGCCATACTATCTCTGCCTTGCTTATGAACGTTGACAATTGTCACTGTTATACATTGTTATTGTTGAATTTCTGTCGTGATATATGAGTTTGAGATTGTTGAATATTTCGACAGTTTTTGTGCATGATGGACGTTAGAGTCGTGTATAGATACTCCATGAAGCACCCAACGGTGACAAAATCGTGTAGGGAGGAGGGACGACGATGACTAAAGGTGATGGCTTCGGACGTCGCCATCCATGCAACATCGCATGGATGGTTCTCTGATGTCTCACGTACGTCGGTTGGTCGTCGTCATCCCATCACAGGCCTTCATCCATCCTTTGATGTCTTCTACGTGCCTAGTGAGTCGAGCCTTCGTTGGGTATAAAAACGGGTCACACCCGACCTGGCTAATGAAGACGAGTCTGTCATTTTTTTGAAATTTTTATTAATATTAATTATGTTAATATTAGTGATTAATTGGGTTAATCAAAACCTAACCCATTATGTTGTGATTTTAATTATAAAAAACATTTTGGAATTAATATTTTATGAAAATATTAATTTTTAATTATGTATGTCTTATATTGGAATTAAATTTTGACATACTAATATTATTTTTTTAATTATTTGCACAAATTACTTGTAATTAATTAAAAATTGTGTGTATAAAACTTTAAGATCATTATACATGCAAAATTAGATTTAAAAATTTTTGCATTATTATTTGATTTATTTGCATTATTTATTAATTGATGCAAATGTTTAGGCTTTATTTAAGCGTAAGACGATGTGAGTGATTAATATGATTTTAATTAATTGAGAATGGCCTTACAATTATATATTCACTTGTAATATCACATTAAATCATTAATTGTAATTAATCATATGTGATACGACAAAATCTACCCACAGGAATTTTGTTATATTTGTATGATTAATTAGGATGAAATATCGGATTATATTTCTTAATTTACACACAGGGATTAAGAAAAAGGAACATAATTCAATACTTTTGTCATAAAGTTTTAGATAAATCTATTTGAGTAGAACTTTAGCCCACAAGCAAGTCTTATGTCACTAGATTCATCTGTTAAATACATGATTTATATTGGTAACCATGAATTATTATTGGCCTCGAATTATATATAACAAGCATATATTTTTATTTCTTAATTTATAGTTACTGTTGGGCTCAGGCCCCGGATTCCCGAATCCCGAGGCGGCCCCTCGGGTCGCGCCCACCGTGCCGAGCTCCTAAACTGCGGACCCGATCCTAACATTTAGGCACAATCGATTATTCGATACATACATACATACATACATACCCATGCATTAAAGACCCTATAACCATAGGGATTTCATACTCTTGCAATTCAAGAAAATTTAACAAATATTCTCAATT
>JANVCQ010000232.1:9150208-9161985 GCA_025531925.1 Erythroxylum plowmanianum | reverse complement strand
AACAAAACATGTTAGAATTGACAGGAGCTTTATCAAATGTGAAATAGAAGAAGGGGGCATTGATCTATGCTATGTCCTTACTGAAGCACAGGAAGCCGATATCTTACAAAGATCATGCCTATGCCAAGATTCGAGACAATTCTAAGTAAGTTGGGAATGATAAATATCTATTCCTCAACTTGAGAGGTAGTGTTTGATAACTATCTTAGATAAGTTTAGGAGATTATCTTCTAGGACATAAGTTTATCTTGTAGTGGATAAGATAAGATATACTATAGATAGGATAAGTTAGTATATATGAAAAATCCAATAGTTTAGTAGTATTAGAATAGATTATACTCATGTATGAATTACATATAATCAGAGAAATAAAGTGTGTTTTCTTCTGATATTTTCCATACCCTCTTGTTTCACAATGAACCTACTTAAAAGGGATTCATGACTATAATTGAGGTTGCCATGCATGAATGGCATCTCCATGCATATATATACAATGTAACTACTTTCAGTATAATCATAAACAAACATAATTCTATTCTCTGAATATTTTCCACAAGAAGAAATGACCTGGTCTTGCATCTGGATAGTTGCTTGAGCTATATTGGACACCCCCACAGGTCAATGATTCCACAACCGAAATATCATGAGGCTCTTCACTGTGTTGACTAATAGCAGTGAGATCTGTAAGTTTCTTCAAACTAATGTCTAAAAATGAGTCAACTAAGGCATTTGCAAACTCAGAGTCATTGATATGAAAAGGAAACACCTTGACCTATAATGAACAGTTATCAACATAATCAGGTTATAAGATGGACCATGTATCCAAACACAGAAAATGATATCACTTGTACAACATCGATCAAACAACCATCTACCTGTCGATCTTCATTTGTAATTAATAGACTCTGGATTTCACCTACAAGAGTAGCAGTGGCCTCAGGATCATGGAAGGGCTTCCCAGGTGCATCCAACGCAGAAACACCTTTTTGTGGCAAGCAAACATGGAGCTTTGATGTTGACTTGTTAAGTTTATCAGCAATGAAACCCGCAAATTTCTTATTCTCGTCCACTGTAGTTCGCATAAGAGAAACCTAAAGTTGACAAAAGAACGGACTAAAACATTCTACCACCTCCACAGCAATCAAGAATCAGTCTGTAAATTGTTAGACTGAAAAGAAGAAATAGATTTGATCTTGGAAGTCCAGCAGAAGCCATCACTCTAGTCAAAGCAGAGTGGAAAAACATCCAGTCGGCCCACTACTATTACTTTCATGTAGCAGACTTGATGAGCTGAGTTAAGCAATCATTCGTGATCCAATGCCATTAAAAATAATCACTCATAAATGACGTAATGCAGTAAATGCTTGAATAGTCGCACAACCAGAAATTAGAAGGCATGAGAATTAGGTTTGTGATGATATGTTACCTGCTCATTGTGGATATGAATCTTCCTTCGCTTAAATTGAGAAGGTATGGTATCCATAGCTCCAAAATTCACCATGTCTAGTGCTCCAACACTCAAGACTAAAGGAACCTTCTTTTCTATTATGGCATCAAATCGAGAACTATCACAAGCCATGACACCACCAACAATATGATCAGCTACCTCTGTTGTCGTAATATCCAAAACCCCCTAACCAAAAATAGAAGACATGATAGGATCTTTGAAAGTGCAAACCACCGACAACAAATTCCATATCAAGTAAGAAATACCAAGCCACTAATAAACATAAGAAACAGGCACATAACAACAGTGAAAACAAATTGCACTTCAATAAAGCTTAAGATTTTCCAATGCACACAAACTCCGAACTAGGGATACCTGTATAAATCCCTCTCTAACAAGGGACTCCATGGCTCTGCCACCAACACCGGTGGCATGAAACACAAGTGTTTCATAACCTTCTTTTTCCAGTCTTTCCTTAACAGCAGTCACACAAGGGGTTGTAACTCCAAACATAGTAATTCCAACAGTAAACTTCTCACTGTCACGAGTAACACCACTCTGAATCCGGCTGATCACCATCCCCGCAAAAGCAGCTCCGGCATTGGAGAAAACAACCCTACTCACACTATTAATCCCACAAACATCGACAACAGAAGGAAACAGCACCAAGTCCGACGTCCCAACATAAGGCTCCGTTTGGCCACAAGCCACAGTGGATACAATAACCTTAGGAATCCCAATCGGAAGCGATCTAAACGCCGGCGACATCAGCGCTGTGCCTCCACTGCCTCCCAATCCAATCGCTCCAGCTATCACATTCTCCTCACAAGCTTTCTTCAGAAAACACTCAAGCCCTCTACTCATCACAGTAACAGCTTGACCTCTATCGTCTGGAAGCAAGATGTCGCCACAGCAAGTGAGAACTTCGTCCCTCGTCACGAACTTAAAATCGCCGACACCCTGCGTCTGGTTTTGACCAACTGAGACATCGACAACTACAAGCTCCACCTGAAATCAAAATCTCCAGATTCAGGAACTAGAATGTTCCGCTTTAAAAGGACATATCGCGAAGATTGTGTACCTTGGAGGAAGGGTTGTTGATGGAGAAGGAGTTGAGACTGGACCAAACGGACTCGGAGAGAAATCGGAGCTCGGCAAGCTTAGTGTCGGCGGTGCCGACGCAGTAAACTCGGGGAGTTTTGTCTAAATCGGCCATTTGCGCAATCAAAATGGTCGCCAGCAAGTGAAGAATTGAAGACCGATGAGGTGATTGACTTTTTGATGGCTGTGTTGGTGGTTGGATGTTGCCGTTGTTTCAAGGAAAGAAACGGTTAGATCGGGTATTGAGAATGCATTCTTTTAAGTATATAATACTGAGTACGAACGGTAACATTCCGCTGTCAAAAGTCTTTTTTTTTTGCCGATTTTTTTCGCCGATATTATTTATCTATCAGCCTTTCATTTCTTTTTTTCGCCCAATTTTTTTATTAATTCGTTCTTTTTTTCGCCGAAATTTATGTATCTCTCAACCTTTTTTTTTAATTATTCACTCATTCTTATTATTAGTCACGCTTACGCTTGGGACTATTAAGTTATAGACTAATGTTATGAATATCGTACCGGATATGGTACCGGATTGAGTTCTAGAACGGAACTGTATCGGTACCAGTCAGTATTGGGTACCGTTTCGAAAATTTTTTTAAATTTATAAAATAGTCTCTAAAATTTTTAAAAATTACAAAATAGTTCATTTTATGATTAAAAAAAAAACTGTAAAAACATCAAAATTTAAAATGGGTGAATTTGATTGGTTCATCATTCATGGTTGTCTTATCCACTTTAATTGAGCGTTTAAGCTCAAACTTTATCTTTATCCCTTTTATGCAATTAAATTTAATGAATAATTAATTAATGATATCTAGTGGACGAAGATAAGATTGCCCACCTTTAGAGTCCAAAGTCCAAGGATAAGATTGCCCACGATCTCCCTATCACTTCATTAACTTTTTTTTAATTAATTACTTAATAATTTCTCTCAGTCTACTTCTTGTATTGAATCTCCGAATTCACGCATATAATGTTTCTTTTGTGCCATTTCTCTTTCCATTTTACTCTATGAGGAGGAGAGATAATCCATCATCTTCGTGTTCTCTTTTGTTGTTTGTTTCTGTTGTTGAGCTTCGAGATGTCTCCGGTGGCTTCAGACGGTCTCTGGTGGCTTTAGATGGGTCTCCGGTGTTGTGGTGCGATGACTTCACGCGGAGAAGGTGGTGGTTGGCGGCGTCTTCAGGTCTCCGTGGAAGAGGAAGTGTCTTCGATGCCAAGGGAGGATGAGGCGATGAACGAAAGAGGATGAGTGCCAGAGCAGACCAGGCGGCGCGACAGTGAGAAGAGGAGAGAGGCGGCACGACGGTGAGAAGATGAGAGAGGAAGAGGTTGAAGAAAAGTCCAGAAGGTAGAAGCTCTCGGCCGGCCGGGGGGGGGGTTGGGAAATTTAAGGTTATTTTTTTTAAATTTGCATGTTAGTCCCTGCAATTTCACGAGTTCACGGTACCGGCCGGTATCTTCCGATACTGTCGATACCGGCCGGTACCGACCGAAAACCACCGGTACCGGCCGGTATTTAAGGCCGGTACCAAGGTGGCCCGTTCTGTTCCGGTTTCCATCCAGTACGGTACGCTCCGGCCGGAATCATCCAAAACGGAACGGTATTCATAAGATTGTTATAGTCGTGAGTAGGATGTTATCTTTTTGTTATTCATTTATTCTTATTATTAGTTACACATGTGAGTAGGATGTTATTCAGCATATTCTTTTAATCATTGATTAATTAATAATTAATATATTGTTAATTAGTATTAATTGATTATGATATATTTAGCACCAAACAAAAATTAATTTCTACTTTAAAATATAATTAATTAATTAACTAAATAGGTAATTTCAGTTTAATTGCTGAAAATTAAAATTTAATTAATTAATTTACATTCATTCTTAGTTATGTTATTCCATTTTTTGTTTAATAATTGATTAATTAATAATTAATATATTTTTCTGTGTTAATTTATGATAATATATTTAACAACAATGAAAAAACATTATACTTTAAAATGTGATTAATTAATTAACTAAATAGTTAATTTCGGTTTACTTGTTGGAAAATAAAATCTTATTAATTTATTAATTTATTATTACTTAAAAAATGATTATTTATGATTATGATTGATATAATTAATAGATTAATTATAATTTACTAACCCTGTATTATTCTCTAATTAGCCCATATATTTTTAAAATTTATAATTAAGAGTCAATTTAATGGATTGATTTGATAAGTGAGTATAGAATGACTTAAAGTCACACGCTTGACTAGGATGTTATTCTACCTACATATTTTTTGTTTAATCATTGATTGATTAATAATTTAATTATTGTTAATTAGTTTTAATTAATGATAATATATTTAACACCAATCAAAAAATACTTTCTACTTTAAAATATAATTAATTAATTAACTAAATTGATAATTTCAGTTTAATTACCGAAAATTAAAATATAATAAATTAAACAGGCATTACTCCCTATCATGGCATATATAATTAATTTATTTAATTATAATATTTTAATATAGATAATTAATAAAAATAATAGATGTGTTGAATCAATTAAGTAATATCTGGTATATATGTTACTCATGATAATAATTGTCCCGTATATGTTTTGTCGTTTTAAATTAATTGTCGTTTATATAAAATTAATTTACTAATTAAATTATAATTAATTGATTGATTACTTAAATAAGTATAGACTGAATATTTTTTCATCCTATAATTTAAATATACTTAAATAATAGTTAACGAATTAATTTGGCATAATTAATAGTTATCATAATATAATCAATATATATATAAAAGAAAATCTAGATTTTGAAAAACAAATGCATCAGTTTTATACTCAACAACTTAATCATTTTGAAATACTTCTTTTAGATCATAAAAGACATAATCCTTGGCATCGGTATGACTAATGAAACTAAGAATAAAGACATTGAACAACTTGAAAATATTCTCGATGTAGATAATTTGGAATTACATGAAGCATAAGAAACTTTTCATATTAATACGCTTTTATCAAGTGATAAACAAAAACAAATTGCAAAAGCACAATTAGATTTAAAATCAGGACAAGATATTCACAAAACATCCTTTTTAAATCAAGTATTAAATAGGAAAAATATTATTTATTATGGAAAAATAGTTCATGAAACTCCTATACGAATAGACCAATGTAATGGACATATAAGAATCAGTTTAATTAACCACAAACAAATCACAAAACATTCATAACAGATATCTTTAGAAAAAAAGTTAGGATAGGATATATTCATCTCTCCACTATTCAAAATTTACTAAAATATAATTTTCAAGAAGGAATTGATTCACCCATAAGAATGGCTATCGTAGATGAACGAATGAAAAATTTAAACGATCAAGTTATAGGAATTATGAATGATAATTTAGCATATAATAAAATAAAATTTAATACTCAATTAAAATTAGGAATACCTTAAAAATCAAAAAATTTAGAAGACACTATAACCATTGCATATAAATTTTACAAAGATGATTTAATGATTGAAGGACAATATCCTTTTTCCATTACCTATCAAATTAGTTATGCTTTAACAAATTCTCATCATAGTATTGAATTCAAAAATACCGATAGAATTTACATTGATCAACTCTTTAATGATGTAGCCAAAGTAGGAACTAATTTTAGAACCAATCTAAGACCTCTACCTGCCATACAGTATCCCTTCCAACTTCAACCTTCAATTCAAAATAGACATTCCTTTTCAGATAATCCATCTTCTTCTACTCCCTTTATACAGAGATCACAGTCTTTAAAAATTGAACGATCAATTAATTATACAAAACCTGAACATATAGAAAGAGCAAACATTAGAATTACAGATCCAATTATCTCTACCTCTTCATTAATAGATACATCGATAAAATTAGATGACATAAAGTCACAACTTACCAATTTAACTACCTGTATAAAACAGAATCCAGGACAACGACCTCAATATAAACAAGCTTTGGAATCACCTGCAACCACTTCTACAAAACAACTTTTAGGAAAAGTTGTGAATATGGATAGAATCAACGCTATACCCACAAAGGCAATTCAAGTTGAAGCTAGAAAATTAACTTCAGAAACAATGGCTTTAGGTCCATATTTATCTCTATTCAATGGGTAATATTGTTGGATCTTGAGAGCTTTAGTCCAATTGTTTATATTCTGAAAACAGTTGTAAAACATTTATGAAGTTAATTTTCTAGCTTCAACTTGAATTGCCTTTGTGGGTATAGCATTGATTCTATCCATATTCACAATTTATAAGATTTATAAGGTCTAAATCTTTTCTTTTTATAATGTCTAATTTTTGGTTCACATCCATATTGTTGAGGTACTGCTGCATTCTTTTCGCAACAAAGCCTAAGACTTTTATGTTTTAATGTTTTTCTGAGTTTTGTATCTAAAAATTGTTCTGTTATTATGTCTCGTGTTGTAGCTATAGCTCCTCCTAAATTGTAAGCTATTGTTTCTTTTTGTCTTTGTTTTTGAAATCGTTCGTCTACCTTTTGATTCATAGGATATGGCAATTTTTGTATAAAGATATGTATAGACATTTCTTGTTTATTTTTACTTAATAAGTAATAATGTCTTTTAAATTCACAAATATAATGTTCTATATAACAGGGATAGCATATTTGTATATTATTTAGATGCCATAATGTTTTTTGTCTTTCAGCTTTTACAGCTTCAGTTTTATGGTACATTATATTATTTCCAGTAAATTCTTTGTAAATTTCTGAGGCTATACATAAAATGTTGAACTATCTGTATTTGCTTCTTGATAGTGAGTAGTACTTTGTAATGCTTGTTCATTTTCTAATAAAAATCGTTGTACTATTCCCGTAGTTTTATATGTAATAAAATTCCATAATGAATTTTTATTCATTACATCGCCAAATGGTTTATCAATTTGTAATAATAATTGCGTTTTATTGGACCATTCTAAAATTAATTATTCTGTATTTGTAACACAATCTATATTTAATGTACTATATGGACTGATTGACATGTGTTTAGGTGTATATTCTGATGGATATTTCCTTATTTTGCTTCCTTTTTGATAATAACCATGTCGAGATATAAAATCTGGATCTACTAATGGATATTTAGTTTTTCTTTTACTTGGTGGTGATTCACTTTTAGTTCTACTGCTTTCAGGTTGATCTTTTATATCTTTATCTTTATCCATATAAATTTCTTCATCAGAATCATATCCATAAATAAGTTCATCTTTATCGGTTATTTGATGTGTATATTCCTCTGATTGTAAGGTTAATTGTTGAACTAATTGTGTAATTTTTGCTAGTTGTTTCTGAATATTTCGTTCAATTGTTTCTAATGATTCCATAGTTATGGGTGCTGTATATTCTTCTGGATTTTCTGAATTTATAATTTCCATGGTCTTTCTATTATTATTGTTTTTGGTTTAGGCTCTGATACCACAAATAGCATGGTTTCCAAATTTTTTATTAATTCATGTTGAATTTTGTTTTGTATTCTTAATTCAGTGATTAATTGTAACATAGTTGTTTGTTGTTATAATAATTCTATCATTTGTTCTTTTATTTCTTGTATATTTTCAGTAACACCAAAAGTTGTTTTGTAGAAGTGGTTGCAGGAGATTCCAAAGCTTGTTTTTATTGAGGTCGTAGTCCTGGATTCTACTGTTTATATTCTGCAAGAGATTTTTCTGCTTCTATTCGAGATTTAAAACTTTTATGTAAAATACCTGGTCGGCCAGTAATGTGATTGACTGCCTTGTGCCATGCATCATATATCGTCTTGATTGGAAGGAGTAACTAGTGTTTGTTCAATATATAATTGATTATGTTCAATTATATGATTATAACGAAGATCTTAATTATCACACATCTGAATTAATTGTCTTAATATGTGTCTAGTGTCAAAATAAGGAGTAAAAGTGCTTTCCATTGAATGAATGATAAGCAGTTGAATGACTGTAAATAAATATAAACAACGTTAATAATCATACCTTTTCCTTCTCCTTAGATACTTGAACGCCAATCCTCAGGCTAGTCGCAATTTAGAGAGAGAGAGTATGATTTTAAACGGTTGTTTTTTCTATATCCTAAGCCGAAGCTCTAATGTACATTATATAGGCAAAGAAATGAAGAAGCGTCCAAAACCTAGTGGACGACAAAGCAAAAAGCAAAAACGAAAGTAACCAATAATGTACAAAAGCAAAAAGTAAAAGATGCTAAAGCTAATGTACAATAAAAGTAGTTCATAATTTACATGAAAAGCAGAAGATTCCTGCTTTATTTCATTTCGCTGGGTCTATCTGATGTCTACATTTTGTCTTGAAGCGTCGGTGTACTGTTATTCCTCAATAATTGTTTCAATGGAGTCTGTCTCTTCTGTCTGTTCTGTTTGTGTTGTTGCTGTTGATGGACAGTAGTTACATTTATGTTCTAGATGTATTTTGAGGAAACTCAAAGCATTATGTACACAATTACTAGTGTTATATAATTATCTGCCGAAGGATAAACTCCTCGTGCAAATAGATGCAAGCATAGACACATGGGCAGGATGCCTTTTGGCAAAACCTCCCAATAAATGCAAATATCTTTGATGCAAATATATCAATGGAACGTTCAGTTCCTCATAATGCAAATATCCAATTCATGAAAAAGAGACATTAGCTTGTCTCAAAACATTGAGAAAATGGAAGATTGATTTATTACCTGTTACATTTACCATTCAAATGGATTCCAATTATCTTTGTGGTTTTCCGAAGTTTAATATAAAAGCCAATTACAATCAGGGTCGACTGATACGATGGCAATTGGAATTTAATCAATATCAATTTGAGATTCAGTATATCAAATCTTTTAACAACTTTCTTGCAGATATATTAACCAGAGAATGGAAGCATTGATACAAAATTTGGAAGAAGCACTCGCACCAAAAGAATTAGATCTAGTCAACCAACAACAAATTATTGGAGCCACAACCAGAGATATAAACCAGCTAAAAACCACTATCCAAGTATTAAAACAAAATACCAAAGAACACAGTCAGCCTGAAACCAACCCTAAACCTACTCCACTTACACTCATTACACCACAACAAATTATGCAAACCCCAATCTCACAGAAACAATCAAGACGATATAGCTCATAGATTCTGTATTATTTGTTATTTTCAAGATTTAAAATTTTTAAATACTAAAAAAAGCAAAGAATATATTCAATCTATTTCTAAACTCATCGACTAATGTTATTGTTTTAATGGATGCCTCTTACTTTAGACGCAAACGATATTTGAAGCAAGTTATCAAGGATACATATAAAAGAGAAGCAAGATTGGATGCAATGCTTGAAAGATATCATGCACTTAATAAACATGTTCATAATAGCCTTGATGCACGAAGATACAAAGAAATGTACGAAACTACTCGATTAATTCATATGGCAAAAAATCTGAAGAAATCAGTTTATGAAACTAGAAGGTTTTATCAAAATTGTATCAAAAAGCTTATTGACTAAGCTTTCTTGTATTCACTCTTTTCTAAATAAATAACATTTCAGTTATGCATTACTTTGATCTTAAAGATACTTTTAAAGCACAAATTAAAAGTAGTAGAGAAACAATTGAACATCATAAATATTGGATTAATAAACTTCAAGTTAAATTAGACAAAGCTAAATGAAATAATGATCAAACACGTATATTTCAAATTACTCAAAACTTATATATTGTTAAACATGTTCAATATAATAATCTACAAAATCTAAAAGAGATTTGAAAGATATTTCAAAATTAATTTGTTAAGCATGCCCTACTTTCCTTTACATATTGATTTATTGCACGAATTATTTATTGTTTATGAATTACCTATTATGCTTTTCATTATTATCCTCTCTATTATTTATGCTATACCTCTTATGTGTTTAATTTTAATTATTCTGTTATAAATTCTTGAACATCTTGTTGTGAATAAGGGATATTATTTTTAATATTAATTTCTTGTGTTGGATCTTTTAGTTTAATTTCAATAAGTTGTTTATTTTGGTTTTTTATGGGATCTAAAGGGTTTTCACTACACACTTTCTCTAATAAGGTTTCGATTTCTAGTTGGATGGTCATATTATTTAAAATATAACATCCAGTTTAGTGGTGATAACTTGTAGTTTTTGATAATAAGTAGTGTGATTTATAGGAATTTTAAGAATTATCGATTTTTGATTTATTGTTTTGATTATAGGTGTTCTTAAAGTAATATAATGTAAATATTGACAAAAAGGATTATATAATTTTAAAAAATTATTGCCTAATATTAATGATAATCTCGATTCTTGTTGATATATGGAAGGTACTGAAAATGTATATGTTTCTATGATGAGATTATTATAGTAGCTTACATACCATATAAATTTAAAACTGACATTTGCTATTCTTATCTGTAATGGTTTTTCTAATCGTTTCCAATTGGTTAATAATTATTATGGAAAAATAGTTCATGAAACTCTTATACGAATAGACCAATGTAATGGACATATAAGAATCAGTTTAATTAACCAAGAACAAATCACAAAACATTTACAACAGATACCTTTAGAAAAAAGAGTTAAGATAGGATATATTGTATAAGTTTAATATAAAAGCCAATTACAATCAGGGTCGACTGATACGATGGCAGTTGGAATTTAATCAATATCAATTTGAGATTCAGTATATCAAATCTTCTAACAACTTTCTTGCAGATATATTAACCAAAGAATGATAAGCAGTTGAAAGACTATAAATAAATATCATTATAGCATCTAAATAATATACAAATATGCGATCCCTGTTATATAGAACATTATATTTGTGAATTTAAAAGACATTATTACTTATTAAGTAGAAATGAACAAGAAATGTATATACATATCTTTATACAAAAATTACCATATCCTATGAATCAAAAGGTAGATGAACGATTTCAAAAACAAAGGCAAAAAGAAATGATAGCTTACAATTTAGGAGGAGCTATAGCTACAACACGAGACATAATAGCAAAACAATGTTTAGATACAAACTCAGAAAAACATTAAAACATAAAAGTCTTAGGCTTTGTTGTGAAAAGAATGCAGCAGTACCTCAATAATATGGATGTGAACCAAAAATTAGACATTATAAAAAGAAAAGATTTAGACCTTATAAATCTTATAAATGGAAGAGA
>JANVCQ010000232.1:9115961-9150108 GCA_025531925.1 Erythroxylum plowmanianum | reverse complement strand
TAATTAATTTACTAATTAAATTATAATTAATTGATTGATTAGTTAAATAAGTGTAGAGTGTAACTATAATTTTTGTTTTATATATATATATATATAAAAAACTCATTAAAAGATTTTAAATTAAGAATTTTATTTTCAACAAATAATTAAAATTTATTTAACATGCTTTATTAAGTTAGATAAGTCTAGAGTGACTATTTTTTCATTCTATAATTTAAATATACTTAAATCATAGTTAACAAATTAATTTTAATATAATTAAGAGTTTTTAGAATATAATAAATATATTTAGTTATTATTAATAATAATTAATTTAATTAATTAATTGATGTATTAAAATATATTTAATAGATTAAGTAGTAAGTATTATTATTTAGTATATATCTTGCTGCATTATTAATTGTTAATTATTATTGATTATTATATGGTAATATTGAGCATATATATGTAAGTAAGTAGTCACAAGTTAATATTGACATTCCCCATCTGATAATAATAATGTCCGTTAATTACAAAATTATTAACTATTCCATTAATTAAACTTAACTTGAAAGGATGATTAATTAAATTAAAATTTAATTAAAAAGAATTACATGAATATTATTTAATTAATTAAAGAAGTTTAATTACTAATTATATATAAACTGATTTATTATTTGCACATTTATTTTATTTGTATAGTTAAAAGTTAATTAAAAAAAGAAAAAAACATGAAGAAGGTGTCACGAGTGTGACTTAACATGTCACACCGGTGAAGAAGTGTCACGGTTAAGTCACACCAGTGAAGAAGTGTCACGAGTGTGACTTAACATGTCACAACCGTGACATAAACCCTTCCTAAATTCTTTTTCTTCTCATCAATTTCTTTGCTAAACCAAACTTTGACGACCCTTTTGAATAAAAATATGATTTGATTAAAAATTTTTAAAAGCACATTCACATATTAATTCACTTTCATTGGTGTATTTTTGGAATTTTCCTTAACTTAACTCTACTCCTTTCCTACGGAATGATAAAATCTTATAGATATCTGTAAATCTTTCAAATAGATATGCGTGAGTATTTGTAGGGATATGTCGGCTATTTCAGTTAGACAATATTTTGAATTCATAAGTCGACTATTTAAATTTGCAATTTATTTGGTTGTCACAGATGAAATTTACAAATAATTGATGTTACTTTAATAAACATTGAATATGTTTTACATTGTTATGAAGAAGCCTCCCTTTTATTTAAAATCTGGTTCACAAGAATTCCATTCCATTCTAATTTCATTTCCAATTTCATTGCCTTCCTCTTGTTTTACTTCTTCAAAATGAGTTACGAAGAAAACATGTCTCAAGTTCAGAAAACTAAATCTGTTATTCGGTATGTTACAAAGGAAACTCCCTTATCACAAAACTAGGTAACTGCTTCTCTTTCTCTACTCTTTCGTATTTTTAAGTAGGAAGATGCAACTTGATATAAATATTGCATAAAATGTTTGCTTTACCTAACATTATTTTTTACTTGATAACATAATTTTTTTAACCAAGAATTGTGTTGAAAGGTTCTTGAGAGTTAACGACAACAACGAAATTAAAGACTTGCCTTTCTTAGAGAGAAAGCATAATTATAGGTATTTTCATAATTTTCATGATAATTTTTATACAGGTTCTTTTCATTCTTTTGTTTTTTTAATTTTTTGTTTTGAAGTATAGAGAAATTAACAGTTGATGAATTTATCACTGAAATTGCAGAAAGGCTTGCTTATTTAGTAGGTCAAGATGAAAGTTCTAAACTTGTTTTGATAATTTTCAAACTCTATCAATTGTGTCTTTTTTTCAAACTCGATGAAATTTATTGACAATACTATTTACATATGTCCTTTCTAAATTTCATTTTCACATTTATCACTTCTAAACTTGTTACTAAGCTTCATTTTTTCTTGGCTAAAGATGTTTCTTAAACAAAAATTACATGAAGTTTCATTCACGGAAACTGTAAGTTAGCATGTACAATTTTTTTTTATATTTTTTCAATTTTTGTCTCTCTTATTTGATAACTTCCCTAGGTTATCTTTTGGTTTGATTTTTATAGGTTCACATGCTTCATTGCGTTTACTTTGGAAGTTGTCATATCAACAATGCGCAAAAACTATGAACAATTTGTTATTATTTTTTATGCAAGTATGTTAACTCATGTGTTAATGTATAAAAGTATAACAACTGTTTTATTAAAAAATATTTTCTTTTAACAACCTCATAATTTTTTTAAAATATTTTCCAGGTTTTTATAAGTCTGCTTTGACCTTCATGAATGTATTTTTATCAATATTGAAAATTATTACCAACTATTATCCGTCCAAACTTTACAAAGTGTTTCTAATCGACCTCCCATCTTTGTTTTGTTATGTATGGAAGGTAATATTGATACGTATTTCTCTTGTTTATATTCTTATTGTTTTTCTAACATGTGGTATTCAATTAATATATAATTCAAAATTTTATTTTTATTACACAATATCAAACCATTTGTTGAATTTTCAACTATCACCTATATCATATATTCATTGGATTTTGAAGAAACATTAGAACTTCCGTTACACCCTTCCACAAGATCAACTGTTAAAGATGGGTTACACTCTTCAAGGTTTTCCTTAACAATGTCACAATATTGTAACCCAAACAAACCATGTTATCTTAGTTTAACCGCACCACCTTCTGCGGCTATTGCCAATTCTTCTTTAATGTCCTCGTACATTAACTCGTTAATGCCAGATCCATTTCCTTTGGATCACTCGTTGTTAGAACCTATAATCAAAATATTAATTCTTATGCAACAACTATCAACAAAACTTTATTCCCATGTACTCCCATTCCACAATGCATTATCGAACCAGTTAAATTTGCTCAACCATAAACCCCACAACCTTCTTTTTTTCGATTACCAGCTATGTATTTGCTTTAAAAAAAACTAATAGATCTCATAAATGTAAACAATTACTTTTACCTTTCTTAAAATTTTATAGGATCCCTTATAATGAGACCGTTTATAGGTCAATTATGCGAGCTCCAATCGGTGGTCTGGTATTTATTGTACCACCTCATCTCAAGGGTAGTAACTTTTCTATATCAAATCGATTTTAAGATAAGAATAGTGTACAATTTATTTTTATTATATATGATGACATCTTTTTCATGATATAATGAAATGCATATTTGATTAAATCTTTTTGTCTCTTATAAGAATATGTATTTATATTGAGTTGTTTTAAGAGTAATAAAACAACAATTATTAAGTTTAAGGTAATGGAAAATTTTATATTTTATGAAATATCAATAGCAACAATTAATTGAGATTTTCATTTGAAAGAAAAACCTGCAATGGTCAAAAATTAATATGTTTATTTTATATTAATAAGCCAGGAATGCTTCCTTTCCCTGTTCATAATTTATCATGTAATAAAAATCATCTTCATTTAGAAATTATTCAGTAATTATTATTCATAATTAATCAGTTACTTAATTAATTATATTTTAATAGAAATAATTATCATGTATCTTAAATATATTATAATTAATTAGTCAATCGATTATGTTATGATTAATCAACTAATTAAAATATTTCAATTAATTATTTAATTATTTAATAAAAAATGTTGTCAGATCATAATTGCTACATCAAGCTTTTGACCATTAAGTCACAAGCGTGACTACTTATACATTAATATACACTGAATATTATAGTATAATAATTAATAATGTGGTAATATAAATATAAATGTTAATATTTACTATTTAATCGATTAGTTATATTTTAAAACATCAATCAATTAATTATATATTAATTATAGTTGAATAGTCGTAATAATAAATTTATAAATAAAGTCTATTTTAATAAAACAATTAATTTATTATATCATAACTACTATTAATTATGTCATAATTAATTTATTAACTATGACTTTAGTACATTTAATTTATAAAATGAAAAAATTTGTCACTCTATGCTTACCCAAGTAATCAATCTATTATTTGTAATTTAATTAGTAAATTAATTATATATAAATTACACTTAATTTAAAATGTCACAAATATATGGAATAATTATTAAATATTCCAGGATCATCATTAACATATATAATAAATATTAAATGTATTGCCTTTTTTTTTTTGTCGGTATTGATTATTCTCTCACCCGTTCTTCATTAGTATTAACGCCTATGACTATTAACTGGGCTCGTATTCAAGTTATATAAATTTATCGTATTTTTGTTTAATCATTGATTAATTAGCCATTAAAATATTGTTAGTTAGTTTTAATTATTTATAATATATTTAACACCAACCAAAAAATAATTTCTTCTTTAAAATATAATTGATTAAAATATAATTAATTAGCTAATTTTCTTTATGTGTTGATTATTAAAATAAATAAATTATTTAATTTATAAAATTACAATTTATTTTAAAAATAATTATTTATCTTTATAAGTAATACAATTATTTAAGTATATTGTCTTTTTTTTATTCGCCGATATTTATTCTCTCATCCATCGATTTCTTTTTTATTCATTATTAGTCAAGGCATGAAATGTTTTTCATATATTTTAATAAATCAATTAATTTATTTTATTCTAATTAGTATCAAAATTAATTAATTAACTATGATTTAAGTATATTTCAATTATAGAATGAAAAAAAGCCACTGTATAATTAGTTAAGTAATCAATCTATTAATTATAATTTAATTAGTTAATTAATTATATATAAATTACACTTAATTATAAATGACAAAAAATGAATGGGCTAATTAGTCAATAATGCAAGGTAATTACATGCATACTAATATACTAATTGATCAATTAATTATATGTTATTTAACACATCAATTAATTAATTATATATTAATTATTATTAATTATAATGGAATAAAATTACAGTTAAAGATCAATAATTGATTTGTACATAAATTATAGTTTGATAAATTAATTAATTAATTATATTATAATTGTCAGTATTTAGACCGAAATAAGCTAACTAACTAATTAATCAATTAATTTTATTTTAAATATGTAATTATACTTTAATATGTCTTACATATATTATAATTAATTAATACTAATTAATTATGTTTTATTAATTAATCCATGATTTAATAAAAATATTGCTTGACCTTTCTCACAGGCGTGACAATTAAGTCACATCTATGATTCCTATGTTTAGTTTAATAATAACATTTAATTTAATTTTAATTAATTAATTACTTATATTTAAAATGATCAATCTATTAATAATATTTAAATTAGTTAATTAATTTTATATAGATTATATTTAGGCATAGGCGTGACTATTTCAGTGATTATTCCTATATAATAATTAATGATAATTAATAATGAAGGATGATAAAAAGCATATATATATTTTTACTACTTAATCAATTACTTTTTGTAATTATAATTATTTCTTTAATTAATTAATCAAACAAAGTATAATTTCGTTTCTAATGGTCTCAAATTGAATTTATGATGTATTAACCAGTAAAATTTTGATTTTTGCAAAAGTTAAATGATAATTAATTGTGATTGTTTATTAAATTCAGAATTCACGGGTGTGACTAAGCAGTCGCAACCGTGACTTAAAATTAATTATTATTACCTTATATTATTTTTACCTTATAATAAAATTTTGGATAATTATAAACGTTACTTTATTTAATTGGATTCTATAAAATTTAAATTTTGAATTCATTGAAATTTAACAACATTTCATGGTAAATTTAAAATCTTTTTTATATCATTATTTATCTTATTTGAAATTAAGATACACAAAAAAACAAAAAATAAATTTTTTGAGTATTTTAAAAAATTATATGCTATATTAATATTTCAGTAACAGTCTCAAATTCTCTATCAGTCAATCTCAGTCAGTCAATTACCACCGTGTTCATCCATAATTAAGTTAGCCATTTTGTAATTAAAAGAAGTTACATCATAATTATTTCTCTACAGAAAGAATTAAACAACGTCTTTATATTTTGTTGTTTAACATAACTTCTCTAACCTAACTCAGATCATATTTCTTCGTCTTCAAACTAACGAATCAAACAACGTCTTTATGCAAACATAAATTCTTTGACCTACCTTCTTATATCACCTTTCTTCGTCTTCAAGCTAAACCAGATCAAATTTCCTATTTCAGCAAAGAAGAAGAAAATTCAGATTTCCTATTTCAGCAAAGAAGAAACTATTATCATTCGTAAGTTATTCCTTTTTTGTTACGTTTTCGGTTTATTAAATTTTGATCATTTTCATTTATGATCAGATTATATTTTGTTAATGTATTACCTTTTTTAGATAATATTGTGTCAATCTTTCTTTGATTATCATAATTTTTTTGAAAATATAAAATGCTATCTGTATCTGCTGTTTATTACATTTTTACCAATTTTATTTGTTATTATCTAATTTGTTGTTTACAAATGTGATTGAACCCGTGATATTCATGCTTGTATAGTTAAATAGCAAATATTAGATTTTTACGATTATATTGTGTTAATGTGTTACATTTGTAGGATTATATTATGTTAATGTGTAACAATTTTAGGATAATAATATATTAATGTTTCATTCATTATTATCATGTTTTGTAAAATAATTTTTTTTCATCAACCGAAAATTTGAACCTTTAATCGGAGTTTTGAACCTGGAGTTTTGAAGGAAGATAAGTTAAGGATACATTCATACAAATTTTAAATCGATTCATTCTAATTACTTCATAAAAATTTTTTATTTACTGATTATATAAATAATTGATTTATCTATAACTTATTTATAAATAACTGAAGAATTTTTATCACATTTATTTTTTATTGTGTTAATTAAATATTTAAAAAATAACCTATATTATCACGATAATACCGATACTTAATATTATTGATTATTAATTTTAATTATTAAACTTGTTAGTTTTAAAATATATTATATTATGCATCATCAGGCATGCATTTTTTAATTCATTCTCTTTATATAGTCGTCACGGTCACAATCAGTGACTTTTTAACTTTTGTTTATTAATCTTATTTATGTTAGCTTTTATTTTATATAGAAAAGTCCTAACATCTGATATTATTTAATGTATAAATGAATATTGTGCAATTTTAAATTTTTTGATGCAATTATCAGTATTTAAAATTTTAAATGTATATTAAGAAAGTAATTATAATAGAAATATTAAAAATATATAATTTAGAATACTAAAAATGAATAATTAAAATTAGGTTGTAAAATTTTAAATGTATATTAAGAAAGGAATTATGATAGAAATATTAAAAATATATAAGTTAGAATATTAAAAATGAAAAATTAAAATTAGATTGTAAAATTTTGGAATGAAAAATTTTAAAAAAGTAGGACATGTAAAGTGTGATGTATTCTTTATAAATGGATAAAATATAGAAAGTAAATACAAATATAAAAATGTAATTAAAAAGTAAAAATATCATTATTCAATTATTAATTTTGTAATTAATTAAATAATTCAGTTATGATTAAATAGGTCAATATTTGGAGTGAAAAAAATATTTAGGATTTTATAAATGTTTCAAATAGCATTCACTTGTTGCTTTGAATGGATACAATTCACAAAATCTCAAATACACTTAAATCCCTGAGTCACGGGTGTATTTGAGTCACACCCTAACTACAAATCTCTAAAAGTTTTTAAATCAATATTTAATAATTTGTTTTTCTTATTTTAATTTAAATTAAGTATTTTCAGTCACGGGCCCGTGACTACAAAATCCTATACTTAATTAACTTAACAATAACTAATCATGAATAATAACATTTTATTTTATTTTAATTAATTAATTAATCAATTAATTAATTATATTTTAATTAGTCAATTAATTATATAAAAATTAAATTTAATTAAAAATGAAAAAATATGAGCTAATTATATTTTAATTAATTATAATCTAATTATATTTAATTAAAAATGAAAACAAAATTTTTTAGTATATTTAATTAAGAAATTATGAATAATGGATTTTTCCTATCAAACATTAATTAGAATTCTTTAATATTTTTCCATATATTATGTCTGTACAAAATACATGATAAATAATTAGTTTTCATTTGTATAAATATCAGGTCATATCCGTAATTAATCTTTTCAATATTTCTGAAATTGTTTTCCTTGACCGCATTTTACCTTCATTCTTTTTAGGTTTTTTTCTTGTTCGTTATTGCCTAGTTCATTTTTGCACTATTAAGGTATGTTTAATTATGTCAAAAAAAGTATTTTATAAAATTCTGGTATATTTGTTCATGACATATTTCTTTTCACTGATATGATAATTAGTTTGTTGTTTATTTTTCCATATTTCATGACTTACATGTACAATTTTACTTTATTAATATACTCACTTACATCATATTTCATTAATTAACCTTTTTATATATATCCTGATCCTTTATTTATCTTACGCTATTATTATGCAAACTTTTTAAAATTTTTACTAATTAAATAAATGTATAGATAACCTTATATGTTAAATGTTGGTTTGTTAGATTTTTCTTAAACGTATGGTTAACCTTATTTGTTAAATGTATGCTTGTTAGATTTTTTTTATTATAAATATTAGTGCTTCATAATAAACTCTTTATTAAATCTATGATTTGTTACACGTATTGTCTTATATTCATCAATAAAGATGATATTATTGCTTCATTTTTTTTGCATGTTATATTTTGACATTTTTTAATTATATCTAACATTTATTAATGTAATATATACTTTTTTTTATACATATCTCATTTAATAATATTTATAGTATATATCAAATAATATTTATAATATATATAGTTATATATATATTTCACAAATATTGTTACTATCGATATTTTAATATTTTTAAAAAATATTATCAATTGATATATGAAAAGCATTAATGTTGTTTGCATTCAGATATGGATAGAAACGCCAAAAGACATCAAAAGTATGTTGAAATGTTAGAAAATAAAAAAACAAGAATTTTTGCGATGATTTAGAAAAACTCGAGCTGCAAAAAAGAGAAACACTACTTTGTCTTCGCTTCATCAAACAATTACTAATCAACATACCTATTCTTTCATTAATAACGAACCTTCCTGCAGTCAATTTCTCATTCATCAATCCACTAGTCAACAAATACAAAATCAATCTTTCGATTTTAATGTAAATCATGTTGATCAAGGTATAAATTTTTTAACCTATATTTTTACTATTTTTAATATGACTAGTGCACAAAGTGATCATGTTTTTTTTTTATATATATTTTAAGGGATAAATCATCATTGCTCTCCCTCAAAGTTAGTATCTCTGTAGAATTTACCTGTTGAGCCTCAATAGCTTCATTTTGTTCCAAATTGTGAACATTGTCATGCAAAAAGATTTTATCTTGAACCTCCATCATTCTGTTGCTCATCAGGACAAATTTTCATTGTTGCTCCTCCAATGCCATATGGTTTGAAATGATTATTTTTTGGCAATGCTGAAGAATCAGAACATTTAAGGAAGAATGTTCGTACATATAATAACAATGTAGCTTTTACTTCCTATGGAGCTAGTTATGATCGAGAACTAACAAAAAAATAAGAAAGGGGTTTATACATTTCTTGTTCAAGGACAAGTTTATCATTTCCTTGACAGTTTAGTGTTAACAACTAATAAGGTATCTGGAATCTAACTCTATTTCTTTGATCTTGACGAGGAACTAAAAAGAATGACTAACAATTATGATAAACTTCGTGAGAGTACATTAAAACTGATTATGGTAGTTCTATAAGATAATCCTTATGCCAAGTTCTTTCGAAGTCTTAGAGACATTCCATCACTTGAGAATCATGAAATGGTTCTAAGATGTTATCCTGGCCTTGATCAACATATTTATAATCTTCCTACTGCATCACAAGTGGCTGCTATATGGACTGAAATTAATGATGAACAAATTGATAAATGCCCTCACATCCAAGTCTATGTTCACTTGGGTACAAGTTATAGAATTCAGTCTTATTATGCATGTTATGACTCACTTCAATATCCACTTTTGTTTCCTTGTAGAGAATCTGGATGGCATCGTGGCATTAGGTGATTGATTTCACAAAGAAATAGGAGCAATGTTTTGGATAAAGGGAGTGATGTTCATTTCAACTCCTTTACTGATCCATCTAAATTGTTCGCTGTGGAAAACACAGGCAAGTTTGTCTTTTCGTTTTGTCATTTTTCAAATATTATTTAATTCCACCATTTTATTTATCAAATTTATCTTCTTTATTTCTAGTTTCTGAAGAAGGATACTGTGACGATGGTTTTGTTTCTTCTAGAGAATATTATTGTTATCGACTCCAAATGAGAGAAAATGATGAATCTATGCTGCTTTATAGCTTAAGACTGCTTCAACAATTTGTTGTGGGTACTAATATAAAGATTGAAACTTCCCGACTTGATTTCCATAGAAAAAATAGAATGAGATATGGATAGAAATTTTGAAAGGTGTTTTGGATAGTATTACCATTGGTCAAACAGAAGATTCTAGAATTAGTCGTTGAGTTGTGCTCCCAGCATCATTTATCGGTGGTCTAAGGGACATGAAAAGATGTTATCTTGATGCAATGGCTCTAGTACAAAAATATGGTAAACCAAATATTTTCCTAACCATGACTTGCAACTTTATGTGGAGAGAAATACAAGACAATCTTAAATTTCATAAAAAGGTGTAAGATAGACCGAATTTATTGGCTAGAGTATTCAGAGCTAAATTTGAAATTCTAAAAAATGAGTTGATCAAAAAATAGATCTTTAGAGATGTGGCCGCATTTGTTTATGTTATTGAATTTCAGAAGCGTGGATTCCCTCATGCTCATTTATTACTAATACTTAAGCCGCATGCTAATCTAGATTCTTACGATCAGATCATATCTGCTGAAATACTAGATCCTGATCAAAATTTACAATTATATTCTCTTGTCATTAAGCATATGATTCATGGTCCTTGTAGTTTTATGAATAAAGGTTGCCTTTGCATAAGAAATGATGCGTGCAAAAACGATCATCCCAAGAATTTTGCTCCTTTTACTGTTCATGGTGAAGATAGTTATCCATGCTATAGACGAAGAGATGATGGCAGAAAAGCTAAAATTTACAGACATGAGATTGATAATAAGTGGGTGGTTCCTCATAATCTATACCTTTTGATGCTACTTGATTGTCACATAAATGTTGAAATATATTCAACTGTGAAGCTTGTTAAGTAATTATACAAATATGTTTTTAAGGGTCATGATCTTGTCAATTTTATTATTGTTGATCAAGAGAGCACAACTGATATTGATGAAATCAGTAATTTCCAAGAAGGTCGTCGGATTTCACCTCCTGAAGCTTTATGGTGTATATATGAATTTCGTCTAGCAGAGATTAATCCATTAGTTTATATATTGTAGGTTTATCTCCCAGATCAGCAATTTATTTACTTTGCCAAAAATGCAGAGTTGTTTTATTTGTTGAGAAATATTGACTTCTTGAAAAGAATGCTAACCAAAATTTTCAAGATGAATTTTACAAATAAAAAGGCAGAAGAGATGAAATGTCTGTATAAAGATTTTCAGGAACATTTTGTTTGGAATCGAAAAACAAAATCATGGTTAGAAAGAAGTTGAAAAAAAGTAATAGGAAGATTGGTTATTGTTGACCCTAAAGAAGGAGAAAGGCATTACTTAAGGTTATTACTCACACATGTTAAAGGACCAACATCATTTGATAACTTGTTGATTGTTGATGATGAGAAAAAAAGTAGTTTCAGGGAGGCTGCACTGCAATTAGGATTGCTAGTGTCTAACTCTTATATACAACAAACTCTTGAGGAAGCTGTTATGTTTCAAATGCCAACATCGCTCAGACTTTTATTTGCTACACTTTTGTTCTATTGTTCATCAACAAATCCTAAGCAGCTATGAGAAACATTCAAAGAAGAACTTTGTTCTGACTACCAGTATGCTTCTTCTTCCCATAGTACGTATACATATGATGACATTACAAAAATGGTCCTTCAAGATATTAATAAATCTCTAAAGCAAATAGGGAAAAGCTGGGCCAATTATCATTTTGCTGATCATCAGTTTCATGTTGATTATCATCAACATCAAAGTAAAGAAATACAAAGTGAGAAGAATATACAATTTGATCTAGAAGACCTATTATTACAATCAAGGTTGAATAATGAACAGAAGTACATATTTGATTTAATTATGAATTCAATTTTGGCTTTAAGTGGTGGAAGTTTTTTATTGATGGTCTTGGTGGAATTGGAAAGACTTTCTTATATCGAGCTCTCCTTGCAAATTTATGATCACAGGGACATATTGCAATTGCTGTTGCTACATCTGGTGTTGCAACATTAGTCCTTCCTGGTGGTAGGACAACTCACTCAAAATTTAAAACCCCGCTTGATTTATCGAAGAAAAAAGTTTACAATTAAGTAAGCAAAGCAGTATTGCAAAATTGATATTTGAATCTATTATTATCTTATGGGACGAGGCTTCCATGGAAAAACGAGAAGCCATTGAAGCATTTCATGATTTGCTTCAAGATATCATGGACTCTAATCGACCTTTTGGAGGAAAAATTGTTGTATTTTGTGATGATTTTCATCAAACCTTGTTGGTTATTGACCAAGATACAAAACAACAACTGATTGATTTGAGTCTTCTAAATTCACATCTCTGGCCTCAAATGTCTACATTCTCTTTGACGATAAATATGAGAGCTATATCAAATCCAGCTTTTTGTGAATTTTTATTACGTGTAGGAGAAGGCACTGAGCCAGTAGATGAACAAGATTAAATATCCTTGCCAAAAGAATTGGTTATTCCTTATGATAGCAAGGATGAGTCTCTTAACAGGTTACAAATTTTTTCATTATATATTTTACTATCTTTTTTTAAAGAATTACAATGACATTTGTCTAATACATCGTTACCTTGATCAGGTTACTTGAAAATGCTTCCCTGACCTAAGCTTGTATTCATCTAATCTATATAAGATGATAAACAGATGGGTACTGTGTTCAACAAACAACTGTGTTGACAAAATTAATGACGTGATGATTACAAAATTGTCGGGAAATATGCATTCATACATAAGTTTTGACAAAACAGTTGACCGAAGACATCAAGCTGATTATGAAGATTTTCTCAATTCTTTAAATCCTAAAGGCCTACCTCCACACAAACTCTTACTCAGAGAAGGCTCCCCAATTATGCTACTAAGAAATTTGAATCTAATTGAGGGACTATGCAATAGGACAAGGTTGATATGCAGACAATTAAATGACCATACAATTTCTGCAAAAATTGTCTTTAGAACTCACAAAGGAAAATTGGTTTTTATACCTAAAATTCCCTTGCAATCTTCAGAAAATGAAAAAAATGGAATACCTTTTGTCAGAACACAATTCCCTATTCGTTTGTGTTTTGCAATGACCACAATAAATTCCAAGGTCAAACACTTGATCATGTAGGAATTTATCTTCGTTAGCCTATATTCTCACATAGACAATTATATGTGGCTCTGTCAAGAGCTCGAACTCCTGAATCAGTTAAAGTTATGATTATTTCAGGAACTTTTGAATCTTCAAAGTTTGATCAAAAGATAAGAAATATTGTGTTTGATGAAATATTTCAATTAGTCAAATTATAAAAGATAAAGTTGTCAAGAGGTATGTTAATTGTTTCTTTTCAACTTGATATAATTTCATTTCATATAAAAAACTATTTCCCTTAACGAATTTATTAAACAAATTTTTTTCAGGATGGAAAAATGTTTATTAATTAAGGATATTTTAACTGGTGCTCAATGGTGGTCATATGAAATTATCGTCTAAGAAAAACATGTTGTCGCCTCACCTGGCGCACCATCAAAGAGACAAAAATTTATCTTTTTTGATTTTGAGGTATGGCGATTACACTTTCTTCATTTGACATGTTTTTTACTTAATTATTAATAATTTCTTTATTATTAACAAGGATCACAAGTTGAAGGTATTATATTCAACAATGATATCCAACGAATGAGCCACGTTTTGCAACTGTGTAAAAAATATATTATTTTTAATGCCATTGTGAAACCAATTCCAGCTCAATATCAAACTGAATACTTGAAAATACAATAGATAATTACAATTCGCACCGTTATTGAACCTGCACCAGATAATGATAACATCATCCCCATGAAATTTAACTATACACCTTTAGCCATTCTTATCAATTATATAAACGACAATCAAAAATCAATTGGTTAGACCCTTAATCTATTTCTTTATACAATGTTCACAATTTTTTCTATTATATCTAATTATATTTATATTTAACATGGGATATATATTTTGGTCGTGGTTCTTGAAGTCTTAGATAAGAAAGAAATCAACAAAGATGGCATAAATTCAACTCTGCAAAAATTTGTTATTGTCAACAAAGAGTAATTTTAAATCTATGTTATTATTTATATTTTGCATAAAATTGAGATATATTCTTTCTTTTTCCTGACATTTCTTTTTCTATTAGACAACAAATCATTGTACTGTCGATGTGGAATTCTTTTGTTAATAACGAGGGCCAACAAATTACTGAATCCTTACAGTCTTACCGATAATTGTATGTAGGAGACTAAAAGTGAACTTCTATAATGTTATTTTTTATTCATCATACTATTACATTTTATTAGTTATGTTTCTATTTTTTAAAGTTACAATTCAAAATTTTAGGTGTTACATTATCGACCTAGTTTGAGTCAGCAGTTCTTGTTGATCCACCAATACAAGAAGTTGCAAATCTTAAAAATTGGTACTGCCTTATCTTTACTCCAATAATCAATAAAATTATATAGAAATTTTATAAAAATTTGATGCTTTTACATTTATAATTATTAAGTTATAGGGCAAGACGAAATAATAATGAAATTAAAAACCTTATTAGCGAACGAGCTTATCTGAGACAATCCTGATATATCCTTCGGATCGCATCAGAAAATTACCAAAATCATGTTCTTGAATTCTACCAGCAAGGTAACTACATATTATATTCTTATAAAATATTTCATATTAATTTTTTAAATAAAATCTTATTATGGTTTATGTGCAAATAACATGGATTAAAGCTAATATTTTCTTCCAACACATTTTGCAAAAGTACTGGTATATGACATGTAAGAAATGCTTTCGTTCTATAGCTACTACCTATGGAGTTCCATTCACTTGTAATTCTTGCAGAGAAAAACTTCATGCTGAACCCAGGTTTCCTTCTTCTCTTTTCCCTTGTCAATTTACTGCTTTTTGTTTCTCATGTGGATTTTTTTAAATGACTTATTTTATTTGGATGTCACAGATGTGACCGTGACATTTTCTTCATTTTTTTCCTTCTTCACGAGTGTGATTTAACAAATCACACCCGTGACCCATGACGCTTCTTCAATGTCCATTTTTTCTTCTTCACGGGTGTCACTTAAGAAGTCACACTCGTGACAGTTAAGTCATACTCGTGACACATTCTCCAATTTAATGTCCATTCTTTTTCTTGTTTAAACAGTTATTTCCTAAACCCAATCATACAAATTCAAATGCTCAACTTGCCTTATGGTAGGTACAATGAAGAGGATAAATAATTAAGGTCAAGGCTCATATTTTGGGTTTAAAAAAAGAAAAGGTTTCATGTTAAGCTCAAAGAGGTTCACTAAAGGTAACTTCATGGTGGCTTTTTAAGCAAAAAGGGGTAAATCCTAATTGCCTTCATTATTTTAGCATTTGCATTAGATTGTGTGATCTCAACTAGTATTTGTAAGTAAGTTCTAGAGTTGCCCAATCATGAAAGAATACTCTCAACAAAGAATACTTGAATTTGGTGTTTAATAGTCCAAAAAGGCTCAAATTCTTACCAATTGAAAAGTTTCATTCATTTATCACAACAAGCTAATGTCCTTTTAATCACAATTCAAGTTACTTAGTCTAAGCATGCAAGTATACTCATTCACTTATATTATGCATTTGTAATCCAGATTGAGTTCATTTAATAACCATGCATCTCAAACTACTAAATGGGAAAACAAATACACAACTCACAAATAATAATTTTTTTGAACTAATACTCCCCCTCCCCACCCACTTAAACATCACACTATTCCTATTGTGAATAAAAAAAGTAAAAGAGGGTTCTAAGACAAATGAAAAAATTAACATGAAAAAGGACAAACATTAACATTAAAAACTTAAAAGACATTAAACTAACATGTAATAAAAAATAAAAGAAAAGAGATAGAAGTACGATACGAAAGTGTGGGTGGTGGCTACGTTGATGCAGGGTCAAGCATGATAATAAGCATGACATCCTACATTGAGGAGTGGAGATAGTTGTGAGGAAGACAAATAGAAGAGATTGAAAAGTAGGCCTGTGAACACAACGCAAATAGATTAAGTTGAGTTTCACTAAAAGAAACTATCAAACAATTAGTTGAAAAACAAACATAAATTATATAGGTTGCCTCCCATTTAGCGCTTCTTTAATGTCTTTTAATTGGACACTTCAACCACTATGTTGAAGGTGGATCATTCAAAGTTACCAATTCCACTGTTGCCTTCTCTTCATTGGTCTTCTTCTCTAAGAAATTGCCAACCTTTCCCTTAGTTGCATCGTTCAGCAATTGATAACACTTAACAATTTCTCTCACCAAGTCCAACTCATTTTCTTCCTCTTCCTGTATGGCAAAATTACAATATGCAGCATCAATTTGATCAACAAAAGAACTATCTTCAAAAACAGTAGTAGTAGAAATAAGTTCAACATTAAAGATTAAAAATTCTACTGTTTCTCCCAAAATAGTTATGCTTAGTTTCCCATTTTTCAAATCAATCAAGGTATTGGTAGTTGCTATAAAAGGCCTCCCTAAGAGTATAGAGTGCTCATTTTCTTTCTCCTTCACTTTCCCTATGTCTAGGACAACAAAGTTTACGGGAATAATCAATCCTCCAACTTTGACTAACACGTCCTCCATTATTCCTTTCAGATAACAAATTGACCTATCAGCTAATTGAAAACACATATTCGTAGGTATTAACTGTCCTAGATCCAATTTCTCATAAATAAAGTAAGGCAAAAGGTTTATCCTCGTTTCAAGTTCAAGCATACCCTTAACTTCATTGCCATTACCAATTAATACTTTCACGATAAAACATCCTGGGTCTTTTAGTTTGGGGGGTAAATGCTGTTGTAGAATTGCACTTGCTACTTTTGAAATCAACATCTTTTCATTAGGTTCAAACTTTTATTTCTTGGTGCTTAGTTCCTTAAAGAACTTGAAATAAGCTAGAATGTTCCTCATCACATCTAACAAGGGCATATAGATAGGAAAATTGCTTATCTTCTTTCAACTCCTTAAGGTGGCTTGGATATGGAATTGGTGATCAATAAGGATCCATTGCCTTGTGCAGTTTTTGTCCTTCATTGTCCTTGATGTCATGTTTAAGTTGTTTACCCCTTTCAATGTGACTTAAAGAGTTCCTCTCATTGCTTTTCTCATTCTGCTTATCTTCTTCTCTAGCGAGGCTTTCCTTCTTTTGATTACCAGTATCAGATAGCTCAGAAGGAAACTTAACATGATTGTCAATCACTTTATCGCTTCTTATAACTGTAATGGCTTGGGCTCGCTTGAGTTGAATAGGCAACCTTCCTTTTTTATTGTTATGTATTTGAGCTGCAAATTTCCCTACTTGAAACTCAATCCTCTTGACAGATGCTTTTAAAGAGCTGAATCTCTTGTTGTTTGTTTCTTGATTCTGAGTTGTGACCTGAATGAATCCATTCAATCTTTCCTCCAAAGAAGGCTTTCTTGGTAGGTTGTCAATTGAGGATTGTCCTTGGAAAAAGTTTGGCCTCTGAAAATTCTAACACTGTGGTTGGGGTTGCATCAGTGGATTGTTGGTCTTTTAAGAGAAATTGGGGTGGTTTCTCCAACCAAAGTTGTAGGTTTTTTTAGTATGGATCATTTCGCTCCCTTAGTTGAGAATCTTTAAGTGAGTTAACTTATTCTTCCCTATCTGCCAAAGGTTAGTAAGAATACAAATAAATGTTAGCTCTATGACCAAAAGTTTCACAGTTACCACACACCTCTTAATTGGAAATGTTTTAGGGTAGCCTTGTAGTTAGCATCTTCACATGCCTCATCAACTCAGCTAACTGCGCAACCAATTCTTGATTTGAGCTCGCTTCATAAACTCCAACTCTTCTTCTACTAATGCTCTTTTATTGTGAATTGACCCTATTATTTTGAAGATTTCATATGTTTTTTTAGCCTTCCTCTCTCCTATAGTTCCTCTTACTACATTGTCTACCGTGTATTGGTATTGTTGCTTCAACCCATCATAAAAGAATTGGTTTAGCATATGAAGTGAAAAATGATGGTGCGGGCATTAGATTAGCAAGAGTTTCCATGCCTCGTAGAATGACTCTCCCTCCATTTGAGTGAAGGTGGCTATCTTGGTGTGCAACTAAGAGGTTTTTTTTATGTAGAATTTTCCCATAAATTTGTTATGCACCTCCTCCAATGTAGTCAATGAGCTTGATGGAAGAGTCATCAGCCACGCCTTGGCTTGATCCTTTAATGTGTAAGGAAACATCTCATTTTGGGTTGATCTTCTCTTTAGCCATCTGAAGGGAAGGTCTGGAAAGTGGTATAAAATTACCGAATGAAGTTTAAAGGGTCTTCATTAGGAACCCCATAGAAAGTTGGCAGCATGTTGTAGTGGATGCTCTTCAGTTCATAGTTTTTGGCTGCTTCTCCCAAACGGATGCACAAAATGGTAGTATAGATCATAGGTCTGACATACTCCTTCATCACTAATTACCTTTCACCCATCTTTTGGTTATTAAATTGATCTTCATGCTTGGGTTCCTCGCGATCATCTTCAGAGTCCCCTTGAGGTCTTCTTATTTAATGTATGCTATCAATGAAAGGGACGAGTTCACTATCTAGGGATCTCCTTCCTAGCATAAACTAAACGAGGTCACTTCTAGAGACCTCCTCCCTTACACAAACTAACGACATAAAGTACTAAATTAATAATAAAAATAAAAAAAATGTAACAAAATAACACAATAAAACTTGCATGCAGGAACAAACAGAAACAACCAAAATCACTTTAGCAAATAAAAACAATCAAAATTAATTTAAGTTTAGAATACTAAACAACTCCCCAATAGCGACAAAAACTTGTTGTGCCTAAAAAGTTATAAAAATTACCTAGGCCATCCTACTCACAAGTATAAGAGGTAGTTGTAGTGATTACCCAGGGTCGTCTCCCACGAAGGTGAAATTGGTTCACTTAAATTAATTTTGAACAAAAACAAAAATAAATGCAATCCTAAACACTCTATTTTGATTTTTTGAGTAAAAGATTTTAAAGCAAATCTTACAATTGAATTGAAAAGTAAAATGATTCAACCGGAAGCAAGAACGAATAGAAATCGAAGTGAAAAACTCTTAAGAATTAATTTCACTAATTTAATCTCCTATGCATGATTAAGGGAAAATGATTGGGTAGTTGTCTGACTAAAATTAACAGTTGTGTTCTAAAATCGGTTCAAATAATAAACTAAGTCTAACTTTCATATTCAACAAGTTATTATCTGAATTAATTAAGGAAACCCGACTACTAATTACCATTTAAGTTAATATATTTCTAGTTCTTAACCTAACTGTCTATAGTTTCTCATTTTATATTAAACTTCTTCTCTTGATCCTTCGTTTAATACCAAAATGATGCAAATTTTGATCATGCTATTACATCCATTCAGTTCAGAAACTATATTAATAAATAAGACAATAACTTAGTCCCTCAATCATGCATATTTGACTAAAATAACTACATTAATCCTTAAGAAAAAGAGATCAGCCTATCACAGATATCACAAGATTCATCATCATTAAACTCTTTAATATCATCTTTATCAGTATAAGTAAAGTATTTAAGTAATAAACTAAGTAAATAACCGAATGAACTATGAATAGATAACAAATAATAGTCGACTAAGCTATGAAAGTAACAAGTTCAGTAATAACAAGAAATAGAGCAACAACTGAACAGAATAAGCAAACAAGGATCGAATGAGTGTGAAGGCGATGGTCTCCTACCCCTCTCAAGCTTCCCACATTAGCTCTCACCTTCTACTTCAGCTTGTTCTCACCCAGATGCTTGCATTACCTTCCCCTCTCTACTATGTCTCTCTCTTCTTCCCCTCAATCAACTAGTCTCTGCTTCCTTTCTCTCTTCTCTGACTTCTTTCTCTTTATTTGCCTTGGGTGTGTGTTGAGTGAAGAATGAAGAATGGAATGAATGATGTCGCTGCCACCCTCCTATCCTTTCTATTTGTAACCTCGTTTAGTTTTAGGTTTTCATGCCTCTTCAACCTATAACTGCCACGTAATAAAACAAATGGATTAAAGAAGCATATAAAAATTTGCACGGGTGTGCATAGGGTGGTCATAGTGGTGACAAGTTAGTCACCAACGTGACTAATCTTGTCACGAAGGTGACAAGTTAGTCCCACCGTGATAGGCTTTGCCACAGTGGTGACATCTTTAGTCACCACCTTTCTTTAATTTTTTTTTCTTTTCCTTTCATGCAAATTTATGTCAAATTTTCCTTTAACCTTTATGCAAAATTTAGAAAATAATCTAATTATCATTTATGCAATATTCACACCATTTCCACCAATTTATCTCACATTTGGATCAAAACACAAGGAATTGTAACCAAAATCAAGATATGAAGGCAATTAAAAGCAATAGAAACTAGACACAATAGGGTTGATAACAATAATGGACTTACTAGATAACTAGCACTCTTTAGTCCACTAAAATTCATTTGGTTTTTTAATGTTTCTGTGGACAATATAACCTTATATTTGCTATAAATTAACTTTTATTCTCCTATGGGTGTTCATGAATTTGAGGAATTCACCTACGCATGCACTTACCCCTAATGTTCATTTTTTAAAGTTAAGTTTTATATTATATTTTCTTAGGTTTGTAAAGCATTATGTTAAATTGGTAGAATGATTTTTGTCCCTTTTTGTATTTATATCATATAATTGACATAAAATTACGTATTCCTATAGTTACTTATAGAAGACCATGTTAACTAACGTTTGTTTTCTTCATATTGAAAGGCATGTCTTCTCCTTATCTATTACATTCATCTTATATGAATTGATCACAAGTAGGCATTTATGAAGATTAAAGTATGGAGGATTGAAGCAACATCTAATAATTGATATATCTTTAATAAAGCGTAACTATTCTTTGAGCATGCCTTTTAAGTTTGTAAAGCCCACATATATTCTACATTTTTATTTTCTTTTTTGAACTATACCACATTAGCTATTCATATCAAATGTCAACTTGTTTAATGAAGAATGCTTCTAACAACTTAAAAATTACTTCCTTACTCTAGGCACATCGACTGCACTCTACACAAAATTGTCTAAGTGTTAAAGTAAACATTTCTTTAGGACTTCATAGTTTCATCTACTTGTGCCTTGATTTAGGTTTTACCACTATGTCCTATTTGATTTCACCATTTTACTCCCTTTTAATCTTTTTTTCCAAATCCCTAACATTTAGTACCTCTATATTCACCATATATGTTACGTTCTTTTCTTTTAGGAAGGTGGTGTAATATTGTTTTGCCATCCGTTGGTATCCAAACAACCCCTGCTTAATTTGGAGTTGAAAACTTTGTTAACAGTTGATGCAAATAAGAAATTGATTAATTAGTACAAAGGGAAGTCCTTCTAATTAAAATGTTATACATAGAAAGTCTTCCTACAACTTAAAAATAGATCACATTTTTATCTATCTTAATCATATTCCTAATCTCATAGGCACATATATCTTTCTTTTTGTGCTATTTTGGTCTCTTTAAAACATAGTAGAAGTGATAGTTAGATGTTTTAATATATTTATTAAGACGCTCATCTATTTGAAGGTATCATAGAAAAAAATATCTATAGCACTATATGTAACATCTAATATTCTTTTAAAAAATTAATTGTTTATCAAAATAATTACTAACATGGTGTTTTTATTAGCACGAATCTTGATTAAACTAGATTTATAATTGACAATTAAAGATTACTTTTAACGTATTATAAGATGAAATAGGGGCTATTGAAGTTTATGATGAATTGTTCAAGTAGGCTATAATAAATAAGGGCTTTTCTTTATACAAATTTGATGACAAAGAAGCCTATATGAATGCAGAAGTGTTCCATGCTCTTTTGGTGTGTCCTTACATGAAAATTTTTCATAATTTTACCATAGGAACCATGTCTTCTAGGTTTATGTTATGAACCATACATATATACATGAAATTTCTTTTTAGCTTTGGATGTAGAAGATGATACATGAGCATTGAAGTTTCTGTGCCTATAATTGGAGTCTATCTGCTCATATGGTGACATAGGCAATGGCTCAACAATATGCAGATTATTTTTGTTACAAAAAATTTCTTACCATTTAAGGTTTTTTGGGACCCAAGATGCCTTATTTTTCACCTACTAAATTGAAATTATAAAATGATGCTTTAAGAATATTTTTACTTTTTCAATACCTCATTCTCATACAATAAACATGCTCATTTTCATTGCCAACAACCACACTATTAAATTATATAAGATCATACACATAACATTTCAATTGCTCATCTAAATCAATATGCATTAAAGAGTTTTTTAGCTTTTTTATACTTGGAAGATATTTTCTTCATTTTTATGCTTATAGCCTTTAGGCATTCAACTAACTCATTGTACGAAAGATTAATATCATAATTATTATTCTCATCATAAGAGATTTAGCAATGGTGTAACTTATTATTATTGGATATAAAGCACAAACTTTGTATAATATTTTTTGTTTCATGACTTTAAGAAATAATAGTGTCATCTTATTAAGCCTTTAAATGCTTTATTCTTCTTATTTAATTACTTCTCTCTCTTAATCTTTAATAATTTCTTAAATTTCTTTGTGATTATATTTATATCATCCTCATCACTTTCACTTATATAAGTCTTATATATAATTTCTCCTCCTTAAAGACTTTAAAAATCACACCTTTTGTTGTTGAAGTAAGCTCTTTTTTATGTAATTCATTCATCTACATCTCATAGGTTAGTGATTAGATTAACTTTTCCAATGGTATGGTCCTTAATTTTTATATTTTTGTTTATTGTCTTTCTTGTAGGCCGTGTTTTATGTTGAAGAGCGTCGATAATTGTCCAACCTTAATCATCTTCTTTGTAGTTTGAGACTGTCCATCTATCAAGGTAAGTCATTCAACTAATAATGTCTACAATGTGATGGATTTTATGTTGTTCTTTGCAATTTTACCTATAACAATGATTGATGAGATTTTAGGTTGGGGTTTAATAGCCTAAGTATTTATGTTTAGGCATTGTTTAAATTGAAACATAAAGACTTGAACTTGTAGGTGACTAATTCAAACTTAGTATTAACATAAGAAATTCATGTAATTGACAAGACAATTCTTTGTATAATAAACCCTTAGGATGGTATATAGGCTGGAAACTCATGATGCAACTCCTATGAGGCATATCAGTGAAAAATTCCACGAGTGCTGGAAGTCAGCGCAAGAACTTGCTTTCTCGATTCATCTAGTCTAACAATGTCACTTACCATAGTTCAAAATCAAACTTTATAAATGAACTTATAGGTGATTAAATCAAACTTAGTATTAACATAAGAAATTCACATTATTGACATGACAATTCTTTGCATAATGAACCCTTAGGATAGTATATAGGATGAAAACCCGTGATGCAACTCCCATGAGGCTTATCGGTGAAAAATTCTACGAGCCTGGGACTCATAACGAAAACTTACTTTCTAATTCAGCTGGTCTAATAATGCCACGTATCATAGTGCTTGTTTAAAATCAAACTTTGTAAATGAACTTGTAGGTGATTAAATCAAACTTAGTATTAACATAAGAAATTTAAGTAATTGACAAGACAATTTTTTGCATAATAAACCCTTATGATGATATATAAGCTGGAAACCCGTGATGCAACTCCTATGAGGGTTATCGGTAAAAAATTCCACGAGCATAAAAGCCACAGCAAGAACTTGCTTTCTCGACTCATCTAGTGTAACAATGCTACATATCATTGTGCTTGTTTAAAATTAAATTTCGTAAATGAACTTGTAGGTGATTAAATTAAACATAGTATTAACATAAGAATTTCACATAACTGACAGGACAATTCTTTGCATAATAAACCCCTAGGATGGTATATAAGCAGGAAACTTATGATGCAACTCCCATGAGGCTTATCGGTGAAAATTTTCACAAGCCTAAGAGTCATAACGAGAACTTAGTTTCTCAATTCATCTGGTGTAACAATGCCACGTACCATAGTGCTTATTTAAAATCAAACTTTGTAAATGAACTTGTAGGTGATTAAATAAAACTTAGTATTAACATAAGAAACTCACGTAATTGACAACACAATTCTTTGCATGATAAACACCTAGGATGGTATATAGGCTGAAAAGCTATGATACAACTCCTATGAGGCTTATCGGTGAAAAGGTTTCATAAGCCTAGGAGTTATAGCGAGAACTTGTTTTCTCGATTGATCTGGTGTAACAATGCCACGTGCCGTAGTGTTTGTTTAAAATCAAACTGTGTAAATGAACTTATAGGTGATTAATTCAAGCTTAGTATTAACATAAGAAATTCACGTTATTGACATGATAATTCTTTGCATAATAAACCCCTAGGATGATATATATACTGAAAACCTGTGATGCAACTCCCATGAGGCTTATCGATGAAAATTCCATGAGTCTAGGAGTCACAGTGAGAACTTTCTTTCTTGATTCATCTGCTCTAACAATGCCACGTACTATAATGATTTTTTAATTTCCTTTGATTTTATTTATTGTAAACCAATTTCCACTCTTTTATTTTAATATAAAGTTAGAAAAATAATATGTTGGTGCTTTTTTTACTTCTTAATTTCATTTCATATTGATTTTCAAATTGCTTTATTTGACTAATACTCATATATGTTGTCCATCAATTAGGTCAATATATCGATAAGCCAAGTACAGTTCATTTGTAGGTTGCTTATATGGTATAAAGATATATTAACGATTATAAAGATAAAATCCTTATCTTTCCTAAAAAAAAATCTTCTATGATTGTAAGGTTCTTAATGACTTAGAATGTGGTGTTTGTCTAATCATTAAAGTGAAACTGGTTGTGATTGAGTTATCTAATTATGAAATCATATAGTAGGATAGGCTGGTTTCAATTTGGAGGGGAAATAGTTAGAGACTTGTAAAAACTTAGGAGAAATGAAGGATCTAATGATGTGTAAAGTAAAAATTAAATGTTCTGTAAGATTAATATGGATACTACTGTAATGATTATTACATCAAACTACAGTTACTTTTTTAAATAACAGTTTTGGAGAAATGAGTAATGTTGATAGATTTTGGATGTATAAATGATTAACACCCAATTGTTTCATTAATGCTAAGATTGTTGAGGGAGTTAAAGCTTTTATTCACTATGCATGTTCTCAACCTACATATATGGATGGTCCAAAGATCAGATGTCCATGTAAAAAGTGCAAACATATTCGTTTTCTTCCTATTGATGAAGTGAATCTTTGTTTGTTAAGGAAAGGGTTTGTTCTAAATTATTTTGAGTGGACATGACATAGGAATTCATTAATTTGTATCACTTCAAAGGGTAATGAAGTAAACTCGTCAATAAATACGGATAGGTTTGAAGGGGGACTGGATTTATAACAAATAATGTGGGTGCAACTGAAAATCCTTACATCTAAATGATTTATGATGTAGCCAGTTATACCTTTCAGGCAAATATAGAAAATTTTGAAGAAGAATCAAACCCACATGCAAATTTTTTTTTTGACTTATTAAAATCAATTGACTAGGAATTATGGCCAAATTGTGAGATGATGACTCAATTATCTTCGATTGCTCGAATATTGAACATAAAGTCTAAATGACATATTTCTTATCGAAGTTTTGATAAAATTCTTGCTTGGTATAATGAATCATTGCCTCCTGATCATATAATGGTTGATAATTTTTACAATATGAAGAAACTTATTAGGGTGGTCTGCCAGTTGAAAAAATTGATTGTTGCAAATTGGGATGCATGTTATTTTGGTGAGATGATATGGAATTACAAGACTGTAAATTTTGTGGTCAATCTAGGTTCAAACCTAGAAAGTGTACTATGAAACATATATTAGTAACTTGGAAGTAGATGTATTATTTTCCGCTAGCTCCAAGATTTCAAAGGCTATATGCCTCTGACGTTGCTGCATCTCACTTGAGATGGCATAATGAACATGAACAGGAAGATGGAATAATTATTCATCCAAATAACGGACTCGTATGGAAACATTTCAATAACACCTACTCTAGGTTTATAGCTAAAAGTTGAAATGTTAGGTTGGGATTGATGACAAATATATTTCAACCTTTTGGTCAATCCGGCTAACAATATTCATCATGGCAAATTATAATTACTTCTTACAATTTGCCTCCATGGATAAATATGAATAAGACATATATGTCTTTGACGGTGATTGTGCTAAGGTCTAGGAATCCAAACTATAACACTGATGTATTCTTACAACCATTGGTATCTGAATTGCATCATCTTTAGGAATTTGTTATAGAGACATATGATGTGTCTCTTAAACAAAATTTTTTGTTGAGAGCAACTTTGATATAGATTATTAGTGATTTCCCTACATATGCTATATTGTCTAGATGGAGCACAGTAGGGAAATTAGCTTGCCTTACTGTGGCAATGATTTTGATGCGTTTTATCTTCCTAACAAGGCCAAAACACTTTAGTTTCACAACCACGAGAAATTTTTTCCATTAGATCATCTATTTAGATGCAATAAGAAAAAGTTTAATAAGAATAGGATGGTATAAACACCTCCTCCCCCTCATAAAGCTGGTGAAGAGATATTGCAGGAGATTGATGAATTAGGAGTGCTAAAAGTTACAGAACTTGAAGTTGAAGAAGGTTTAAGAAGCTATAACATAATTAAGTTTGTTTTTCAAAAGCTTAATATCATCTGAAATAAAGTTAACTGAAATGGAAAAACTAGAAAGGGAAATTCCAGTTATCTTATGCAAATCAGAAGGGATTTTCCCTCCAAGTTTTTTTGACTGTATAGAGCATCCACCCTTGCATTTAACACATGAGGCTAAACTTACTAGTCTAGTTCAATATCGATGGATGTATCCATTTGAAAAGTAATTAAGGTTAATATTTTAAAAAAATTATAGCATGTTTTAATCACATAGTTGTAATAACATTATTTGTAATATATATTTTTGCATTACTTGAAGAAAAATGTAAAAAACAAGGCTAGAGTTGAAGGTTCGATATGTAATGCTTGTTTAGTAGAGGAAGCAAGTTCATTTTTTTCAAATTATTTTGAGCTAAATGTGCACACAAGAGAAAGAAAAGTTTCTCGTAATGACGATGGGTGAAACGGGTGATATTGATGGTAACTTATCTATTTTCACATATCCAGGATGAAAATATGGATGTTTAATAAGAATAATGTTAGCAGAAGAAGAAATAGAGGCTACCCATGGTTACATTTTATTGAATTATCAAGATATTCAACCTTTCATGCAGTAAGTTTAAGTTGATTTTGAAATTGATTACTTGAGATTTGGAAGTTAATTGTTCACAAATAAAATGCATAATAATATTTTTAGATTAAACGAGGAATGGTTATGCGAGTTAATGTCTGAAACAAAACAGGATAATATCAATAAAGAAGTTTGATCACTTTCCTCGATGGTTCGAGAAATATGTAAATTTTCACTTGCAATAATTGAAATGGTTGAATTATTAAATCAAAGTGTTTAAATGGCATTATACTATTTAATATGAAAAAAATTTGGTGTGGGCCTCAAAAAATCCAATAGAGAACAAGTTCATATGTGATCTTGCGAAAGGACTTTTACGAATTGTTAAATCATATCTAGTATATTTTGTTAATGGATACAAATTTCATACAGAATATCATGGTCATAGTATGATAATAGTAAATAGTGGGGTTTGCATACAGGGAGAATTGATGGATTACTATGATAAAATTATTGAGATACTTGAAATTGAGTACCTTACATTGTCAATAAAATGGAGTGTGATATTTAAGTGTGACTAGCTTGATCCAAATCCTAATGTTGGAGCAAAAGTACACAGTCGATACAATCTAGTTGAAATCAACTAGTGAATAAGATTTAGACAATTTGAACCTTTCGTGTTAGTAAAGCAAGCGATCCAGGTGTATTATGTCCCTTTTCCCAGCTTACGATGAGACAAGTCAGATTGGTTGGCCATTTGCAAAGTAAAATCTCGAGGTGTTTTTGAATTACATGAAAAAGGAGAAAAATAAGAGAATTAAAATTGAAGCATTTCAAGAAGATGTTTATGAAATAAATGCAAGTGTAACATATGACGATAATGAACTTTTGAACAATCCAAATAATGAATATGTTGAAATTTCATATGAAAAGGATGAGGAGGACGAGAAATCTGAATAGGAGCCTGAGTTTAATTCTAACTCTTCAAAAAAAGAAGATGATGATTTTGATTTACAATTAAGTGGTGATAGCGATTAATTTGTATTTGTAATGGAATATTATATGAATAAATCTATTATTGAATAAACAATATAATGTATTTGTGTTTAATTTATACTATTCTATTACTAAAATATTCAATAAAATGTGAATTTTCAGTTAAAAATATGCTACAAAAGAGAAACACATGATATGTTGCAGCCAAGGTTCAGGTTACCATGATTTCTAGGTGAAGCATCACATTCTATAGATGTTATAGAATTAGTTGTTGTACGTCCATCTACTAGACTTCCAGATGAAGCATCACCTTCCCGATTTATAGTCCCTGTATAGTCACCTTTTGTACTTGCTGCTACACCATCCAACAACCCTGCTACACCATCCACCACCCCTACACCAACAGAGATGTCAGGGGTAAACGTTGCGGATGACAGAGGCGGCCTCCAGCCTGGAGTTAAGGGAATTGATGGAAGAACTTACATCAAAATTGTCAACAATTTGTGAGTGAAGTTCTAACAATTTTGTAATTCATGCATGATAACACCATAGGTTTATAATTAATTTATATGTTTTAATTTGAAAATGATCTAAAAATGCTTATAGATTAGGTTGGTTTCGTCTAGAATGTGCTCCAAAAATATCTCATCCAAGTTTAAGTAGAGGATAGATCTTGAGGGTTATATATGGAAGAATATCTCTCAGGCGACAATGAATTTTTATTATCAGGAGTTTGAGGTACAAAAAATATATTCTTTAATATTTTTATTTTATCTAATTTTATACATTAATTAGATTAATATTGTAGTTCATAAGTACTTATAATATATTTTTCTTTTTTTTCAGGAAGAAGTTTTTTGGGATTCAAAATTTGATGCTATAATTTATAATGTATAGGAAAGGTGAGCTCGTGCACATTATAGAGACTTTCTTGGTTTAATACATAAGAATGGTATACAACTTCCCTACATATCTGAAGAAATATGGACTTGTTGACAGCAATATTGGGCATTACCCGAGGCAATGTTTATTTCAAAGTGTAATTTTGTAGACAGACGTGCAAGACTGAAGGAAGAGAGTCTACTTGTACACACTGGAGCATCTGTGACCTACCAAGAGCATGCAAAGAAACTTGTAAGTATCAAAACTTTACACTTATATTCTGATTTTTGAACTTTTATGTATGAAATTTGATTTCAATGTAATTTTATATATGAAATTTAAAATTAAAATATATGTGTATTATGGAAAATGATAACATTATAAATGTCTGGTGCTAGTAATGGCTGTGTTGTTGAGTAAGTTCTTTTGTTTAACAGGGGGTAAATATCATAAAATAGAGAAAACTCTGCCGAATTTTTTATAAGTTATAGTTCACTTATAACAATTTATTCTGATTTTAAGAAAAGTCTATGAGCAGGAAGTCTTCACTATGATAGCTCCTTTTGCACACCCGCACTAAGAAGCATAATGATGTGACCTTTATCAACACTCGATGCAGACAACTTCATGTATATAAAATCTATTCTTTAATATTTATTCTAAAAAATGATCACTTATTAGCATATACAATTATAATGATTGGACCAAATACAAGGAAGCACTGAATGACGGTCTCAAAACTTTGAAATTGTTAATGAGAGTCAGACATATCTTGATATAGTGAGTGGTAAGGACTGACGTGGAAGGATTTTTGGCTTAGGTTCATCTGTAAACACATGTTACTCGCAATCCTCCACATCCACTACAGCTGGATCTAGTAAGCAGTCCGCATTAAATAAGAGAATCGTTCAGCTTGAGAACATAGTAGAGAGGTTGACGGAGTGCATAAGATAGCTCCGTAATGAGGTGGATGAGATGAAAGGGAGGGACAAGTCCTCATCGCAGCAGTAAGAGCATCCACCTTCACCAACTGCATAGTTTAGATAGATGGATAAGTGAATATAGTTTATGTTTTGCTACTTTTAAGTTTTTGTATGAATTCTTAATTTACAATTGTTTTCAAGAATCTTATTAGTGTACATTATAATTTTTTTATTATATTACCAATGAGGATAATTTTTACTTTATATTATCAATCAATGTTATATTATTTAGAAAAATTAAATATACAAATAAATCAAATGATTATCAACAAAAACTCAGGCGATAAGTGAGAAATGGTAGTTGAAATTTAGTTATCTTTTTCGGTGGAATAACAATATGCTGTCGGTAAATTAACGACGGAATATTTTAATTTCGTAGGTAATTTACCGACGGAATGGGAATATTTTGTTGGTAAAAATTTAGCAACACAAAATGTTGTCTGTAGGTAAAATTTTACGATGGATATTGTAATTTTGTCGTTAAATTACCTACAAAATTTTGTACAGTTGTCGGTAACTTTACCAATGGAAATACAATATTCCGTCGGCAAATTAGCCATGAAATATTGCAATTAAATTAGCCACAGAATATTGCAATTCCGTTCGTAAATTTTAGCTATAGAATTTACAAACGAAAAATACAATATTCTATCGCTAATTTACCAACAGATTTACAATATCTGTCATTAAAATTTACCTACAGCCGTTTCTTCGACGACTCTTTTCATTTGTAATTTTCGTCGCTAAATTTATTTCCTGACGGAAAATAAAAATTTTCAGTCGAAAATTTCCATCACTAAAACTTATTTTCTTTTAGTGACATTAACACTAATATTATAATTATGAATCTATTGATAAAAGGATTATCGCTAAAGGCATTTAATGAACATGTCAAAAGTATGAGCATTACTGGGTATCATTAAATAAAGTATTATCGTTTATGTATATTCTATATTTGGTACTGTTAAACCATAAAGATATATCTCATTATAGATACTATTGAGTTTTAAACTAGTTTTGTGATATATGAAGGTAATATGTCACATTAAAAGACATACAATCACTATGATCCTCTGGTTTTCACTTAATTATGACTAATGTTTTGTCTAAGACAAGGATTTTGCCCTTAGGATATGCATATTATGTTATATTATTAAACCATAATTATGTTAAATAGAACAAGTAGGACATGTTAGATAACTTCATTAAGTGACTTATATTTTATATAAATTCTATTAATTACTTGAAAAGAGATAATTGATAATTAAAATAATAATTTTTAATGTTTACATTAATGAATCATGGAATAAAAGAAAACAATTAAAAGGTATCATTTGAGTTTTAAGGGCTCATATCTCTCTCTCTCCCCCTCCCTATTTAAGATTTAATTTTGTCATATCTTAAGCATTTTACAAAAGAAGGAAACAAGGGTAAGTGAGAGATAAATAAAATCAAATTTTATCAGAAGATTATCTTGATTAAAATTTCAAAATAATTCATCTATATTTATCAAGGTTTAAGGTAAGTTGTTTACTTTAATTAAAATTATTAAAACTAAAAAATCTAGAGAATTACAAATTTAAAAGTTTCCATGATAAGGCATTACCCATTCCAAACTTATATTTTGTTCCAGTTTTTTTTTCAGATTATATATTTTTATATTTTCATTTTATTTTTAAATATAAAATGTTATTTAGTTGTTAACAATAATATTTTAAAGAAATTTTATTTTAAAATTTTGAATTATTATTAAGATATATTTAATATGATTTCAATATTGTAAATATTCTTTACAAATAAATTTTACAAAATATTTTTAAAAAATAATTATGATGGTTATAAATTTTTGTTAGGACTTAATGTTAAGCAACTAAAAAATGTTTAGTTAATAAGTAATGAAATTAAGTTATGATCAAAACGAAATAGAAAATCAAAATCATCTTTTTTTTAATTTTCATAAATGACAACAAACTAAAAATAAAATAAGAAACAAAATCTTAGAGAACTTTTCCTTTCACTTGTATTTTTGTTGTGATTTTCACGATTTTATTTTTTTTAAAAAAATTTTAGTTGTTAATGTCATTATACTTTTATTTTTAGAAAAGTATTAACAACAACTCTATTGTTCAATAATTAAACAAAATTTTTTAAATATTTGAATAAATAGTTTTATATTATGTGATAGTCATTGAATTAATTGTTAATAATAGAAAATAAAAAAGAAATAATTACATTTTTATATAGTACGCAATGCTTTGTTTGAAAATTTTTTTTAAGTCTATTTTATATTTAAAATGATCATTTATTCAATTTTAAATAATACATCATAAATGCTAGTAATTACCTTTTATATTACTAGTAATGACAATTTATATTTCGAAATTTTTACTAGTTTAAAATATAAAATAAAATGCTCATTTTTATTTCCTATATAGTATCCATTAATAAATATTAAGATAATTTTTTCATATTTTTTAAAATTTTTAACTTAAATTATTTAATATTTATTTTACAATATTTTTATTTCAAAAATAACTTTTATTCTTTTAATAATTTTAATCTTGATAATTTTTAATTCAAAATAATATATATTTTAAAATATAATGGAACGTGTATAGTTGAATAATTAAATTATAATAGTCTTAAATTTTTATCATTAACTAATAGTAAATATATAATATAATATATAATTAATAACGAAATTAGGTTATAAAAAATAAAAATAGAAAATCAAAAGCTCTTACGTAATTTTCTTAACTATGAAAAATCTAAAAAATAAAAACAAATTACTATGAATTTATGCATTAACATGATTATTTTTAGTCTGGATGCTTGGACTTTATTATATATGAGGTTTGGAAGTTTATTAAGTTTATGATCATTTTCTAGAAATGGTTATGATGTTGAGAGATTTACATCTGATTAATGAGCATGGTGCAGAATAGACTGATTTTGGATGAGGTTAGTGTTTAGTAATTTTTGCATTAGTTTTGAAGATTTATTAAGAATATTGATTAACTAAAACTCCATATGATCCAACGTTGTATGAATATTTCAAAAATTCTAGCTTATTAGTTAACTGAACTAACCTTTTAGAGGCACAATTGATTTATTGAATCTAAATATTAACTGATCAAATTGGAATTTTAGAGACATCAGTTGATCGAACTAGTCATGAAACCATTTTAAAAGGAAATTCTAAAGACTTAGTCAATGATTTAAAAAAACTAAACAAATCAAAGATGAGAGAACATCGAGAGAAATGATAGGAGCTATAGAAGAAACAAATTCTAAGAGGAAAAAAATAATTTTAGTAGTTATAGATCAACATTAGCAAAAAATTGGACAGCAACTACTGATTAATTTTCATAACAAAAATGTTTAAGGTTGTTTCTTTTGAGAAACAAGTTGTGTACATCAATTAGGGTTGTTGGAATATGCATGGTCTCTATTATTAAGTTCTTGAATGCAATTTATATGATTTATTGCATATTAAATAAGTTGTTCAATTATAGAGGATTACATATGCTTAATTATTGT
>JANVCQ010000232.1:9074896-9092841 GCA_025531925.1 Erythroxylum plowmanianum | reverse complement strand
GCAACTTCATTTTTGGCTTTCATTCTACTTTTAACTTTCACCTTAATTCTTCTCACTTCAAAATCTTTTATCCACCAAAAGCACCAAGGCAAAACATGAATTTATCCACATTTTCCATTCGCTGCTTTATTCATTTATTTGTTCTTTACCTGACTAATCTCCAATATTTCTCATAAAAAAAAGTTCTAACTTCTATATAACATTCGAGGTCCAACAGTGAATGAAGAGGAATGTTGACCACCAACACAAAAATTAAGGGAGGTTTGTTTTTGTCTTAATAATCTAGTAGAAAATATCATCGTTTGTTGTTAAGGTAAACATCGTCGTTTTCCATTAAGTTAGAAGAAATGTAGCACCATTTTGTAAGGATTTAAAAACTCATTGCCAAATATTTTTTCATTAAGTTAATTTTGATTCACCTTTGCAATAAGTCTATTATATAATATATATATATGTTACAATATAAAATTTTAATGTAATAATTAGATAATTATTATTAAATAGAGTGATATATATTTTATAAGTAAGATGTGAGAAAATTTAAATATAATGTAATATTTCATAAATCATTATACTAGTTATGATTATTATGTATACATTCATAATACATTAAGTTAATTACCATATACAATGATGATGATGATGATGATGATGATGATGATGATAACAATATAATGTAAAATAAATTGCAATATAGTACAAAATAGTAATCAATATTAAATATTAATATAATATTTAAAAAATAAATTTTAATACTATTGAAAATGACTTTAACAATAATGTCATTCCAAAGATTACTACATGATGTTAATGTGTGTTGATTGTATAACTATAAGAAAAATTTACTGAATAAAATTGTCATTTATACTTTTTATTAATCTTTTTTAACATATATGATGATTTCATATCTTTATGTGGTGTCACAAAATTATTTTTTATTATCTATAATTTCTATCCTAATTTATGATTTTGATATTTTAAAAAATTTAGCAAAATTAAAAATGTAGGAAAAAGATATAATATTGGCGACAGTTATCAAATTTGGTAAGCAAATGTTGGACATTTGGTGACAAGTAGTTGCAAAATTTGGTAAAACAACGTCATCCCACCGTCTGAAAAATTAAACCCGAAGCCCCTCCCCCCAACCCTGCCTCTTGAGTTCTTTCAGCCTCCTCTCTCACGTGCGATTTTTCCCCCTTGTCCTCTATTCGTCCATTCTTTTTACAAGTTTGTCTTGTTGTCTTGGTGTTATCCTCCATCTTCTCCCTGCAGTTGTATTTGATCCAGTAAGTAGTTCTTGGATTTGTTATGGGTGTTTTTTCTTCTTTCATTGTGTCTATTAAATGACATGTTGATCATCAGACTTAGGGCTAGTTGTTGAGTTGTTAGCATGGATTGAGATCGTTAATTGTTTAATTTGATATTTGAATAAGTTAATGTTGGTGAAGAAAGGGAAAAGATAGAATGAATGCTTGAAGTTTCGGTTGAGTTATGTTATGCGTAAAAGGTGTTTGATGAAAGTTCTCTACAGTTTGAATTATTCTAATTTGATAGGGAATGAATTACCAATATCCATGCATGCTTTGAACATAACCTAGGCCCCAATTTATTACACATACTCCTCTAAAATTTTGTCACAAACCTAAACTCTTTCTAATGTGCTATAAACATAAACTCTACAAAGTTTTAATATCTTATGTATGCATAATTTCATCAACCTATGTAATGAGTAACCCATCTTAAACTATTCAGACGTGCTCCTAAACTAATGAGTAATCCTAAATTTTTCAGTTGTGCTCCTAAATCCTAATTCACCACCTTTGTGAATAAACTATACTACATTAACTAACACCACTATAAGAAAGAGTTTGAACACTCAATTATTTAACTTTATAAAAATGGCAGGATCATTAGTTAACCCGAATGGCATTACCAAAAACTCATGATGGCTATACCAAGTTTTAAAGGCTATCTTCAATAAATCATTTATCGTGATATTCACCTGATTATAGCTTAATCTCATGTAAATCTATGAAAATATTTTATTCCCTTACAATTGGTTATATAAATAATCTATTATAGAAAAAGGACGAAGAATAGAAAAAAGGATAACAATTCTTCATTATCACCCTACTTAAATAACTATAGTTAATACACATTCTCATGAAGTCAAATGATTCTCCATAAAACTTACTTATGCACTTGGTAGGATATACTCACTCTAATGTACCACCTATCTAACAATTCTTGAAGTTGCTCCATCAAATACTTATGCTTTATATGATAAGAAGTATTAAAAAACCGAACCAATACCTGACGCAATCTCAATCCCAAATTTTACCTCTCTCTTAGTTAGTAATTTAGGAAATCCTTAGGGAACGCATCGGAAAATTCCTATACTACCAAAATGTTAACTAACTCGACTCTTTTTTGTTCACTCAAATTCACCATGGACAAAAAAAATTATGTTCTCTTATGTTGTATTCCTTAATCATCTTGTCTAGCCTCTTTAATAAAAATTAACCTCTTAGTTCCTAGGATGTTTAAGTCTACTTGTATCCAATGATAGTCTAAGGAAGCAAAATGTCCCACTAACTAATTCAATATAAAAATGAAACCAAATTCTCATATTTCCATAACAACAAGGTTCACTAGTAACTTTACTTACTTAATATTCACAATAAGGCCCCTAAATACGTCCTTCTTTACCATAGTTCATCTAGTAGGAGTAGTCATATATAAATCAACTTGAAAAATCACAAATAGACTTATCTAGCCTTTGTACAAACACACATGATAAATGAATGTGATGCTTTAATACAAAAAAAAACAATAAGCAAACATTAAATAAACTAACACAATATTTATGGCCATTGTATCAAAAGTCTTTTCCTCCTTCATATTAAGAGCAAAAACACTATATGGTAGAAATAGCAATGTAGTAATGAATATTTTGATAAGGGTTATGTGTGTTAAATTGGTTGATTGAATGTTAATACGTGTTTGATACTTTGTTTTAATACTGCCTATAAGATGTTCGACTAAAGTTCACTTTGAATCTCTAATGTCACTCTCAGATTTGGGTCCTCTGACTTCTCACTCTTAGTTTTAGTGAAGCATTCCTCACTCATAAACTATTGTGAGCCCATCACTGCCACAAAGTCGTTAAAAATTTATTAACGGTAAGCTACTAGTTATGTGTCCAAAAATTAAAGTTAGTGAACAAGTGTATTATATTAAAAACAAAATTGTCTTTTTGCAGGCCGTCGTTTGTGTTTTAGAGCATCAATAATTGACCAACGTCGTCCTTCTTCTTTGTAGTTTGAGGTTGTCTGTTTGTCCAGGTAAGTCATCCAACTAATGTCTACCATATGTTTTGCTTTAATAGTACGTGAATTTGTGTTTGTGTTTTGTGTGGATGTAAAGGAAGTGTTGGTTTTGTTTTGTGGTTTGTAATATTTTTAGAAACGTAGAATGGTATCTGGGTCGGAAATTAGTGATTAAGCTCTGATGAGGCTTATCGATGAAAAATTTTATAAGCATAGGACTCACAATAAGAAGTTCCTTTCTCGATTCACAAATGTAAACAACATCATGTACCTTAGTGTTTATTTCTTTTGGAACTTTGTGAATGAACTTGAATCAAAAATTGAAGAAGTAGTAACTTTTATTAATGTAAAATTAGAAATGAATTTGATGCATGATAAACTCGTAGAATGGGATATAAGCTGGAAACCAGTGATGCAGCTCTAATGAGGTTTATTAGTGAAAATTTTCACAAGTCTAGAAGCCATAGAGAGAAGTCCCTTTCTCGATTCACATGTGTAAACAATGCCATGCACCTTAGTATTTATTTGTTTTGGAACTTTTTATATAGACTTGAATAAAAAAATTAAGAAGTAGTAACTTATATTGTCATGTAAAATTAAAAATGAATTGCATTTAATAATTCAGTTATTAACTTTTAATTATATAGCTAAATGGATAAAAGTTGGATATCTCTTCAGAAATGGTCCATTGAAAACGTGGAAGGAGTTAAGAGTTTCATGCACTTTGTACAAGATAAAATAGGTGATGAAAGTCATATTCATTGTCCTTGCATCGATTACTTAAATGTTGACTTTCAAAGTCAAAATTTGGTATATAATCACTTGCTAATCTGAGGTATAGATCAATTCTATACTCCATGGCTTTATCATTGCGAATGTAAGGTAGCAAGTTATAGTAGAAGTGTTTGTACAAGTTATGATGATAGTAACAATAATGATGTAGAAGATTGTGATATTAATGATGATGATGATGATGGGATTAGTGAGATGTTAGACGATTATGGGAATTATAAGGAGACTATGAATGAAACAGTTATGGCTAACATAATTGGTAGTATTACAGAAGACAATTTTGGGAAGTTATTGAAAGTTGCTCAAGAAGAATTATATCTAGGGTGCTCAAATTTCTCATAGCTGTCTTTTTTGTGAATTTGTTGCATTTGAAGGTGTATAATAAATGAAATTACAAGTCTTTTGACATGTTAATTGACTTGCTCAATGATGCACTACCTGTTAGACACAAATTACATAAATCTTACTATGTTGCAATGAATTGTTAATTGATCTTGGATTAGGATATATATTAATACATGTTTGTAAGTATGACTATGCTCTATTTTGGAAGGCATGAGGAGTGTCCCATTTGCGATACATCAAAGTGGCATGTGGATGATGGGAGAGGGAAAAAGATAGAAAACTAATTCTTGTGATACTTTCTTATTAAACCACAACTACAAAGGCTTTTCATGTCAACAAAAAAGTCCTATGAATATAAGGTGGCATAAAGAGAAACGCATTGATGATAACATTATGCATCATGCAGCAGACTCAATGGATGAAAAAACTTTGATAGGAAATTTCCATAGTTTGTATAGGATTGTCGTAATGTTTGACTTGGATTAGCCTCAGATGGATTTAATTTTTTTATTCATATGAGTTCTTCTTACAATAAATGGATGGTAATTATAATGTCATACAATTTAACTCCATGGAAGTATATGAAGGAGCCTTTTCTGTTATTGTCTTTGCTTATTCTAAGATCTACTGCTCATAGTAAAGATATCGATGTATACATACAACTATTAATTGATGACTTAAACAATCAAAGTGAAACATTTATAATGCAGACTATTATTTTGTTGACTATAAAAGATTTCCCATCTTATAGGAATTTTTCTGGGTATAGCACGAAAACGTGTGTGGCTTATCCTACATGTAACCATCAATCTTATTCAATGAGGCTATGAAGTAAAATATGTTATATAGGACATGGTTGTTACTTGGAACATGGGTATAGATGGCAAAGAAGCAAATTGTTTAATGGCAAAGTAGAATTGAGTGAAGTTCCTTTGCAGTTGTTTGGTGATGATGCTGGTAATGATGATGTTGTTTACCAGCTATCACATTTGGGTGACATTACACCTGGCAAATACCCAAGTAATAAAAAGCAAAAGAGAAATGATGTTAAGCTCAATTGGAATAAAAAATGCATATTTTTCAATTTGTCATAATGGAAGGAATTGCTATTGAGGCATAATCATGATGTGATGCATATTGAGAAAAATATTTGTTTAGGAATTGTTATAGGAATTGATGGGAAATCGAAAGACATAATTAAGGCTAGACTTAACTTAGAAGACATTAATATAAGAAAAGACTTGCATTTGAAAAGAAGAGATGATGCATGGGTGATATATTATTCCCCCATCTTACAACATGTCAAAAGGGAGAAGTAATCCTTTTGTTAATTTCTTAAATCAGTCAAGTTTCCTGATGGGAATGCATCAAATATAGGTCGTTGTGTGAAAATTAAAAAAGAAAAAGTATTGGGGTTAAAAAGCCATGATTGTCATGACTTTTGCAACAATTACTTCCTATTGGAATACGTGGGTGTTTGGTGAAGGAAGTGTCCGCAACTTTGGGTTAATTGGGTGAGTATTTTAAGCATTATGTTGTAAGAAACTTAAAGTTGAAGAGCTTGACAAAATGGAAAAAGACATAACTTTGATTCTATGTAAGCTTGAACTAGTATTTCCCATCATTTTTTGATGTTAAGGTTCATTTGGCAATTCACTTACCAAACGAAGCAAAACTTTGTGGACCAGTTTAATTTCGATGGATGTTCTCGCTTGAAAGGTAATTTATATTAACTTTTAATATTTTTAAAGTTATTTGATAATAACAGTAGCTAATATTTTATATTTTGTTAAGTTTGTTATGCTCTCTTAAGCGTTATGTATGTAACAGAGCTCAACCTGAAGGGTCTATTGCAGAGACTTATATAGCGAATGAATGCTTGAAATTTTATTTGATATACTTAAATGATGTGGAGACAAGACTTAATAGACCATAACGTAACTTTGATTTTTGGTCAAAATGGTAACTTATCAATTTTGTCCCAAAAAGTAAGGCCACTTAGTTTAGGAAAATATGTCTAGTTAACTAAAGACAAATTCAAAATTTTTTATTATTATATTTTGAAAAATTGCAAGGAAGTTGATATATATATATATATATATATATATATATGGAGTATGTATATTACTATTGATTCAAGTTTTCATATTGTAATTTGATGATTGAATATCATTTCCTAATCTCTATTTACTTTTCTAACTAAAGACCACAAAGAGTCGATTTGAAGCAAAGGGATTGTTAATATTGAAAAAAAGGCATATGCTTAAGTTCTTATCATGGTTTAGGAATCAAGTAAGTTATATCATTTTGTCATACAAATGATAAGGTTACATAATCGTAACATGCAAGAGGCGACAATAGCATTATATTCTTTGGCATGTGAGCCTCATATGTGTGGGATAAAATATACAGGTTGGACTGTTAATGGGGTTGGATTTCACATACAAGACTGAGACAGTTGACTTGGAAGCCAAAATTGTGGGGTTGTTGTCGAGAGATGTCATGATGATGATTTTCTTGACTTCTACGATGTCATCTCTGAAATAATAAAATTGCACTACATCAAGGATAAGAAAGTTGTTCTATTTAAGTACATATGGTTTAATCTTACTGACATGAAAGTGAACGAGAATATTACTAGCATCAATGTTAGTAAGATATGGTATGATAATGACCCTTTTATCCTTATAACTTAAGTGAAGTAAGTTTTATACCTCAACGATACTGTAATAGGTAGCAATTGAAAGGTTGTTCAAAAGTTTCAACACCAAAATATCTTTAATTTTTGTGTAAAGGATAATGGTTAAATGAGTGAGGATAAAGATGAAGTATATTAAGTGATTGAATCGGAGTTGAATAATGAAGTTATTTGAATAGAAGATGTAGATACATCATCATTTCATAGCAGAGATGTTGATCCCAATATAGTACAAATGAATGAAGTACAAGCCAATCTTATTGTAGAAAGAGATAAAGACCCTACTGAGGATGAATTAAATGACAATGATGATATCATGTTCGAATATATTAGTGATGAAGAGTCCAATGATAATGCAATTAATTATGATGATTTTCAAAATTTTGATCATGATGATTTAAGGTAAATAAATTGTTTATTTTTTTGAAATGTTTTGTTGATGTTTAAGTTATATTAATTTGTGTTGTTGATATTTCACTCATGTAAGTGCATATTATTGATGTTTTACTTATGTTTATAAAGAATGTTGGTGTGTCTTTAAGCTATGTTATGAGGAATGTTGGTGTTTAAGTTATGTTATGCGGAATGTTGGTGTGTGTTTGAGTTATGTTATGCAGAATGTTGGTGTTTAAGTTATGTTATGCAAAATGTTGGTATGTTTGAGTTATGTTATGCGAAATGTTGGTATTTGAGTTATGTTAATACAGAATATTGGTGTTTGAGTTAGGTTTATGCGAAATTTTGGTGTTTGAGTTATGTTATGTAGAATGTTGGTGTTTGAGTTATGTTTATGCGGAATGTTCGTGTTTGAGTTATGATGTGGAATGTTCATATGTGTTTAAGTTATGATATGCAGAATGTTGGTGTTTGAGTTATGTTATTTGGAATGTTGGTGTGATTTTGAGTTATGTTTATGTAAAATGTTCATGTTTGACTTATGTTTTTGTTGGAATGTTGATGTTTGACTTATATTTATACGTAATGTTAGTGTGTGTTTGAGTTATGTTTATGCGAAATGTTTATGTTTTACTTATGTTTTTTGCGGATTGTTAATGTTTGACTTATGATTATGCATAATGTTGAAATTTCAATTAAAGTTATTCAATATAATGACACTTGGTAGAAACAAGGGAAGAAAGGTGGCAACTATCGAAATTGATCCGACCCCATAACAACTACATCAATCAGACCCTATCAAACATCAAACATAGAGGTTATCCACCAATGAGGCTAGTTAGCAACAACCTCAATCTACCTCAATAATTGATGAGGGATCTCCAGGTCTGTTTATCTTTACCACTTATAATTAGACTTATGCTCAAATATATTTTTACATGTTTATTGTGCTTTTTCTTATCATTATTCTTTTGTTGTCAAGTTCCAATACTAGCATAAGAAAAAGAGGTAGACTGATAATAAAGGTTCTGAGTTGCAATGCATGAATGTTGCTATGAACAACAAGTTGTCTGTGCATATTGACCATAGGCAACGTTGTCCTGTTAACAAGATCCAATCAACAAGATTTTCCAATGAGTTAAGGGTCGTTGTCATGAATGAATTGCCTTGCCTTGAGTTATGATATGCAAAATGTTTATGTGCGTTTGAGTTATGATACGTGGAATGTTGGTATTTGAGTTGTGTTATGCAAAATGTTGGTGTGAGTTTGAGTTATGTTTATGTGAAATGTTGATATTTGACTTATATTTTTGCTTAATGTTGGTGTGTGTTTGAGTTATGCTTATGCGAATTGTTTATGTTTGACTTATGTTTTTTGTGGACTGTTAATGTTTGACTTATCTTTATGCGTAATGTTGAAATTTCAATTATAGTTATTCAATATAATGGTAGTTGGTAGAAACAAGGGGAAAAAAGGCGGCAACTATCGAAATTGATCCGACCACCACAACAACTACATCAATCAGACCCTATCGAACAACAAACACCAAGGTCATCCACCAATGAAGCCAGTCAGCAACAACCTCAATCTACCTTAATAAGTGTTGAGGGATCTCTAGGTCTATTTATCTTTACCACTTATAATTAAACTTATGCTCAAATATATTTTTACATGTTTATTGTGTTTTTTCTTATCATTATTATTTTGTTGTTAAGTTCCAATACCGGCATAAGAAAAAGAGGTAGAGGTATTACTAAAGGTTCTAAGCGGCAACGCATGAATATTGCAATGAATAAGCAAATTTTCTGTGTATATTGACCACAAGCAACATCGTCCTGTTGACAAGATCTAATCAACAAGATTGTCCAGTAAGTTACGGGTTGTTGTCAGGAATGAATTGTCTTATCTTTACCATGTCAAGCAGTTGAAGGAAGACAACTTGCTACAGAATGTTTTAGACAAAGTTTTGGTAATTTTCAATTTATTTAATTATATGCATTTTTTTCTTATTTAAAGATTAATTTAACTTTTACGTGTTGTTCACAGATGAAGCTTAATATCGTCGATATCAAGAACCCTAAAGTTTTAGGTTGTGTGAGTTGACTATTGAAACAAAGGGGAAAGGATCATCGTTATCGACTCTATAAAAATTACAAGTCTTTTCCTTCGGATGAGGAGGAAAGGAGATGTGTTCTTGAACCGGTGATTCTAGAAAATTGGAGTGAAATGTGTGATTATTAAGCTTCTGCCAACGTTAAGGTTTGTTTTCTTTCTCTTCACATTTGCTTCCTTTAATTTTGATACACAATTTAATGACTATTTCTTTTCTTTATTTAGGAAAAATGTGGGAAGTCAAGGTTAACAGAGAAAAAATGAAAACTCATCACAACATCGACTCCAAATCATTGTTATCGTACGAAAAGAATTTGTAAGTTCTTTGTTTATAAGTTATTATTATATCAGTAAATACAATATAATCTATTGTCTTTCAAATTTCCTTTTTCATAAAATAGAATCAGAATCAACTACATGGTGAAGAGTGTGATCCTATCACACTCTACAAATTGATACACTACAAGGAAGGTGAACGTTGGACGTTTGAAGAAGCACAGAATAATTATGTAAGCATTAAAATTTTAATTTTTAAGATTATTTATTTATGTAGTAGTAACTAATAATGTTTGAATTAAATCTTGATTTTGTGTTTTAAATTTTAGGATAAAATGCAGGAGTTGTTACAAAGATTATTGTTTGACGGAAATGAGCCAAATGTAGATAACATTTGCAACAACGTCCTTGGTATAAGATCAGGTACATCAAAGGTCTTAGGTGTAGTCGTAAGTCAATTGGTTCATCATCATCGCGAACAATATATGTAACGATACTTCAAGAGGAGAACCGGTCGCTTAAGGCTCAATTACAATATAATGAAGAAATGTTAGATCATACAGAAGAGAAGTTAGAGCATACTGAAAAAAAAATACAATGTAATGAAAAAAAATTAGACCATATTGAAAAAGAGTTGACCAAGCTTATAAAGATGGTAAAACCATGTAAGTAGTAGTAACGATAATGAGGAGTCTTAGTTTGTACATAATTTTTTTAACTTTTGTATTTAACATTTAATTACATTTTATTTTTTATAAAATGCATATAATTTTTAATTATTTATATTTTATTTTTGCTTACTTAATTATAATTCAAACAATGTTACCAACAATAATTTAAAGAATGTTAGTTAATTATAATTCAAACAATGTTAAAAACAATAAAATGGATTTAAAATGTTATCAATAATTATAATTAAATGATAAATTATTAATAAGAAAGTGTAGTAAAAAAAATTCATCACCAAAACTTTTTAGCTACAATTACAAAATGGTCACCAAATCATTTTAGCTACATTCCATAAAATTTCGTCAATAATCTTTAGCTACGTTCTGAATATATTTTGCTGCTAAAATTAAATTGTCATTAAAAATTATTACCTACGCCTACGTTAATGAAGTTAGTTATGTTTAGCTACCAAAAAAAATGCCACAATTAGTCATTTGTGACAATTCACTTTCTCCTCACCTATCCCTTTTTGCGACAGATCCATGATAGGAGCAAAATATATTGAGCGACGATTTTTTGAAAATGTTACAAATAATTGTTTGCTACTAGGATTTGGCAACCATTTGTGTGATGATTTTTTACCATCGTTAAAAGTTTTTACGATTAATTATTGTCTCTCAGTGACAAAAATTTACGTCAGCAAAAACATGTTATGTTGTAGTGAATATATTTATATTCTTTCTTTATAAAGTAATTCAAACAAAAATACTTTTAGTTTTGAAAAAGTGCAATATATATATTAAATTGACATTGAAGGTTAAATTTAGATTTAGATTTATTTTTTTAATTTAATTTCAAGAATATTGTTTTAAACAATTTATATTTGATATAAGTTATATTTTTACTAAAAATTCCTACGGTGACACGTGTTTAAGTTTAAAAGCTATTTTGACTAATTAACCTTTAATTGATTATGTATTTTTCACTATTTTTAGATATCTATTTATATAGAACTTATAAATTGTAATGTTATGATGATTTTCTCACTTGAAATGATGTTTTATTGTACATAATAATAAGATATTGTATTAATGATTTAATTAATATTTTAAGATACATTCAGTTGAGGTTAATTAAAGCTGACTAGCTTAGGCGGGTTTAAGTAAGACTTGAAAATACGCTTCTGCATCAAACATGAGTAATGAGTCGTAAAAAAGCTTATATCATCTCATTATGATTTATGCGCGAGATCTTATTATGGAACGAAATGGGATAAAAATGGAGGGTTTCATATTACATTTCATTCCATACATACAATGTGAACATTAACTGTAGACTAATTAAATGTGACTAACATGATAATTTAACTTAGCTCTTAAACTCGAAAAAAATTAATTAAATATTGCATATAGTTAAAAAATTGAAACTTTATCTAAAGCATTCTCGAGTAAGTTGTCTTCCTTTAACTCCTTAGTTTGCTTTAGGCATGGTATTTATTTTGGCAGTTATCCTCAACTCACTAGACAATTTTGTTGACTGAATCTTCTCTAAAGGAAAACCTTGCAAAGTATCAATATATACTGACAACTTGTTATTCATTATAACATTCATTCGTTGCAACTCATAACCTTTAGTTATATCTCTACCTCTTTTTTTCTTATTGACATTGGAACCTAATAATAAATGAATAATGGTAAGAAAATACAATTTAAATATGTAAATATATATTTGAGCAGAAGTCTATTTGTAGGTATTTAAGATTAACAAACCTATAGATCCGTCTGTACTAGTTGAGGCAGAATGAGGCTATTGCTGACTTACTTCATTGGTGAATGAGATTGATTGTTGTTATTAGTTACGAATTGATTGATTTGGTTTTCGTTGGCTAGGAACAATTTGGATACCTGCCACCTTCTTCCCTTTGGTTCTACTAGATGCCATTATATAGGATATCTATAACAACAAACATAACATCACCAAGGTACATGACATTGTTAGATCATATGAATCGAGAAAGGCTCTTCTCGTTGTGACTCCTAGGCTAGTGGAATATATGACCGATAAACCTGAACAAATATGTATCATGGGTTTTCAACCTATATATCATCGAAGTGGTTTATAAAACAGATAATCCATAATCATATGTGGATTTCTTATGCTTTTATGCTCGAAATTATGAAAATGAGGAAGTCATTATTTATCACAATCATATTGTTGCTTGTTCTTAAAAAATGGTGTATGGAATTTGTCTGTCATAGTGTTTAATGTTATAGAATATATTAAGTTTCCTAAATTATTGGATTAGATTGTTATAAAACTCAAACATTTAGTTGCAATATGATTTTCTAATTAGAATTTTTAATTGAATGGATACATCTTTATCATATAGTCATAGTATTATCGACATTATATTCTTATAATTTATTATAATTTTATTTATCATAACTTAATAATGTATGAAAAAGTTTATTAATATTAGTTAATGCTCACTTAAGTTTTTTTTTTCAAAATTTGTATATCTTATTTTAAAAATTTTTCTGTAAATTTCATTCAAAAAGTAAAATTTTCATGTTATTGGATAGAAATACATACTTTTTTCATAACCTAATTTAGATGAATTAAGTTTATAACTTTTTTATTTAGATTAATAATTTATAAACTAAGGTAAATAAGGTGTATGTTGGGTTATAAGAATTTTATTCAAATTCAAATTTGAATCTAAAATTTTGTGGTATTTACAAAAGATCTTAACGTCATAAATACATTCAAAATAAATTTCAAATAAATAAATCTTTAAATTGTTATTATAATATTACTTGTGGATACTTACATGATAAATGTTTTGTGCGAAAAACATTGACAACCCAATTAACCCCACCACCATTATGAACCCTTAAATTTTCCAACATCCCTCTCTTCTATTTGAAATGGTATAGGCATAAACAATTCACATCAAATAATATACTACTAATTGTTCAGAAAATTCAAACAAAAGCAAAAAACCTCTAACGGAACTTTCATCGAACATGTTATAGGCGGCACTCAAATAAGGTTCATAATCCATCTAAGCCTTAATAAACCCATTTTGGACCCAGTCACCATCTCACCATCTTCATTATTATCACAACACACATTCACCATTAACCAAACCATAACACACATCTTGACAAAACACAAAACCTAGCAGAATATTATACCCAAATACAATGGTCACAAAGCATAACATAAAAACAATTGTTGCAAAGGATGGATGACTTACTTCTATGAACGATGGAAGCAGCAATTGAAGAAGACAGAAACAACGATTGAAGAAGGCGAACAATGACGGTAGCAACAATTGAAGAAGATGGAAGGAGAGGAATGAAAATGACAACGAAAAAAAATATAAGAGGCATCATTTTCATGTTTAAAATAACACGAAAATGACGTTGTTTGTTGTGAAACAAACGACATCATTTTCATGTTTTATTTAAGAATATTCTAACATTTGGCGACGATTTCAGAAAAATGTTGCCAAATGCTTTCAATTAGAGACGATTTTCGTAAACGTTGCCAATGTAGTCAGGGTAGCTCTTTTGCGATGATTGCAAGGAATCTTCGCTAAAGGTAGATCATTAGCGACAAATTAGTAAAAACATCGCCAAATGAGCAACGAATTGGTAAAAACGTCGCCAAAGGATAATCCTTTGACGAAGATTTACTAAAATCAGCGCCAAAGTGCTAATCTTTGGGCGACGTTTCATATAAATGTCCCTAAAATTCTTTTGATATCTATATATTTATATATTGAAGACATTTTTTAATATATAATTTCTATTAAATAGTATAAAATTTATAAATAATAAATACAGTTTTATTACACTACATAAAATTGTCAAATCATATATTTTAAAAGAGATAAATAAAAGGTATAAATTTATGTAATATAAATTAATTTTGTGTTTTTAGTTTTATAAATTTTTAAAAAGACATTGATGTTAGCTAAATTTATTTTTAGACTTACAATCATTATCAGTAATATTAACTTTGATTTTTAAGAATATGATACTAATATTCAATATTGACTTCCTTTTTTACTATATTGCAATTTTTAAATTATATTTCAATAAATATAATTATATATGGTAGTTAATATAACGTTATATGAATGTGTAGATAATAATTGTTCAAATTTTTTATGATATTTTTTGACTTTAGAATGTATATTAACTGATATATCTTTTTTGACCATTTCAGTTGTAATGTAATTTGTATAATGATTTATGAATGTATAGATAATAAACTAATTTCCTGATATCTTATATAATATATTAATCTATTTAATCATAATTATCTATTTATGAGATATAAAGTCTATATTGTTATATAAAATTTCTATAGTATACAATGTAATATATAATAATAGGGTTTGGCAACGAATTATAAAAATCGTTGCAAAAGTTTAACATTTTTGTCGCCAAAGGTTAAGCCAAAATCACGTCGTTTTATGAAATTGAAAACCTACTGACACAAACAAAAGATATAAATTGAAAACCTCCCTTGCAGAAAGAGTCTTCAGATGCTTCTTAATTATGATTGAATCACCAAAGGTGATCTTCTTCCCTGAGCTAGTCAAGTTGCCAAGTATGAGTTCCTCTATCTTGCTTCTCACTTTTTTTTCTTCTTTTTACCTTGGTTATAGTTCTACAATAGGTAGTCATTAGCTTTCTCTTGGAGGAGTCACAATCACTCTTATCCTAGGTGGAAGCTAACCTCGAGGGATGACTAACTCAATATCTTCTAGTAGTTAGAGATTATAGGGTCTTGTTTTGAAGAGACAACTTCAATCTCAGTCTTCATTAAACCCTTCAGGTAAGTCTTCTCTCTTTGTAAACTTGTGCTTAACTGCTCTAACTTGATCTGTTCATCTTTATAGATTTCTTACATCCCTTTTCTATATGATTTTTGCATTTTATTGATTACCTAGGATTGACCTTATTGTTTATGTACGTCATTCTGTTTTGAATTCCAACACAATAGCTCTCTCCATATCTAATGAGGGGCTCGAGGACCCAACTATTGTTATCAGAATAGTGACTTTAGATAAAAGCAAACTTATTTATGCATCTCCTAAATATAAGAAGTCTTATATTGACTTTTTAAAATAAAACGATTTACATATATAAATTTATCACGAAAGGTCGACGTGGCAACTAGTTTTTTAATGGTAGAAATGAGCTCCAATAGAAGGAATGTGGCAAAGTTCTCCATGATGAAGAACATATCGATGCACAACAAATCTTCTCATCAAAGTCTTATCACCCTTGTCTTCAATGGCCGATCTTCTTCTTCAAGATTTTTAGTAGAATTCGAATTAGCTCTCTTTCTTTATTATCTATATCTCATTTTTTGTTAGGAAGCTATTAGGTGAACATCTGATTGGATATACTTTGTGTTGTGTAAAACTTCTCGAATCTTCAAAAGAACATAGATGAAAAATGGAGGCAATGACAATGTCCAAATGATCTGTATAGGATTAGGAAAAATCAGTTGTTTTGGAATAGTCGTCAATTGTAAAAACTTTGTATGTTGAATGAGGTATGCATATGCTCGAATTTGGGTTCCTTATACCGTTTGATTTAGCTATTTAAGTTCTATATTATTTGTCTCTTAGGTAAAACGCATGTTACATGCTGTTCATCTAATTCATTGATCCATACCACATCTGGGGAATCATTCACTGTATCTTCTACTAGTTTAGTTAAAACAAAGAAGTTGTTAGAAGATAGTATCAACAAACCAGCATAAGAGGGTATCAATAAACCAGCGCCTCGAGAAAGATCTTTGATTGTTTCAATTGATTCCTTCGTGCAAGGAGTCTTCTTGGTAATCCAGACATATGGAACTCCTTTATCTTATGTGTTGAATCTCATGTCATTTAGAATCCAGAAAAATAATTATGTCTTTTCTTTTTTAATGGAATAGACATGAAACTTTATTTATTGTTTTGTCTGTAAAAATTGTTAAACTTCTAATTAAACTCTTGTATTACTTACCATATATCATTATATTATATGACTTACCATATATCAATATCTATTTTTTTGTAAGAATCATATATGATCATTATATTACAAACTTCATGTTAAAATATTTGAAAATTTTGTGACATCATATAAAATTGTCAAGTCATATAATTTAAAGATAAAAATAAAAAATATAAATTTATACAATATTAATTAATTTTGAGTTTATAGTTTGATAAATTATTGAAATGATTTAACATTTTTGGTAGTTAAATTTATTTTTACACTTAGAATTATTTTGAATAATATTAAATTTGATTTTTCTCAACTATAATATCAAGTCACAAAATGATCAAATTAAAATTAGCGATGCCTTAATTATAAATATATAAGAGAATGATTTTGTTAGTTAAGCTTTTGGTGACAAAACCTTTGTTGTAATAGCATGAAATTATTGTAAATGACTGGCTTAAAATTTTTCGTTGTACAAGGTTGACTCCCATGTTTAAGTTTATACTCCAGTTTGGTGTTAGTTCTAATCACCATTGGACTATTGGACTATTCACAAATAAGAGAGTGATTTTGTTATATAAGCTTTTGGTGACAAAACCTTTGTTGTATTGGCATGAAATTATTGTAAATGACTGGCTTAAAATTTTTCGTTGTACAAGGTCGACTCTCTTGTTTAAGTAATTGTACTCAAGTTTGGTGTTCGTTCTAATCAACATTGGACTATCGATTAGAACGAACACCAAATGAAGATATAAAAAAATCTTCGTCTCATCTGAATTATTGAAAAGAAAATCAAATTCAACCAAATGACTAAAAGCGATGAGGAGAAGAGGTAAGTATTGATTTTATTACCAAACCATGTCTGTACTGAGAAAGGAACTGAGGTTGTCCTATATGCGTCATTGTGTATATAATTTACTTCCAAGTTTTCTCATTTCATCATGATGTTCCAAACTTCGCAAGTATATTAAAAATTGGTGGCAAGGAACAATCAAACTAACCATATGGAATCATAAAACTAACCATATGGAATCATAAAAAGATTGCCAAAAGAATTATAATCATATAACTCATCTTCTCTAGCTATCTAATTCTTATAAGATACAATAATTTAAAAATATTTATTTAATAACTTTTTAATTTAAGCATAAAAATTATTAATTAATTTAAAAGATAGATAATAATTCCATATTAAACTAACTTTTACGATGAAAACTCGCATTGTATTTAACTTGTTCGTCTATTATGTAGTTGCCAACAAAACATTGTCAGGTATGTATCTAAGACAAGCTCATTTAACCAAGCAATTG
>JANVCQ010000232.1:9046748-9057387 GCA_025531925.1 Erythroxylum plowmanianum | reverse complement strand
GGATAGGAGGTTGCGAGGAGGGGGAGATTGGAGGCGGTTGCTCAACATCGGAGGTGCGTGGGTGATTTGGGTCCGATAGAGGGGAATCGGGTGAGGACGTAGGAGAGGATTGGAAAGGATTTAGGGTTGGGAACTTGGGATACATGGGTACTCTGTAAGAACAGAACAGAGATTGATTAGGGGACGAGAATAAGTATGTGCATATATATAGATATATGATGGTAATTTTGGTAATGCTCTTCAACTAGAACCGAGCTTTCTGCGACGTTTTCTTCAACAAAACGTCGCGATTTCTATTTTGCGACGTTTTATTGATAAAACGTCGCAGAAAGTATTACAAATCTGTAACGTTTTTATAAAACGTCGCAAATAATTGAAACATTTCGTGACGTTTTTTAAACGTCACAAAAAGTCTAAACATTTTGTGACGTTTTTTTTTCATAACGTCGCAAATAATATGATATTCTTGTAGTGAATAAATTGGTTTTTGAATAATTTTAATCATAAAATAATTTTAAAATTAGTAAAATTATATAAAAAGTTTTAAATGAAGAAATATCAAGATTTGAGACCAAATATTTCCCACAATCTTAGGTTTGGAGAGCCAATAATTGTCGAAAAGTAGGTATAATTGTCAGGCGTTACATTAGAAGGAGCAAAAGGTAAAAAGAAAGAAAAAAAAGAACAGCTAAATTAGTTAAGTGATACAGCCACATCAGGAGACTTGTGAATATTCAAGATTTAACCTTGTTTGTTTGTTGTTTAACTTTTTGCATTCTTATTGTTTTCTCTTTTAGGTGCTCCTCTATGTGTGTGGTGTACTAATTCTAATGGATAGTGATAAAACACAAATTGGAGAAAATACTATGTGTCGCGGCACCAAGAGAAAGCAAAATAGAAATGAAAGACGTTTGAGAGCAAAAAATGAATTCAGTAAAAGCAAGGGAGGAGTTGCAGATTCTAGAGGGTTGCAAAGTACATAAATATCAGGTGATTTTCATACAAGAAATGGTCGAGGCTTAAGAGAAAAGGAGAGAATGGTATCAGAAAAAAGAGCATGTATCTTTTGGAATTTTGTATGGCTTAGCCTTCTAATTTTTATATATAATTTTCAAAAGAGATTGTTTAGTATAAAACTGATGGTCCTTTAATATATGAAACTAAGTGAAGAAGTTTTAAGATTGTTAGTTCAAAAAAATATCCTAACGTCACACTCTTAATCTCATAAGTACTAACACAAGCACCAATTCTCTTTCTTTTCTCTATATTTTCCACTCCACATTCTATAAAAAAAAAATCTCATTGTATATCACTATATTATTTTCACTTTTTTGCCCATGCTCACTCTTTTTTTCATTCTTCTTTTTCTTAAGCGTTTATTTGTTTTTAACTTATCAATCACTCTTTTTTTTAAGCTATCTCTTTATTCAAACCACCAATGGTTTTAGCCATAATTGCCTTACAATCCTCTCACAACTTTCTACCTACAAGTCCGCATGACAATGGCTAGTTATGAACCTTATACATTATTGTCTTTATCTCTTTATAAGATTGAATAAGTCTCTCACTATTCCTATGCTTACTAATCACAAATTGATCTTACCAAATACAAGTATGATATGTAAACTCAAATGTTGCTAGTTAACCTACTTTTCCTTGGAAGTAATTATGATAATCCAAAATATATCTCCTCCACTCCAAATATAATTCAGGATTATTCTTCACTTGAAAAGTAGGAATTTTCATTTTAATAACTCCCAAATTGTTATCTTGTTTTGATCAACCCTTTTTCCCTTCCTAGAACTAATCTTATCATAATCAGAGTCATCCTTTTCTTCCTCCTAAATGTGTGTTTCTTAGAGAATTTAGGTTCTGATAGAGACTCTAAACTATTTAATCTTATGTTTAGAACCTTAAATTGGTCCTAGGAAAGAAACAATGAGGTGTATTAGTTTGGTTGACGAAAATTAGGATTAACAAGAAAGAACAAAGGAAGAAAAATTAACAAGAGGGTAACAAGGATGAATTGACCTAAATAATAGGTTAACCAAAGCAACAAAAAGGTAAAAAGGATGAAATAAAACTAAGAATCTCCTTTTAAACTAGAAAAAAGGGTTACAATTTAAGTTTTGATGCATATTTTTTACTTTTTACTTTTTTAATTTTATGTATATACGATGTGAACTAACTCAAAAACACAAAAGAAAAGAGAATAAACAACATTGATTAAAGAAGAATGCACAAAGTGAATGATGAATTGAAAAGAAATTTAGGATAGATGATAAATGACACAATCATAAATAAGAATAAAGGAAATAAACAGTTAAAGGATAAGTAGCACATTATTTCAAAAGTTAAAGTTTTGATACCAAATAATGCAAATCTTATGATGAAAACTACCTAAAATCCAAATCACATGAATTAGAGCTTATGTGATTAGAACTCAAGCAAGGAAACTTATCCCTAAAGAACCCACTTAGTAGAACTAAAGCTATAAGGATTTGATCACTATAAATTTCTTCAATAGGATTATATTGATTTATTATTGAAGAACCAAAAGGAAATTCTCACATAAATGAAGAAAACTCTCAAATTAATTTCTATAAGCATGATGCACGAATTACATTAATAAGATAACCTTTTATAGGCACAAAATCTCTAAGAACTAGAATCCTAAAACAAAAAGAAAAATAAAGTCGTAAAGGAACATTCTTTATCAATTGTAACAAGAATTCAAACACTAACCACTAACACTAATTATGCTTGAACTCTACGAATCCTATTTTAATTCATATCTTTAATATCATAAGGAATCCTACTTAGATTAGAAATTTATGAAATCCTTATCAAATTAGAAATTAACTCCATATCAAGTCTTACCTATAAAGGAAAATAGAAAATAACTATAAAATAATACTAACACAATTGGGCTTTATTATCATCAAAACATCGATTGGAAGCTCTTTTAGTTTAACAATTAGTTTTACTATTGGAATGATAAATAAATATTAAAATAATTATGAATCAAAACAATGTGAAGCTGATAACTTGTAACGAAAGTATTAAAATGGCGATAAGGAATAAATGATTGGGAAGCTAATAAGCTGTAATGAAAGTATTAACATGACTATTATTAAAATGACTTTAAGGAATAAATGATCATATACTCACTTATATGAGATTCAATCATCTTGAGGTGATTGGATACTCAAATTCAAATTATATAAAATGTGTTAACACGAGAAAACCTATATTTATCTATTTGTTTTTTTAGTTGGAAGAGCAATTTCATAGCAAAATGTGAAGCAATATTTATTGTTGCGTCCATTATAGAAGCTTAAGTTAAGGGTTTGCTTTGAGGCCACCATTTATAATTTATAGTTTTAAAACTTATTTGGAGACTTGGAATTATTGACAATGTTGCTAAATCAATGAAAAATTATTATGATAATGATGTAGCAATCTTGTTTCTAAAAAATGACAAGTGTTTAAAGGGTTAAAGATATATAAATAAAATACTTTATTGTGAAAGAAGAAATTTAGAAACAAAGAATGTCAATCAAATACATTAGCACCAATCATATAATTATAAATCCATTAATAAAAGGATTATCATTAAAGGCATTTGATGAACATGTCAAAAGAATGGGCATTGTTGCGTAGCATAATATAAAATATTATTTTTTTTATGTATATTCCATATTTGGCACTCTGAACTCCTTTATGTATTGTTTTTGATATTTAAGCATCATGCTATTTATTTTTAGCTATATACATGAATGATTATATGAATCTTAAGAGGATTTACCTTTTGTATAGATGTTATTGTTAAACCATTAAAATATATCTCATTATAGATCATTTTGGCTTTTGAACTAGTTTTATAATATATAAAAGTTTGTATGTCACATTAAGAGACATACAATAGCTATATATGATCCTCTAGCTTTTACTTAATTGTGATTAATATTTTGACTAAGAGAAGGATTTAGCATTTAATATATGCATATTATGTTATATTATTAAACTATAATTTTGTTATATGGAACAATTAAGAGATTATTATATAACTTCATTAAGTGGTTCATATTTTATAGTTTAATTATCTAAGTGTTTAAATCATATCAGTCACTTGAAAAGAGATAAATTTTAAATAACATAATAATTTTCAATGTTTATATTGATGAATCATCAAATAAAAGAAAAAAATTGAAATACATCATTTGAGTTTTAAAGGCTTCTCTCTCTCTCTCTCTCTACCTATTAAAAATTTATTTTGTCCTATCTTAAACATTGTACAAAAGAAGGAAACAAAGCCAAAAATAAGACAAATAAAATCAAGTTTTATCAAAAGCAATGGTATAAGTACCGTTCCGTGCTAGCTAAAAACTGGAACAATATTTATGTTAGTACGAAACGGTATTTATGTTTTCGATGCTGGTAGAAGATACTGGTCAGTACTGTAAGTTTTTGTTCAGTACTGGCCAGTACTGTAATTTTAAAAAAACGTAAGGACTATTTTGCAAATTTTAAAATTTTTAACCTAAAAACCCCCTGTGTCCCTCACTCACTTGAAGAACTCTACTTCTTTTCATTTTTTCAGTCTCTCTTACCGAATCTCGCTTCACTCACCTCCATTCTCTCTCTCTGGTTTTTGTTCTCATTTTTTACGGTGTTGCTCCTTCTCTGATGACTATCATCTTCCTCCTCGATCCATGCTAGCATCAGACCATTTTCCCTCCTCAGCTCCTCTACGTGAAGTCTTGAACATGCCACCATCTTCAACCCTCATCCACGAGGACCACCGCACCATGTCGTCACCACCACTGAACGTCTAAAGGAGGAGAATGCTATTGCTCGCCCCATATCTAAACCCAACTCGTCACCCAACCTAAAAACCTGAAGCTGTGAATTGATTTTTGGGTGTGTTTTTTGAGTTTTCAATGTTTTTCCTGCTTAATTGCATTTTAAATTGTGAATAAGTTGGAACTTGGATATTGAAAGTTGGAATTAAATTTTGTGATTCAGTTGGAACTTGGTTTTATGATTTGCATGGGTTGGATTAGATATTAGAGTTGAATGATTCATGATTTTATTTGGTTGATTTCTGCTTTGGTTTTGTGGATTGGTTTAACATATTAAGAGAAATATATGTTACATTTTCTTATGAATTGATGTGAATATGTGATGATGTGAATTGATTCAACTGAAAGTTTGTAAGTTGAAACAACTTAAATTAAAATTGAAAACCGAGAATGATAAAATTGCAAACTTGTAAAGACTTAATTAATTAATTGACATGTTCTGATATTTTGTGAATTGATATTTCATTTTTAGTATTTGGGTATTGACTTTAGGTAAATAATTAATTGAGTATAAAATTATGCTAATATAAATTAATAATAATTTGATTGTAATTAGCTTTGGGTAGATAACTAATTAAGTATAAAATATGTTGAATTATTTGGTAATATGTGTGTGTGGACTATCATAAATATTTATAATAGATAATGTGTGAAAGTAGTGATGTAAATGTGTCCAAAAGGAACTTTTTTTTCAAATTGTGAACATGTTGTAGACTCTAACCACTTAGACTTATTAATGTTAATTAAAAATTGTAAAAGCAACTTATATATTTAAGAACCAAATATAGAATGGTGATATAATATTATGGTTTATTAGAAATGAAAAGAAGATTCAAAGCTTTAATTAAGAAAAAACATTTCCAAAGAAGTTATATCCTTCAACTTGATCATCATGTTATGAATATATCCTTCAATTTGATCATCATATTATGAATAAATATGTATGAACAATTGTATAAGATATGTCATTCATTATTTGGTGATTATGTAAATCATACCCTTGAACTTGATCCTCTTGTTTGAAACTTTGAATTGAAATTGTTAGAAATTGTTGGAAATAGAAATTGTTTATGTATGTTTTGTGATTGTTAAAAATGGAAATTGTTTATATATATTTTGTGATTGTTGGAAATAAAATTTGTTTATGTTTGTTTTGTGTAATTATATATGTTGAATAATTGAATTGTTAGTTCTTGACTTATAGTGAATTGTGTTCGATGAAATTTAATTGTATAATGTAGTCATACAAAATGAGTTATATTTTATAAGATGGACATGCATATTGTGTAATGAAATTATGTGTTATTTATTTTGATATATGCATTCATTTATTTTTACAAATAAATGGAAGGAAGTTCAAGTACTCATGATCAAACCACTTCAGGAAGATACAATGATCCAGCTTGGACTCATGCTGCATTGGTTCCTAGTATGAGGAACCCTAATATTTGTTTGTTTTGTAACAAGCATTTGAAAGGTGAAGGAATCACCCGATTAAAGAAACATTGAGCTAGGGTTAAAGGAGATGTAGAACCCTAAAAAAAAGTAAGTCATGATGTGAAGTGGCAAACAAAGATATTGCTTGAAAAATATCAACATGAGAGAGATAGAACGGAAAGGTTGAATTTTGAAATTGGTAGTGGAAGTTCATTTTCTAGTTTCGTGGAGATTATGGAAATGTTGAAGGTGGTAGTGTACTAGTAGTGTTCCATCCTAGGCCCAAGAAGAAGTACCTAAATCTGATGTGAGGAAGAGAAGAAGGCAGGTGACTAGTTTTTCTATACTACGAGCAACCCTAGAGCCAATCTTTAATTCGTAATGCAATGCAATCAAGAGATGCGACTCACAATGTCAATATGGCAATAGCTAAATGGTGGTATGATACAGATTCATCATTTAATGCTTTTCAGTCTTATTATTATAAACCTATGATGGATGCAATAACTTCTTATAGTCCAGTATATAAGGTCCTTCGATTGATAACTTAATAGGTAAACTTTTGAGTTGTGTTGTTTCTAAAATTGTACTATAAATAATGTCTTAAAACTTACTATATGCCCCTAATAGGGATTGCTTACCACTTTATCTATATCTATATATTAAACCTAAAGATTTCCAACAAAAAATGCCAATGCCATGTAGGATTCTTCAAAGTCATAATTTTCATGTATATAACTAAGATTGTATTTTAAATTATCTTATTCGACATTAATTTAAAAGATCATTGAAATTTAAGACATAACTAATAATCACTGCAATAGATGTTTGTTTTGATTTCAAAAAAAAAATGTTTGTTTTGGCTACGTTTTAATTTGCGATGATCATAAAATTATCGCTAAAAGTTAACTTTTGACGACGATAAATAAATTTGTTGCAATAAGTCATACATTTTGCAGCGATATTAAAAACCGTCAGTAAATGAATATATTTTACGATTATTAAGGAAAATAGTGGCAATAGGAGTAAGTTTTTACGACGATAACATAATTTCATCGCCAATATGACATATTTTTCGACGAATATAAGTGTTGTCACAAGTAGCCATGGAAAATTAATATATTTTGCATCGATTATGTCAAATTGTCAAAAATGGTGTTAACAACATGAGACAAAAAAAGAATTTTGACGCCAATAATTTTCACTTTGCAACAATTATCTAAATTTTCGCACAAAGTTAAGATAATTGAATATATTTTGCCACGATTGTCGAGAAGCATCACAAAAGGTGGGATTTTTTGCGACCTTTTTGGAAATTCATCGCCAATATGTTAACATTTTGCAATGATTAGGTAATATTCTCAAATTTAATAATATTTGGAAGATAGTTTGTTAATGCTTAGTATACTTAAAAATCCTAGTTAGGTTAGCTAAATTGATATTTATATAATCCTAGTTAAGCTATCTTTCGTTGTCAAATTGTTTTCAATGTTTTAAAAATATTGTTGAAAAACATAAGGTAGGTTATTTAAATTTTGAAAAGTAAATATATTTTGGTCATAAAAAGATAATCATACCAAAAATTTTAATTTTAATATGATAATGGGGTCATAAATTTAAGTTAACAACTACTTAATTAATATTTATTAACAATAAAATAATAATTTATAAAAATATTGGAAATGGTAGCAATATAATATAATGATATATGGTAAGTAGTACAAGATTTTAATTAGAAGTTTAACAATTCTTATAAACATACAACAACAACAATAAGAACAACAAAAACCAATATAAATGTCGTTAATCTGTGGGATTTGAGAAGATCCAATAATACGCAACCTTATCCCTAACAAGTCGAAAGATTGTTTCCAAAATTTTTACAGACAGAACAATAAATAAAGTTTCACGCTAATTCCGTCAAACAAGAAATGAAATCATTATTTTTTTGGATTTCAAGTGATATAAGAGTCAGTAAAGATAAATGAGTTCCCTATGTCCAGATTTTTAAGAAAGGTCCTTACATGTTCAAACGTATCAATTGAAAAAGTCAAAGATCTTCCCTCAGGTGTTGGGTTATTGACACCCTCTTCCAACAACTTATTGGTCGTAACTAAGCTAGCAAAAGATATAGTGAACGAATCCTCAGATGCAGTATAGGTCACTGAATGAGATGAACTGCCAGTACGACGCATTCCGTCTAAGACACAGTCAGTATAGACCTCAGATAGCTAGTTTAGTCTAATCATATAAGGAACCTAAATTGGAACACATGCATACCTGATTGAATAGACATAGTAATTGGAATCGACAATTTTTCTAAAATAACCGATTTCCATAACTCTTTACGGACTATCGTGGCATTGCCACTACCTCCATTTCCATTTATGTTCTCTTAAAGATTCAAGGACGCTTTATACAACATATAGTATGTTCATATATATAATAGCTTCATAACATGAAATAAGATCCAAATAATAAATAAAGTGAGGTAGTTTCCAAGATACTAAAAACCTTGAAGAAGAAGATCGGTCATCGAAGGCAAGTGGATATTAGTGTTTGAAGAGCATATTTGTTAGCATTTATTTTTTCTTCATTAGAAACAATTTTGCTACATTCCTCCCAACGACACTTATTTCCACCATTAGAAACTAGTCGCCACATTGACATTCTTTGATGAATTAAATGTTAAGAATTATATTTTAAAAAGTCAATTTAGCATAAAATTCATTATGTTCAATTAAATTCTCGATGATAAGTCAAAGTAATATAGTTTAGTAGTTATACGTCTTCAATCTGCCTATTGAGATAAAAGTTACACCCTTATTAAAATGAAAGTTATCCATTTACCCTTTATATCATATCTAAATTATAGAATTTAAAGGAGGGTACACATGACCATGTTCTTTATGTACATAAATGTAATACTTTCTATACAAAGTTGTATTACTATTATAATAAAAATGTGAAGTTTTCAATATGAACATGTAGTTTATACTGAAAAAGACTATTTGTCCCTAATAACAAAAAGAGTTAAATAGTTTCACAGGCCTTTCATAAAATAGTTACCAAGCTTTGCTCTAAGAAGCATTGAAGTTGCTGAAAAAAAGTCTTTAACATATACAACCAAGAAAAGAAGCCAATAAATCATCATCCAAACATAAACAAAAACAAACTCATACATCGATTGCAAAGCCAAAAACTCACAATAAACACCTAATCATATTAGTAAAATAGAGCACAAGGATGAGGTTTGAAAATGGAAAAGAAAAACAATACCACCACAGGTAAGGACGCTTCTTTGACAGTGACGACCACGACACACGAGACAAGCACAAAAGAGTCGACAGTGGTAATTGGACCATGAATGTTGGGCACCGATTCCGAAACCCAACTCTTGTGAAATCATAAAGCCTGAGCGTATTATCCTATAGGGTTCTTTCCATGAATCCTTATTAGGCATCATCCCACAAGGGTGGCGTGCCCAAGACAATTAAACCTCAAAATAACTTATTACTTCAACTCAACCATATTACGAGAAAATCAATATAAACATACATACACAACAAAAACTACCTCCATCTATCATTTCATTACTAAAGCAACAGAGTTTGAAAAACTTTACTTACATATCAAAAGCCACACCATTGGCTTATTACAAAATAAAGAATAGTAAATTTGCGGAAGTTCCCCAACTCTTGATCACTTGATCTCTTAACTATCACCTAAAGAGAGGACAGAAAGGAGGTGAGCTTGATAGCTAGTGGGTAACAGTTTATAATAGAAAAATAAGCAAAAATTATTTTCAAAACTCATTGCCATTGTACATTTTTGAAACCATAGTAATTTCGCAATAAAAATCCTCAAACACTTGTTTCTTAAAATTTTCATTTATCAAACAATTCACGAGCAATTATAAATCATGTATGCATCAAACTTGTCAACAGATCAAAAGCATATAAGCACATTAGAATGGTTTGGGTGGATCCAAAATAGAATGTACTACACATTTCCCCTAAGGGTCCTATGTAGCTGTGAACAGAACGTGCTAACGCAATCCCAGGTAATGGTCTTGTGTAGCTGTGAACTTATGGGAGTCCATGAAGGAGTTCCATGCCACTAGCAGGCAAGCGGGAGAAGCCTATATTTGGGTCAACGTGCACGTGATGGTTCTTGAGAGATCACCACAAACTCACATAACACATATATCATGATTTGTAAACTTATGTTGCCCAAAATGGCACTTCTTAAAAACTTGAATTTCATGAGCATACAATATTTCATATGCACTTTCAAAACTTGATTTCATAAACTTGCTATTCTTTTCAGAAATCATT
>JANVCQ010000232.1:9032673-9046648 GCA_025531925.1 Erythroxylum plowmanianum | reverse complement strand
TTAGCATAAATAATTTTATTATAAAATAAAATATAGTTAAAATTAATAAAAGTGCTTTTTATTTTTATGTTGCCAAATAGTCTACTTTATGAAGTTCTTTTAAAAAAGCTGTTTTTTTAATTGACGGTGAAACAGTCAACTGATTTTTAAAAAAAGCTCTTCTCAGAAAAACTCTACTGACAAAAGCTCTACTGATAAAAGCTCTACTAATAAAAGTTCTACCAAACGGGCCCTAAGAAGAATATAACAAAAAGGTCAAAGTTTGGCTAATAATTGTAAAAATCTAGAGAACATATATTATTTGCATTTAATTGAGTTGATTTTCACGTTTAATTTAGGAGAAATATTCTTTTAGGTAACAAATCTATAAACGTCATTAGCATCATCTCGTACTTTGGCAAAGATTTACATATTCTCTTGCACAGTAATAGACCCTAAAAAAATGAAAATTAAGGACAATATCTAGAATACCGTATTAGACTTAATATCAGATTGAGTTTTGATATGATACTATACCAGTACTAGTTAATACCGGGCACTATTTTGGATAAATTTTTAAATTTGTGAAATAGTCCCTAAATTTTTTAAAATTACAAAATAGTTTATTTCATATTGTACTGTATATTTTTACCCTTTCTCTAAAAATCATAATAATAAACAATAATCACAATTCTAATTTAATTTATAAAATTAATTTAATAATTATTAATAAATATAATTAAAGTTAAAATATATTTTTAAAATATATAAATTTCAAAAAATTTTTGATTTATTAATTTAAAATATATAAAATAAATATTAGTTTATAAATAATAATTTTTAAATTATTTATTTTTAAAATAAATTTTTTTATTAATACTTTATTAACAAATAGTATATAAAATATTAAAATAAATTTAAATAAAATAATTTGTCTTTAAGTTTTATTTAATTTATAATTATTATTAAAAATAAAATATTTATTTTTATTTTAAAATTAAAAATTCACAATAACTATAAAAGTTGAAATAAATAAAATAACTAATTAAAAAACTTTGAAAAAAAAGGGGGAAGGAGAGGCAGGAGGGAGAGTTTAAAAATTTTTGAAAATTTTGTAAAAAAGTCCCCCTATGTTTTAAAATTTTCAGTACAGGCTGATATTTAGATTGGTATTTAAATCTAATATAATTGATCCCCATTTCGTACCGGCCTCGTACCAGTTTTAGTTTGGTACAGTATCGGCCGGTACGAAATGATATCCTAAAACTTGACATTATCACCAGTAAAACACAACCATATAATGCATATAATATTCTAACATTGAATATATTTCCCTCCCAAATGCATATTGTTACTTAGCCTTTTGGCTCTATTAATCTCACCCAGGAGGAAAGGCAATGGTCAAAATATTTTAGCTCTTTGTTTATTTATCTTATTGAAGGTAATTTGAGCTTGGGCTTCACTTATTTACTCGTAAAGCTGAACTTATAGGTAAAGTAAAAATTTCAGTAATACATGAAATTTTATCTTTAACTATTATAAAGACTATTTCTGATTTAAGCTGAACTTATAAATTCAATTTACTTGTGGACTAAAAAAGAAACCTTTTTATCTATTGCTCCCTCAATTAAATAATGAAACTAAAATTCATGTACTATTAAGTTTAAATTTTTTAGATTAAGTTTTGATTCACCCCATGCATATACAATCCTAACTAAACCCTTTAGCTGTGTTCACATTTTTACACTAAGTTATGCCACATGAATTTAAACCACTAACTAAATTATTCTTGAAAATTAACAGTAATAAATGTTAGTTACATTTCATATTAGTTTTTATTTTAAATTAAGAAAAGATTATGCAGAATTTGGCCCATCAAATTAGAATTGAAAATTAATGTTCACAAAGATTATGTATGACAGTTGCATATCTTTTAAGTGTAACAAACCAAACATCTTATCTTTGTAAAAGTTTTTCTCCTCTTTGTCTTTATGTTGTTAAGGATTAGTTGATGGATAGGTAATTCTACTGGTTATTTGTCTATCTTATCTTTTATAACCACCATCAAAATTTTAAACAATAAGAGATGAGAGATTTTATTTAGAAAATCCATTTGTCTCTAACATCTTTAAGTCCAATGACCATTATATTGGAACCTTTTTTTATTAGAACCAACCCAACAAATTACATGGACCACTACAAATTATTTAAAAAATAATTAACAATCTCCTATTTGGCCCATTAATGACTTCGTGATTCAATAAAATCATAAATGCACATCATACATTAAATCTATCAAGTCATCATCTTTAATTGAATTAAAGTGATTAGATCATAGTGGTTACAAGTCATTTAACAATATGATTCTTTCTATGTATTACGTAGCTAACTTAGCTAAAAAATAACTTTAATTGAGGAATACTCCAATCCTCAACTTTATTGTCTTTCAAAAGAAACAACTTGTTATCACACAAAAATAAAACATGTATACAAATATAATGTGCACAAGAAGTAAACAAGCAAAAACATAACTTTAATTTAATTCACAAGTGCCATAAGAAAATGAGCAACCCAACTATATGTATATACATATCATACTATCATGCTAATAAGGACTTGTAGATAATGCTTATCCGTTCAACATAACCATAAAATATTTTAGGTGACAATCCTTTAGTTAACGGATCCGTTATCAACAAGTTAGTACCAATATGCTCAATCTATACTTTCTATTTCTGTACTTTTTCTTTGATAGATAAGTATTTTAAATCCATATGTTTAGCACCCTTTGAGTACTTTTTATTCTTAAAGAAGAAGACAACTGCGAAATTATTACAATAAATTCTCAGTGGCCTAGCTATACTACCAACAGCACGAAGCCTTAATATAAAACTTTACGACAATAATGCATAAACAGTAGCCTTAAAGCATGTCACATATTTTTCTTTCATAATGTAAATAGAAATGATGAACTATTTTCCACTCTTCCATGAAACTACCCCTCCAGTGAATAGGAATATGTAGCTAAATGTAGATTTTCTTATGTCCACATAACTAACATAGTCTAAATTCGAGTAACCAACCACTTTGAGATGATATGTCCTTTTATAAATGAGTATGTAATCCTTGGTGCCTTATAAGTACCTAAGGACGTTTTTTGTAGCTTTTTAATAGTCCATTTCATAGTTACTTTGATATTGACCTAACATTCCAATAACAAAACTGATATTCGACTGAGTGCATGCTTGAAGATACATCAATCTCCTAACCATTGAGGTATAGGGAATAGATTCCAGTGCCTTCCATTCTAAATTATTTTGGAGCATTACATTTCACTAAACTTGTTCCTTTCTGAATTAAAACTATTTATGTGGAGCATTTTTCTATTATGAATCTCTAAAACTTTATTAGTATAGCCTTTTTAAGACAATCCTAACATTCCATGTGATCTATCACGAAATATTTCTATTTTAATCATATAAGATGCTTCAACTATATCTTTCATTTCAAAGGTCTTTGAGCGAAACTTCTTTATATTATGTAACAAGCCAATAACATTAGTAGGCAAGTAAGATATTATCAACATATAGGGCTAAAATAATAAACTTGCTCCCATTACACTTCATATAGATATACTGATCAATAACATTCTTTATAAAGATATATGATGCAATTGTTTCATTAAACTTAAGATATCATTGTTGAGAAGCTTGTTTCAGTCCATATATTGACTTCTTTAACTTACACACTAAATCTTCCTTTTCTGTAATAAAATACCCTTTTAATTGGTCTATATAAACTTCTTCTTCCAATTCACAACGCAAAGAGGCATTCTTTACATCCATTTGGTGAGGTTCTAGATCATAATGAGCCATTAAAACCATAACAATACTCAAAGAGCCCTTCTTTGAAACTAGAGAAAAGCACTCTCTATGGTCAGTGCCATCCTTTTGAGTGTAACCTTTGGTAACAAGTTTGGCCTTGTATCTTTCGTTGTTACCTTTTAAGTCTTGTTTAGTCTTGGAGATCTATTTATAACTGACTTATTTTGAACCTTTAGGTAACTAGACTAACTCCCAAACTTTGTTTTCATCTATTGATTTTAACTCTTCTTTCATAACATTGAATCACTTTTTAGAATTTCTACATTTTATGGCTTATTTGAAGGAGACTGGATCCTCATCAATGCTGAAGTCACATTCAAGTTTAAGTGAGTAAGTTATATAGTTATCCAAAATAGTTGGTCTTTTTTACCTTACAAATAATGCTATTTCTTGTAACTCGTCAACCACTTGCTTATTTGTGATTTGCATATCAGTTAGTTCATTACCTATATGTTCTTCTTGTGGGTTATGAATATTAATTTATTGTTCTATAATGTTGTGTGGTTGTACTATAACAAAAGGAACAACAAACTAAGGAGAAATGTTGGGTGTAGGAGATTCTACCTAAATCTCTTGAATATCCACCTTTATGGTTCCTCACTCCCATTAAATTGATCATTCTTAATGAAATGAGCATTATCATTCTTAACTATTCTCATGCTGTGGTTAGGAAAGTAAAATTTACACTCTTTGATTTTTTAGGATAGTCGATGAAGTAATCACTAATAGTCCTTGCATCAAATTTCTTTTTATGTGGACTGTATACCCTTACTTTTGTTGGGAAACCCTAATTGTGAAGGTGTCTCAAACTTCGTACCTATTTATAGTTTATATAGAGTCTTATGAAGTGCCTTACTAAGAACCCTATTAAGCATATATATAATAGTCTTTAATGTATGCATCCTTAAGGATAAATGTACAATTCTATAATTTAATATAGTCCTAACCATGTCCATAAATGTAAGATTATACCTTTTAGCTACATCATTTTATTGTGATTTATAGGGTATTATGTATTGTGCACAAGTGTCCTGATGTTCAAGAAATTTTGAAAATAGATCAGCACTATCGTCTTTTATCAAACTTACCATAATATTCTAAAACTTTATCAAACCTCACTACTTTTACCTTTTTGTCTAATTGCATTTCTACCTTAATAATGAACATCTTGAGGATGTCCACTAACTAAGAATTTTCATGAAGTAGATATAGGTAACAATATCGGGAGAAATTATCAATCATTTCATCACCCTAAGATGGAATGTCGAGAGCATCATAAATGTTAGAATATATCAACTCAAGAAGTTGACTATTTCTTGTGGCTAGATTCCTTGGTGCATGTTTTGCTTACCTTTAATATAATCCACACATACATTCCAGTCAACAAAATCCAATTAAGGTAAGATTTTACTTTTCACTAACCTTAAAACTCTTTTTTTGGATATGTGACCTAACCTTTGATTCAATGAAGTCAACATCAAAATTAAAAAGATATAAATAATTAACTAAAGTACTAGAATCATAATACTACTTATGTTTATACAATGAAAAAAATAACGTTTCCAATCTTAAAGTTAAAGCCTACTTCTTCCAACTTTCCAATAGAACTTAGATTCCTAGCATATACAAGAACGTAAAGACACTTTTCTAAATCTAGATGATAGCTAGTATCTAAGATCAATTTATACATCCTAATTCCCTGTATTCGTGCTTTCATTATATTTCCCATATATAGGAACTTTTTATTTTCATATATGGGTTGAATTAAAAGGAATCCCTGTGTAACATGTGACACGTGATTAATTACACTAGAATCCAACTACCAGGTATTATTAGGTACTTAATAAGATTTGATTCAAAACCTACCAAAATATAGTGTATACCTTTCCTTTTAAACCATGCCTTTACTTTTGAAAAATCTTTCTCAAAGTAACTGATTTTCTTATTAAAGTAGTACCCCTGCTCCTTATGGATTCGACCTTTATCGAATTTTATTGGGGCTTTATTCTTCTTAATTGATTTAGCTTTGTAGTTACTAGCTGCATCATGAAATGTGAAATGGATAAAGTGCTCCTTCATCTTCTTTAACCTCGTTTCCTTTTGAACCAATGGTCTTAATTTCTTGAAACTTATATTTTTCTTTAAAGGTGATATAATTCCTTGGAATTGGTCGAACTTAGGAGGAAGCGAATTGATGATAAACTAAACCAGAAGGGACTCACTCACATCCATACCTATCGATTTTAGCTTAGCTACTAGATTTGCATTATCTGTCACATAATCGTGAATGGTTTGTTACTAGTCAAAGTTCTTGGTCATCAACTTACTCATCAGATTCCTTATAATGGACTTGTTAGTTATGTCCAATTGGGAGTACTCCTTTATCTTCATCATAAATTTCTTTGCATTGTATGTCAGCAATCGTCATTCACACTAGGTTTAAGCTTAGCCCTTTTGATCACTTCTAAGCCTCATAATTAAGCCTGCTGAACTTGACCAATGCATTTCCCAAAGCAAACATATTGGTAGAAGTTGCAAGCACTACACAGGCTCATACATTGATGATTTGAGTAAGTTTAATAGATTCAAACAAAAAAAACTTTAATTATGTACTAAAGTTCACTTTTGGGTGATGCATAAGTACATAAGTTTAACCAATAATAATGTTAACATAAACATGCTTTAATAGATAATTAATCATAATTAAGTCAATATGTTGTGTTATCTTTGGATACATAATGACATTCACTAAGTATGTTAATAAGTCTCTTTAATGTCATTATTCATACGCAATGGTCCACCTTTTGGTGACCTTCTTAGCATTATAATTGATGATTTCATTTTTTTAGTAGAACTCTTCTTGTCATTTAATAATGTCATATACATATGAACAATTAAAATTACATAATTAAATATCTAAATATCTAAATATCTTTTCAAGCTAGGCCACTTTGGACTAACAAGTTTTCCATGCTATAAACATTTAATGAAACAAGTATTGAATACAAAAATACGGATCGATTCTTTAAAAGATATAATACTTATATTTGACTCCAGAATGTGTGACTAACACTTTATATATATGTTAGTTTTGAATTTTTGAAGAAATATCTAACAACTGATTTGATGAAATTAAAAATTATCTAGCGAAGTTGAAATCTTGTGAAATTCCAAGTTTTATAAAACAAAAAAATAAAAGAAGAACCATAATTTTAACACAAAAACTCTTTGTTATATTTTCCTAGATTTCTTTTATTAAACAATAAATTTCCATTCTTCAGTAATACGAGTTGGAGTTGATCTTAAAAGATTAAAGTAAATTAGAGTGTACTATTTGATATGATATTAAGACTGATGCAATAACAACAACAATCAAGGCAGTTATGTACTTCTATAGAGGATATACTACAATATGTAGAGAGGGAATAACACCAAACAATGTCATTCCTTAGTTTCAAGAAGATGGCTTAATTGACCAAGATGATCCACCACATATGCATAATATTCTAAAAGTTGGAGTTTTTCCACAAAGTTTCGCCATTGAATGAAAAAAAATCCAATATCTTATTTATCAGACCAACACAACCACAAATAAACGTAATCCCAACAAAAATTTCCCCATTAGGTGACACTCAATGCTCTAATAACACTAAAAGAGTAGTGTTTCCTAAGAGCCAAAACCATGTACCCATTAATAATAGTTGTCCAAGCTACCACATTTGATGAAGATATGTTTGAAAATGACTTTTAAGCATTGATGATATTGCCATATTTAGAATACATGTCTATAAGAGAAGTTCTAACATAAAAATTTGATTCAAGTGAAGTTTCTAATCAAGTTGAAATGAAGCATTTGCACTTGTTGAAGTGATCTAAGATGAAAATAAGCATGGAATAAGATAGAGAATGGTGATTTAGTCCATTTTATTGAAAATTGTCACATGGATAAAAGTAGTTTCAAAGCTTTTTAGTGTTGAAAATTTTTGATAGAGTCTGACATCAATGAGTTCCAAATAAAGAGATTTTCTCCTTTTTTTGTATCTTTAAATATCACAATATCATTATCAATTTCAAGGGAAAACTTTAGTGCATAAGGCTTCCTGCTTTGCGAAGGTTACGGAAGGGTTATCAATTGTATACAACCTTCCCTTTGTATTTTACAAAGAGGGTGTTTATATGACTTGAACATGTGACCTTTTGGTCACAAAGGGGTAACCTTACCAGTTACTCAAAGGCTCGCCCTCTTCATTATCAATTTCACCATTTTTTAATAAGTGATAGTATTGAAGAAATTATAACCTTAAGAAGCCTTTTCTTAAATAATTTCTTTGAATTCTTAGCTTGACCATTCATTGCATATCTTTTCATTTTCAAATTGTACAAAACTGCATTTTTCTTCATGCTCTAAAATACATATTCAACATCATTAATCCTACCCATCAATATCAACATTGAAATCATTAAATCTGAAGTGTTTGTAAAGAATTGTGTGGGAAATAATTTTTTTTTAAAAATTATGTTGGAAAGAATTTGCAGGTCCTTCTCATTCTTATAAAAGAGGTTTAGATATAGTACATACATATAACTACCTTTCAAAAATATAGGACCTAAATAAGTACATGAAATATCACAAGAATATTATAGATACTGATATTCATATTCCCCATTAAATTGGAGCATATAGATATGAATGTCGAAATTGTAAAGAAGAAACTAAATTTTTACTTCCTTAGAGCCTTGGTAAAACTATTAGTGATTTGTGCATTAGTACAAACATGAAAGGTGGCAATGTTGCCTGCTTGAATCTCATCCCGCACACATTGACAATTAACCTTAATATACTTAGTGCATTCATAAAAAATAGGGTTTGCGGTAATGTGTAAAGCTAGTTGACTCATAAAACAATAACATAGGCTTCAAATGATGAACAGCTAGTAACCTAAGCAAAGACTTGAGCCATATGAGCTCAAAGATAGTAAGAGCCATTGAATGATATTTGAATTCAGTGAAGAAAACAAGAGATCATTGGTTGGTTCTTAGTCTTCTAGGAAATAGTAGAAACCCCAATATAATAAAGTAACTAGAAAGAGAATGACAGGTCAAGAGATAAGTAAGCCAATCAAAATCATAATAAGTATTAAGATGTAAATCACTCTCTTGATGAAAAAAAGACCTGCTTGGGATGATCTTTTAGGTAACGTAAAACATAAAGAGTGACACTCAAATGAGCCCACTTATAGCATTGCATAAATTGAGCGAGAGTTTAGACAATATAGCATAAATTTGGACGAGTGGTGGTAAGATAAATCAAGTGAATAATAAGCCTCCTATATCAATCCAGATAAGAAAAATTAGTTCCTATAGAAAGTGTCAACTAATGATTATGCTCAATAGGAAAATCAAATGGCTTGGTGCTAAGCAACCAAGCTTTAGAAACGATGTCTAACATACTTAAATTGAGAAAGAAACAATCCCTCTAGACCTCAAGCTATCTCAATACCAAAAAAATATTTTATGAGTTACAAGTCTTTCATATGAAAGCAAGCATTGAAATAAGCTTTGAAATTAATATCTTTAATGAAAGCAAGCATTCAAATAAGCTTTGAAATCAATATCTTTAACCTAATTTTTACTAAGAATAATGAGATCGCTTTTTGATGCTCACTAGCATTGTTAGAGTTGTACTTGATCTTGTGCACCCATTTACACCCAATAGCTTTCTGTCATGGTAAATTCTCAATGATCTATACATCATTAATTTAAAGGGCCTCAATTTCTTTATGCATGGCCTCATGCCAATTAAAGTCATGACTGCCGTAAAAAAACATGTTGGTTTATGTTTTATAGTGATTGGGGTCAAAAAGGAGCATAAAAAGCAGGAAAATTATTTTTAGTCATATAATTAACTATAGGATAAGGTCTACATGAGGATAGAGATTGAGCAGATGACATAGAGGAGGGGTATAAACAATGGGTCCTAAGACAAACATAATCCTGCAAATATATAGGTGGCTGTCACTCTCTTTGACTTCGCCTCGTGCCATCATCACTATAAGCCCCATAATCAGCCTCACTAATAGGCAAAAGGGAACCAGACGTTCTATAAAGAGGAGCAACAAAATTTATGCCATAACCCTACTCAACATTATTATTTACCCTAACTTCTGAAGCTATATGAACTGTCAAAGACATATTACCCTCATTAGCAGCTGAACCACATCACACCCCCTCACCTCAGAACCATTCGGTGGTCGAGTCAAAGTGGGAGAAGGTGAGCTAGGAAAGGTGGAGCTTATAGGTGGTAGTGGTTTAAAGCCAAGAAAATTGAAATCATAAGCAGTAGGATGCTATTAAACATTAACAATGGGAGATTAAGGTGCAGAAGTAGTTTAGTTGTAGGAAAATAATTTTCATAGAAAACAACACCTCGAGATTTAAAGAAATCTCTAGTCTTAAGGTCATATAGTCTCCATCCCTTCTTTCTATAAGGTTACCTAACAAAGATATAGTTGTAACTACAAGCACTAAACTTATTCCAGTCACAGGGAATTTTAGATACAAAACAAAGACATTCAAAGTTTTAAAATGATTATAAGAAGGTAGATGAACAAAAGAATCTCATAGGTTGTTTTACCTTTATGAAGTGAGGATGGTGTTAATAAGATAACTAACTATAAAAATGCATTCCCCTAAACTTCAAGAGACAATTGGGCTTGAAAACAAAGTGTTTGGGCTACATTGAGAATATGGCGACGTTTCTTCTCTACTACTCATTTTGTTAAGGGGTACCAACATAAAAAGTTTCCAATAAAATACCATGTTTTGTAAAATATTTCTCTAAAGAGGTAAATTCGATCTCATTATCGCTACGAACATGTTTCATCTTCTTATGAAATTGAGTGTGAGTCATTGCACAAAAATTCTTACCAAGTTTCCTAATCTTTGATTTATCAACCATCAAGTACACCTATATTCCTCTTGAACAATCATCCACTAAAGTCAAAAAATAAGCACTCACTACAATAGAAGGGACTTTTGTCTACGTTTTCTTCAGCTACAAATTAGAAAACGTCGCTAAAAGACATTTATTGGCAACGAATTAAAAATTCGTTCACTCAAAGTCTAATATTTTGTGATGTTATTAAAAACTGTCAGTAACTGAACATATTTTATGATGATTAACAAAAATCGTCGCAATAGGAGCAAGTTTTTGTGATGGTTACAGAATTTCATTGTGAATATGACATCCTTTAGTGAAGAATATGAATATTGTCACAAGTAATCATGGAAAATCAATATATTTGACTTCGATTATCCTGAATTGTTGAAAATGACGCCTATAAATAGTGATCAAAAATGTTTTTCGTCATCAATATATTGTCGTTTAGCAATGATTATCTAAATTTTCACACAAAGTTCTAATAAACGAATATATTTTGCCACGATTGTTGAAAAGCATTGCAAAAGGAGCAACTTTTTGCAACCATTTTGAAAATTTGTCGTGAATATGATAACATTTGGCGATGATTATGTAAGTCATCGCTAGAGGTTGAAAATGATATGTTTGGCGACAAATTCACAAGTTAATTTTAAATAATTTGATAATTTGGTAGGGGAATTTTGATGAATTTTTGTATGTGATAGTATTCTTAAAATTAATAATATTTGGAAGATAGTTTGCTATTGCTAAGTGTACTTAATAATTGTAGTTAAGGTTAATTATAATTGACATTTATATAATCCTAGTTAAGCTATCCTTTATTGTCAAGTTGTTTTCAATATTTTAAACATATTGTTGAAAAACACAACGTAGGTAATTTAAATTTTGGAAAGTAAATATATTTTGGACATAAAAAGATAATCATACCAAAAATTGTAATTTTAATAGTATAAAAATATCATAAATTTAAGTGAACTACTATTCTTAATCATTAATATTTATTAAAAATAAAACAATACTTTATTAAAATGTTGGAAATGGTAGCAATATAATATAATGATAAATGGTAAGTACAAGATTTTTAATTAGAAGTTAACAGTTCTTACAGACATACAACAATAGCAACAACACCCAGTATGAATCCTGTTAATACGTGAGGTCTAGGAATGTCCAATAGTACGTAGCCTTATCCCTAACTAATAGAGAGGTTGTTTTCAAAATTCTTACAGACAGAACATCCAATAACATTTCACACTAATTCTATCAAAAAGGAAATGAAATTTTATTTTTTAAAATTCCAAGTGACATAAAAGTTGGCAAAGATAATGAGTTTCCTATGTCTGGATTTCCAAGAAGCATCCTTGCACGTTGGAAGGTCTCAATTGAAAAAGTCAATGATCTTCCCTCAGGTATTGGGTTATTGACACCCTCTCCCAACAACGTCTTAACTGTAACTAAACTAGCAGAAGATACAGTGAACAAATCCCCAGATGTAGTATGGATCACTGAGTTTGATGAACTGCCAGTACGATGCATTTCATCTAAGACACAATTAGTATAGAACTTAGATAGCTAGTTTAGTCCAACCGTATAACGAACCCAAATTGGAACACATACATACTTGATTGAACATATATAGTAATTGGAATCTAGGATTTTTCTGAAACAACTGATTTCCCTAATCCTTTACAGATCATCGTGACATCGCCACTACCTCCATTTCCATCTATGTTCTCTTAGAGATTCAAGGAAGCTTAACATAACATATAGTATATGCAATTAGATGTTCATATATATATATATATATATTAGCTTCATAACAAGAAATGAGATACAGATAATAAAAAAATAGAGGTAGTTCGAATGATACTAAAAATCTTGAAGAAGAAGATCGGTCATGAAAGGGAAGCGATTATTAGTGTATGAAGAGAGGATTTGCTCTGCATTGATTTTTTCTTCATTAGGGATTATTTTGCCACATTCCTCCCAACAAAACTCAATTCAACCATTGGAAACTAGTCACCACATTGACATTCCTCGATGAATTAATGTTAACATTTATATTCTAAAAAGTCAATTTGGCATAAAATTCATTATGTTCAATTAAATTCTCGATGATGAGTCAATGTACTACAGTTTACTAGTTACACATCTTCAATCTGCCTATTGAGATGAAAGTTACCCTTATTAAAATAAAGTTATCCATTTACCCTTTATATCATATCCAAATTTTAGAATTTAAAGTAGAGTACATATGACCATGTTCTTTATGTACAGAAATATAGTATTTTGTATATAAGGTTATATTACTATTATAATTAAAATGTGAAAAATTCAATACGAATAAGTGGTTTATACTGAAAAAACTATTTTGCCCTAATAATAAAAAGAAAAAGGTTTATTAGAAGAGTTAAATACTCTCAAAGACCTTTTTATCAAATAGTTATCAAGTTTTCTTTAAAGAAGCATTGAAGGTAGTAAAAAAGTCAACCCATATACAACCAAAAAAGAAACAAAATAAATCATCTTCCAAAAACAAAAACAAAAACAAAACCCATATAGCATAAGTAGAATAAAAAACTCACAATAAACATCTAAACATATAAGTAAAACAGAGCACAAGAAGGATGGTTTGAAAATATAAACGAAGAACAATATCAATATAGGTAAGGATGCTTCTTCGACAGTGATGATCACAACACACAAGACGAGGACGAGAGAGGGGAAGATGGTTATTAGATCGTGAATGAAGAGAAATGTTGATGGCTAACACAAAAATGAAGAGAGGTTTATTTTTGTGTTAATAACCTAGTAGAAAATGACGTCGTTTATTGTTAAGGTAAACGACATCATTTTTGATTAAGTCAAAAGAAATATACCATTTCGTGAGGATTCAAAACTCATTGCCAAATGGTTTTTCATTGCCAGTTGTATTCACCTTTGCCTAACATAGTTATATATAATATATAAATTATATGTTACAATACATAATTTTATATAATAATTGGATAATAATTATTAAATAGAGTAATATTGTTGGCCCCTGAATTTTTTTTTAATTATTTGACTAAGCATGATTGAATATTTTTTTTGGAGTCTTGCAAGATTTATGTGTGTTGGGATTAATTAGCATGTTAGTATTAATGATATTAGGTGGCATGAGTTAATTGAA
>JANVCQ010000232.1:8976751-8992668 GCA_025531925.1 Erythroxylum plowmanianum | reverse complement strand
CAATATTCAGATCAATTAAAACAAATCATGAATTTCTAATTTATATTAAAACATTATTAACAAAATTTACCAAAATTATAATAAATTAATTATAATTTAATAAATACTTGACAATCCACGACGTCTATTTATTAGACGTCGCAGATTGTCAACTTTCTGCGACGTCTCTCCAACGTCCTCAAAAGGCAAACAATCGCTGACGTTTTCTCCAAACGTCGGAAATTATTTGCTTCTTTTCTGACGTCTTCATCAACGTCGCAGAATTGATAAGCCTTCTACGACGTCTTCACTAAGACGTCGGAGAAACCCATTACCTACTTACCATCTACGACGTCTATTGTGACGTCTTAATAGACGTTGTAGAAGGTTTTCTGCGACGTCTTAAGAGCTTCTACGACGTTTAGCAGACGACGCAAAATGCATGTTTTTGTTGTAGTGATATCAAGTGATTGAATCGGAGTTGAATAATGAAGTTATTCGAATAGAAGATGCAGATACATCATCATTTCATAGGAGAGATGTTGATCCCAATATAGTACAAATGAATGAAGTACAAGCCAATCTTATCGTCGAAAGAGATGAAGACTCTACTCAGGATGAATTAAATGAAAATGATGATATCATGTTAAAATATATTAGTGATGAAGAGTCCAATGATAATGTAATTAATGATGATGATTTTCAAAATCTGATCATGATGATTGAAGGTAAATAAATTGTTTATTTTATTTTGAAATGTTATGTTGATGTTAAGTTATATTAATTCGTATTGTTGATATTTCACTCATATAAGTGCATATTATTGATGTTTTACTTATGTTTATGTAGAATGTTAGTGTGTCATTGAGTTATGTTATGAGGAAAGTTGGTGTTTAAGTTATGTTATGCGGAACATTGGTGTGTGTTTGAGTTATGTTACACAGAATGTCGATGTTTAAGTTATGTTATGCAGAATGTTGATGTGTGTTTGAGTTATGTTATGTGAAATGTTGGTGTTTGAGTTATGTTAATACGGAATGTTGGTGTTTGAGTTATGTTATGCGGAATGGTGGTGTTTGATTAGGTTTATGCGAAATGATGGTGTTTAAGTTATGTTTATGTGAAATGTTCATGTTTGAGTTATGATATGCGGAATGTTGGCATTTAAGTTATGTTATGTGGAATGTTGTTGTGATTTTGAGTTATGTTTATGCGAAATGTTCATGTTAGACTTATGTTTTTGGGGGAATGATGATGTTTGAATTATATTTATGCGCAACATTAGTATGTGTTTGCGTTATGTTTAAGCGAAATGTTTATGTTTGACTTATGTTTTTTGTGGATTGTTAATGTTTGACTTATGATTATGCATAATATTGAAATTTCAATAATAGTTATTCAATATAATGACACTTGGTAGAAACAAGGGAAAAAAGGTGGCAACTATCGAAATTGATCCGACCCCACAACAACTACATCAATCAAACCCTATCGAACAACAAACACCAAGGTCAACCACTAATGAAGCTAGTCAGCAACAACCTTAATCTACCTCAATAAGTGCTGAGGGATCTCCAGGTCTATTTATCTTTACCACTTACAATTAGACTTATGCTCAAAAATATTTTCACATGTTTGTTGTGCTTTTTCTTATCATTATTCTTTTGTTGTCAAGTTACAATATCGGAATAAGAAAAAGAGGTAGAGGTATCACTAAAGGTTTTGAGTTGCAATGCATGAATGTTGCAATGAACAGCAAGTTGTCTGTGCATATTGACCATAGGCAATGTCGTCCTGTCAACAAGATCCAATCAATAAGATTGTCCAGTGAGTTAAGGGTCGTTGTCAGGAATGAATTGTCTTACCTTGAGTTATGATATGTGAAATGTTCATGCGTGCTTGAGTTGTGGTATGTGGAATGTTGGTATTTGAGTTATGTTATGCGGAATGTTGTGTGAGTTTGAGTTATGTTTATGTGAAATGTTGATATTTGACCTACATTTTTGCGTAACATTGGTGTGTGTTTGAGTTACATTTATGTGAAATATTTATGTTTGACTTATGTTTTTTATGGACAGTTAATGTTTCACTTACGTTTATGCGTAATGTTGAAATTTCAATTATAGTTACTCAATATAATGGTATTTGATAGGAACAAGGGAAAAAAGGTGGCAACTATCGAAATTGATCTGACCACCATAATAACTACATCAATCAAACCCTATCGAACAACAAACACCAAGGTCATCCATAATGAAGCCAATCAGCAACAACCTTAATCTACCTTAATAAGTGTTGAGGGATCTCCAGGTCTATTTATCTTTACCACTTATAATTAGACTTATGCTCAAATATATTTTTACATGTTTATTGTGTTTTTTCTTATCATTATTTTTTATTGTCAAGTTCCAATACTGACATAAAAAAAGAGGTTGATATATCACTAAAGGTTTTAAGTTGCAACACATGAATGTTGCAATGAATAGCAAGTTGTCTGTGTATATTGAACATAACCAACATCGTCCTGTTGACAAGATCTAATCAGTAGGATTGTCCAGTAAGTTAGGGGTAGTTGTCAAGAATGAATTATCTTGCCTTTACCATGCTAAGCAGTTGAAGGGAGACAACTTGCTATAAAATTTTTTAGACAAAGTTTAGTAATTTTTCAATGTATTTAATTATATGCAATTTTGTTTTACTTATTTAAAGATTAATTTAACTTTTACGTGTTGTTTATAGATAAAGCTCAATATCGTTGATATCAAGAACCCTAAAGTTTCAAGTTGTGTGAGTTCACTATTGAAACAAAGGGCAAAGGATCATCATTATCAACTTTATAAATATTACAAGTCTTTTCCTTCGGATGAGGAGGCAAGGAGACATCTTTCTAAACCAATGATTCCAGAAAATTGGAGTGAAATGTGTGATTATTAAGCTTCTGCCAATGTTAAGGTTTGTTTTCTTTCTCTTCACATTTGCTTCCTTTAATTTTGATACACAATTTAATGACCATTTCTTTTCTTTATTTAGGAAAAATGTGAGAAGTCAAGGTTAACAGAGGAAAAATGAAAACTCATCACAACACCAGCTCTAAATCATTTGTTATCATATGAAAAGAATTTGTAAGTTCTTTGTTTATAAGTTATTATTATATTAGTAAATACAATATTATCTATTGTCTTTCAAATTTATTTTTCATAAAATAGAGTCAGAATCAACTACATAGAGAAGAGTGTGATCCTATCACACCTACAAATTGACACACTATAAGGAAGGTGAACACTGGACCTTTGAAGAAGCACAAAATAATTATGTAAGTATTAAAATTTTAATTTTTAAGATTATTTATTTATGTAGTAGTAACTAATAATATTTGAATTAAATCTTGATTTTGTGTTTTAAATTTTAGGATAAAATGCAGGAGTTGTTACAAAGATTATTGTTTGACAGAAATGAGTCAAATGTAGATAACATTTGTAACAACGTCCTTGGTATAAGAGCAGGGTACATCAAAGGTCTTGGGTATGATCGTAAGCCAACTGGTTCATCATCGTCAAGACCAGCATATGTAACGATGCTTCAAGAGGAGAATCGGTCGCTTAAGGCTCAGTTACAATGTAATGAAGAAAGGTTAGATCATACAGAAGAAAAGTTGGAGCATATTGAAGAAAAAATACAATGTAATGAAAAAATTAGACCTTACTGAAAGAGAGTTGACCAAGCTTATAAAGATGGTCAAACTATGTAAGTAGTAATAACAATGATGAGGAGTGTTTGTATATAATTTTTTTAAAACTTTTGTAATTAACATTTAATTACATTTTATTTTTATATAAAATGCATCTAATTTTTAATTATTTATATTTTATTTTTGTTTACTTAATTATAATTCAAACAATGTTAAAAACAATAAAATGGATTTAAAATGTTATCAATAATTATAATTAAATGATAAATGATTAATAAGAAAGTGTAGTAAAAAGTAAAAATTCATCACCAAAATTTTTTAGCTACAATTACAAAATCGTCACCAAATCTTTTTAGCTACATTCCACAAAATGTCATCAATAATCTTTAGCTACATTCTAAATATATTTTGTTGCTAAAATTAAATCTTCGTTAAAAATTATTACCTATGCCTACGTTAATGAAGCTAATTATGTTTAGCTACCAAAAAAATGCCGCAATTTGTCATTTGTGATAATTCGCTTTCTCCTCACCTATCCTTTTTTGCAACGGATCCATGATAGGAGCAAAATATATTGGGCGACCATTTTTTGAAAACGTTACAGATAATTGTTTGCTACCAGGATTTGGCGATCATTTGTGTGATGATTTTTTACCATCGCTAAAAGTTTTCGCGACTAATTATTGTCTTTCAGTGATGAAAATTTACGTCGCCAAAAGCATGCTATGTTGTAGTGAATATATTTATATTCTTTCTTTCTTTGTAAACTAATTCATACAAAAATACTTTTAGTTTTGAAAAAGTCGAACATATATATTAAATTGATATTGAAGGTTAAATTTAGATTTATTTTTATTTTTTAATTTAATTTCAAGAATATTTTTTAAACAATTTATATTTGATTTAAGTTATATTTTTACTAAAAATTCCTACGGTGACACGTGTTTAAGTTTAAAATCTATTTTCACTAAGTAACCTTTAATTGATTGTGTATTTTTCATTATTTTTAGATATCTATTTATATAGAACAAATAAATTGTAATGTTATGATGATTTTCTCACTTGAAATTATGTTTTACTGTATATAATAATAAGATACTGTATTAATGATTTAAATAATATTTTAAGATACATTCAGTCTAGCTGAATTAAAGATGACTAACTCAGGCGGGTTTGAGCAAGACTTGAAAATTTGCTTCTGCATCAAACATGAGTAATGAGTTGTAAAAAAGTGTATATCATCTCATTATGATTTACTCACGGGATCTTCTTATGGAATGGAATGAGATGAAAACGGAGGGTTTCATGTTACGTTTTATTTCATACATACAATATGAACATTAACTGCAGAGTAATTATTAAATGTCACTAACATGATAATTTAAACTCGATAAAAAATAATTAAATTTAAACAATACTGCATATAATTAAATAAATTGAAAATTTATCGAAGGTTTATCTAAAGCATTCTCGAGCAAGTTCTCTTCCTTTAACTCCTTAGTTTGCTTTAGGCAAGGTAGCTATTTTGGCAATTATCCTCAACTCACTAGATAATTTTGTTGACTGAATCTTCTCTAAGGGAAGACCTTGCGAAGTATCAATATATACTGATAACTTGTTATTCATTGTAACATTTATTTATGGCAACTCACAACCTTTAGTTATACCTCTTTCTCTTTTTTTTATTGACATTAGAACCTAACAATAAATGAATAATGATAAGAAAATACAATTTAAACATGTAAATATATATTTGAGCATAAGTCTATTTGTAGGTGTTAAAGATTAACAAACCTGTAGATCCTTCTGTACTAGTTGAGGCAAAATGAGGTTATTGCTGACGTACTTCATTGGTGAATGAGGTCGACTGTTGTTATTAGTTAGGAATTGATTGATTTGGTTGTCGTTGGGTAGGAACAATTTGGATACCTGCCGCCTTCTTCCCTTTGTTTCTACTAAATGCCATTATATAGGATATCTATAACAGCAAACATAACATCACCAAGGTACGTGACATTGTTAGACCATATGAATCGAGAAAGGCTCTTCTCGTTGTGACTCCTAGGCTCGTGAAATATTTGACCGATAAGCTTGAACAAATCTGTATCATGGGTTTTCAACCTATATACATCAAAGTGGTTTATAAAACAGATAATCCGTAATCATACGTGGATTTCTTATGCTTTTATTTTCAAAATTATGAAAATGAGGAAGTCATTATTTATCACAATCATATTGTAACTTGTTCTTAAAAAATGGTGTGTGGAATTTGTTTGTCATACTGTTTAATGTTATAGAATATATTAAGTTTCCTAAATTACTGGATTAGATTGTTATAAAACTCAAACATTTAGCTGCAATATGATTTTCTAATTAGAATTTTTAATTTAATGGATACAAATTTATCATAAAGTTATAGTATTATCATCATTATATTATTATAATTTTATTTATCATAACATAATAGTGCAAAAAGTTTATTAATATTAGTTAATGCTCACTTAAGGTTTTTTTTTTTCAAATTGTGTATATCTTATTATAGAAATTTTTCTTTAAATTTCATTCAAAAAGTAAAATTTTCATATTATTGGATAAAAATACAAACTTTTTTCATAACCTACTTTAGATGAATTAAGTTTATGACATTTTTATTTAGATTAATAATTTATAAACTAAGGTAAATAAGGTGTATGTGGCTTATAAGAATTTTATTCAAATTCAAATTTGAATCTAAAATTTTATGGTATTTATAAAAGATCTTAACATCGTAAAGACATTCAAAATAAATTTCAAATAAATCAATCTTTAAATTGTTATTAGAATATTACTTGTGGGTACTTACATGATAAATGTTTTGTGCGAAAAACGTTGACAACCCAATTAAACCCACCACCATTATGAACCCTTAAATTTTCCAACATCCCTCTCTTCTATTTGAAATGTTATAGGCATAAACAATTCAAATTAAATAATATACTACTAATTTGTCAAAAAATTCAAACAAAAGCAAAAAAAAAAACTCTAATGGAACTTTCATCGAACATGTTATAGGCAGTACTCAAACAAGCTTCATAATCCATCTAAGCCTTAATTAACCCATTTTGGACATAATCACCATCTCACCATTTTCATTATTATCACAGCACACATTCACCATTAACCAAACCATAACACACATCTTGACAGAACACAAAACCTAGGAGAATATTATACCCAAATATAATGGTCGCAAAGCATAACATAAAAATAATTGTCGCAAAGGATGGATGACTTACCTCAATGAATGACGGAAGCAACAATTGAAGAAGACAGAAACAACGATTGAAGAAGATTGACAATGACGGTAGCAACAATTGAACAAGATGGAAGGAGTGGAATGAAAATGATGACGAAAAAATGATAAGATGCTTCATTTTCATGTTTAAAATAAAATGAAAATGACGTTGTTTGTTGTGAAACAAAGGACATCATTTTCATGTTATATTTAAGAATATTCTAACATTTGGTGATAGTTTCAGAAAAATGTTGCTAAATGTTTTCAATTAGAGACGATTTTTGTAAATGTTGCCAATGTAGTCAAGGTAGTCCTTTTGCGATGATCTTAAGGAATCGTCGGTAAAGGTAGACCATTAGCAACGAATCAGTAAAAACATCACCAAATGAGCGATGAATAAGTAAAAACATCGCCAAAGGATAATCCTTTGGCAAAGATTTACTAAAATTATCACCAAAGTGCTAATCTTTGGCCGACGTTTCACATAAATGTCTCTAAAATTCTTTTCATATCTATATATTTATATATTGAAGACATTTTTAATATATAATTTCTATTAAATAGTATAGAATTTATATATAATAAATACAATTTTATGACACTACATAAAATTGTCAAATCCTATATTTTAAAAGAGATAAATAAAAGGTATAAATTTATGTAATAAAAATTAATTTTGTGTTTCTAGTTTTATAAATTTTTAAAATGACATTGATGTTAGCTAAATTTATTTTTAGACTTACAATCATTATCAATAATATTAAATTTGATTTTTAAGAATATGATATTAACATTCAATATTGATTTCCTTTTTTACTATATTGCAATTTTTAAATTATATTTCAATAAATATAATTATATATGGTAATTAACATAATGTTATATCGATGTATAGATAATAATTGTTTAAAATTTTTATGATATTTTTCAACTTTAGAACGTATATTAACTGATATATCTTTTTTGGCAGTTTCAGTTAAAATGTAATTTGTATAATGATTTATGAATGTATAGATAATAGATAAATTTTCTGACATCTTATATAATATACTAGTCTATTTAATCATGGTTCTCTATTTATGAGATATAAATTCTATAATGTTATATGAAATTTATACATTATATATAATTTCTATAGTATATAGTGTAATATATAATAATAGGGCTTGGTGACGAATTATAAAAATCATTGCAAAAATTTAACATTTTCGTCGTCAAAGGTCAAGCCAAAATCTCATCGTTTTATGAAGTTGAAAACCTACTGACACAAACAAAAGATATAAATTGAAAACCTATCTTGCTGAAAGAGTCTCCATATGCTTCTTAATTACGACTGAACCATCGAAGGTGATCTTCTTCCCTAAGCTGGTCAAGTTGCCAGGTATGAGTTCCTCTGTCTTGCTTCTCACCTTTTCTTCTTCTTTTTACCTTGGTTGTTGTTCTACAATAAGTAGTCATTAGCTTTCTCTTGGAGGAGTCACAATCACTTTTATCCTAAGTAAAAACTAACCTTGAGGTATGACTAACTCAATATCTTTTAGTAGCTAGAGATCATAGGGTCTTGTTTTGGAGAGACAACTTCAATCCCATTCTTCATTAAACCCTTGAGGTAAGTCTTCTCTCTTTGTAAATTTGTACTTGACTACTCTAAACTTGATCTGTTCATCTTCTTAGATTTCTTGTTTCCCTTTTCTGTATGATTTTTTGTAACATCCCATCCCTATATTAAGAGTTAGAACCCAAAAGTGAGGTACATGTGAGATCAATGAGAGATTAAGAAAAATGTATTTTTCATACTCATGCATATTGTTAGCATATACGCACGTAAATTTGGATATTCTGCACACATTTAAAATGATTGTATATGCACTCATTGACATTCCGGGTATAATTGAATTGTAATGTGATATTGTTGAGAGTTGTGAATCTATTGGATTGGAAATTTAATTGGTAAGTGTAATTGTTCATTTTTGAATTTTGATAAATTATTGGAATAATGCCCAAAAATTGTGGGATATTATTGTAATAGGAAAAATACCAATTGGCAAGTAAATTAATGTAAGGAAAATAGAAATGAGTGAAATGATATTGAAGAAAATTTGGAAGTCATCTTCAGAAATTTTTGAAAGAATGATTTTGAAATCTAGAGATAAATTAAAGATGAATAAAAGAACGAATTTTAGAGTTAAAGGATAGGTGTATGATGATGTTAAGAGATGAGAAGATTGTTTAAAGTAAATGTTGGGAAGAAAAACATAGAATGCATAAAAAGTTTGGAAAGTAGAGAATGTGAAAAACAAAATATAAAGAGTTGCATAACTAATATATGTTTTTGAGGATTTTGAGATTTTTGAGTAAACTTGCATATTTAGGGGTACTGTAAATTTGTGGTGAATGAGTTGAATGGAAATAGAGTAGAAAAAGTAAAAATGAAAAATGAGGTCTAGGATTTAGTGGAAGAAGAAGCAGCAGTGAATGAAGAAGAGAAGTTAGAAAAGTTAGCATTGATCTGAAACTTCCTTGATTAAATTGTATTGATCTATGAAGATTTTGACAAAATTGTCTTCATGAATGAATAGACATTAGAACCAGTCAATATGAAATCAAAGGAAATCGGATGAATGGAGAAAATCATTTGAGAAAATAAGTTAATTAGGGAATCGGAATTAACATGAGATAATATTACCTCATTGAGGAATTAGTTACTTAAGGAATTACGGGAACTAATCAAGGGCACATAGAGTTTTGGCTATATTTGTTTGAGCAACAATGCCCCCAACAGTGTCATGAAATTGAAAATTAAAGTGATCCAAGCAAAATCAGATCAATTAGTAATGATGATCATGGATGAGATATTGAATGTATTCGAACAGTTAAGAAGAATATTTTGAATACTTAAGGAAATCCTACATATTATGAAGGTAGAAACAATTCTATGCCAATTTCAATAGGAGTGAATCTTAGCTTGATTGAATGAAATATTAGGTTGAATAATATCCGAACGTACCATGTTGGGAGACCCAAGAAAATAGAGGTAATTATGAAGTGAGAAACACTAAGTAATATCTTTAAGGAATTATAACATCGATATTAACTATATCGTCTAGATTTAGAGATTTTGTAGTAGACAATGATGCTTGTATAAGAGATTAGGATAAAATTCAATGCAGCATAAAATAGTGATTTCATATGTGTGGAGACATTTCATATATATAGAAACGTTTTGGAATTTATAGAGATCATTAAAGTTTAAGGTAATTATAGAGTTTGAAAGAGCTGAATCTAAGGCTGAGACAATGAATAGAGTTACTTGAAGATTTTGATTGTGTAAATGGGTAATTCCTAGTAAAGTTGGTGTTGTAATATGATGTATTGAGTAGAAAATTCAAGAACAAAATAGCACGAATTTAGATATTGAGGTTACCAAACCAAGTGTAATAAAGAACACAAAATGTTGAGTTGAATTTTGGGCAAATCAAAGTATTATTAGCTATTGAATTTAAGATCAGTCCCACAGGAAAAGATTAACAAAGCTCAAATTAAGGATTCAGAAATTATGAATCTTAATGAGGAATTAAGAATGAATCTGAATTTTGAGTTCAAATAGGAAAATGTTACCTTGTGATTGAAATGAGAAGGATGTGTACCCGACAAAGAAGAGTGAGCAAAGATGTTATTAAAGAAAGTGTAAGTAACTAAATGTTTGAATTGCCAACAGTCTTAACTATTGGAGATATGCTTAATGCTTATATTTTTGGAGTTCATAGGAATATAAGATCAAGGTATAGTTTTAATTGACTTTAAGCATGTCAATCATTATTGTTGTGATGTCATTAGAGTACTGTATAAGGCATTATATGACAAAAAGAGTCGTTCGCCCTTACAAAAGGGTTAAAGGCCAGAATTGATTCGAGGTACTATTGATGAGTGAAATGAATTTATAATAGAAATTAAGTGGTTCATGAAAGGCGAATGAATTTGGTGGGATAACACTGAAGTTATGAAATGTAGTGAGATAGACCCAAATGTTAAGTGTATCAAAAATAAAGAGATGTGAAATACTAGGCGAGAGATGAAATATTTCTAAGAGGAGCACCTTGTCAAGGTGTGCATAGATGGACATAAAGATGTGCTCAGATAAGGAAAAAGGATAAACTAAGCTCAAATTGTATTAGATCAGTAACTTATGAGATGTATTCTCAATAAAGATATCTCAGAATTATAATGTGTGATATGTGAGTATGTTAAGAAATAATGATATAATCTGACATAGATGTATTAACAGCTTACTAAGTGAAAAATTTTGAGTAACCTGAACTATATTAAGGAAACAGTTAAGATAGGGTGATATTTGAAGACATAATTAGAGGATTGATTGATTTCATTGACTATGGTCAATTGGAAGAAATTATTTGAGTGATGAAGTTAAATGGAAAATGAAGGAGTATATGAGGAAGCATACCCTTACCTCCTTGATCAGTCAGATAAGAATTTCAAGGACGAAATTTATTAAGGGGGAGAAATGTAATATCCCGTCCCCATATTAAGAGTTAGAATCCAAAAGTAAGGTACATGTGATACCAATGAGAGATTAAGAAAAATACATTTTTCATACTCATGCATATTGTTAACATACATGCACATAAATTTGGATATTCTACACACATTTAAAATGAATGTATATGCATTCATTGACATTCCAGGTATAATTGAATTATAATGTGATATTGTTGAGAATTGTGAATCTATTGTATTAGAAATTTAATTGATAAGTGTAATTGTTAATTTTTGAATTTTGGTAAATTATTGGAATAATGTCCGAAAATTGTAGGATATTATTGTAATAGGAAAAATGTCAATTGGAAAGTAAATTGATGTATGGAAAATAAAAATTAGTGAAACGATATTGAAGAAAATTTGGAAGTCGACTTCAGAAATTTTTGAGAGAATGATTGTGAAATTTAGAGACAAATTAGAGATGAATAAAAGAATGAATTTTAGAGTTAAGGGATAGGTGTATGATGATGTTAAGAGATGAGAAGATTGTTTAAAGTGAATGTTGGGAAGAAAAATATAGAATGCATAAAAAGGTTGGAAAGTAGAGAATGTGAAATACAAAATATAAAGAGTTGCACAACTGATATCTGTTTTTGAGGATTTTGAGATTTTTGAGTAAACATGCATATTTAGGGGTACTGTAAATTTGTGGTGAATGAGTTGAATGGAAATAGAGTAGAAAAAGTAAAAATGAAAAATGAGGTATAGGATTTAGTGGAAGAAGAAGCAGCAGTGAATGAAGAAGAGAAGTTAGAAAAGTTAGAATTGATTGAACTTCCTTGATTAAACTGTATTAATCTAGGAAGATTTTTATAAAATTGTCTTGATGAAGGTTGTAGATCTTTCTTTTAGCTTTCTGTTGATATAAAGTTTGAATTTTTTGGAGTTCTGGAGCAAAAGTTATGGAGGTTTGAAGAAGGGATGTGTGACTAAGGGAAAGTCGCAATCATTGCGATATTTTTAGGTGAAAATCGCGATCGTGCATATGTAGTAATAACTTATTATTCATTGTAACATTCATTCATTGCAACTCACAACCTTTTTCTTATTTATATTGAAACATAACAATAAATGAATAATGATAAAAAAATACGATTTAAACATGTAAATATATATTTAAGCATAAGTCTATTTGTAGGTTTTAAAGATTAACAAACCTATAGATCTCTCTGTACTAGTTGAGGCAAAATGAGGTTGTTGATAACTTACTTCATTAGTGAATGAGGTTGATTGTTGTTATTAGTTAGGAATTGATTTATTTGGTTGTCGTTGGGTAGGAACAATTTGGATACCTGCCACCTTCTTTCCTTTGTTTCTACTAGATACCATTATATAGGATATCGATAGGAGCAAACATAACATCACCAAGGTACGCGACATTGTTAGACCATATGACTTAGGAAAGGCTCTTCTCGTTGTGACTCCTAGGCTCGTGGAATATTTGACCGATAAGACTGAACAAATCTGTATCATAGGTTTTCAACCTATATACCATTAAAGTAGTTTATAAAACAGATAATCCATAATCATACATGGATTTCTTATGCTTTTATGTTTGAAATTATGAAAATGAGGAAGTCAATATTGTAGCTTGTTCTTAAAAAATGATGTATGGAATTTGTTTGTCATAGTGTTTAATGTTATAGAATATATTAAGTTTCCTAAATTAATGGATTAGATTGTTATAAAACTCAAACATTTAGTCACAATACGATTTTCTAATTAGAATTTTTAGTTTAATGGATACAACTTTATCATATAGTTATAGTATTATCGTCATTATATTCTTATAATTTATTATAATTTTATTTATCGTAATTTAATAATGTATGAAAATGTTTATTAATATTAGTTAATGCTCACTTAAGGTTTTTTTTTCAAAATTTGTGTATCTTATTATAGAAATTTTTCTTTAAATTTCATTCAAAAATTAAAAATTTCATATTATTGGATAGAAGTGCATACTTTTTTCGTAACCTACTTTAGATGAATTAAGTTTATAACATTTTTTTATTTAGATTAATAATTTATAAACTAAGGTAAATAAGGTGTATGTTGACTTATAAGAATTTTATTCAAATTATAATTTAAATATAAAATTTTATGGTATTTATAAAAGATATTAACATCATAAAGACATTCAAAATAAATTTCAAATAAATCAATATTTAAATTGTTATTAGAATACTACTTATGGGTACTTACATGATAAATGTTTTGTGCAAAAAACGTTGACAACCCAATTAACCCCACCACCATTATGAACCCAACATCCCTCTCTCCTATTTGAAATGTTATAGGCATAAACAATTAAAATCAAATAATATACTACTAATTTGTTAGAAAATTCAAACAAAAGCAAAAAAAAACTCTAACGGAACTTTCATCGAACATCTTATAGGCGGTACTCAAATAAGCTTCATAATCCATCTAAGCCTTAATCAACCCATTTTCGACACAGTCACCATTGCACCATCTTCATTATTATCACAATGCACATTCACCATTAACCAAAACATAACACACATCTTGACATAAAACAAAACCAAGCAGAACATTATACCCAAATACAATGGTCGCAAAGCATAACATAAAAACAATCGTCGCAAAGGATGGTTGACTTACCTTTATGAACGATGGAAGTAACAATTAAAGAAGATAGAAACAAAAATTGAAGATGATAGACGATGACAATAGCAACAATTGAACAAGATGGAAGGAGAGGAATGAAAATGGTGACAAAAAAAAGATAAGAGGCTTCATTGTCATGTTTAAAATAATAAGAAAATGACGTTGTTTGTTGTGAAGCAGAGAACATCATTGTCATGTTATATTTAAGTCTATTCTAATATTTGGCGATGATTTCAAAAAATGTTGCCAAATGCTTTCAATTAGAGACAATTTTCGTAAACATTGCCAATGTAGTCAAGTTAGCCCTTTCGCGATGATCTCAAGGAATCGTCGCGAAAGGTAGACCATTAGCAACAAATTAGTAAAAACATTGCCAAATGAGCAACAAATGAGTAAAAACATCGCCAAAGGATAATCCTTTGGCAAATATTTACTAAAATCATCACCAAAGTGCTAATATTTGGGCAACGCTTCACATAAATGTCTCTAAAATTCTTTTCATATCTATATATTTATATATTGAAGACATTTTTTAAATATATAATTTCGATTAAATAGTATAAAATTTATATATAATAAATATAGTTTTATGACACTACATAAAATTGTCAAATCATATATTTTAAAAGAGATAAATAAAAGGTATAAATTTATGTAATATAAATTAATTTTGTGTTTTTAGTTTTATAAATTGTTAAAATGACATTGATGTTAGCTAAATTTATTTTTAGACTTACAATCACTATCAATAATATTAATTTTGATTTTTAAGAATATGATATTAATATTCAATATTGATTTCCTTTTTTACTATATTGCAATTTTTAATTATATTTCAATAAATATATTTATATATGGTAATTAAAATAATGTTATAAGAATGTATAGTTAACAATTGTTCAAAATTTTTATGATATTTTTCGACTTTAGAACGTATATTAAATGATATATCTTTTTTGGCCATTTCAGTTGTAATGTAATTTGTATAACGATTTATGAGTGTATGTAACATCTCATCACCGATTGGAAGGGTAAAATAGTAATTTGGAATGGGTTATGAGTGTTTAGAATTGTCTTGGTATGTTCGTGCATACACACACATGTAAATAGTGACTTTTGCACATGTAAATGACTGTACATGTATTCATGACATTTTCCCGATATATTTGGTTATAAATGTGATTTTTGTGAAAAATATGATTTTTGTGCTTGAAAAGTTAATTAGAGTGGGTCTTTGTGAGTTTTGAATTTTTGGGGAAATTTTAGAAATTTTTTTTAAAATTTTCGGGGTATTTTTCCAGACTAGGATAAATGCCAAGTGGCAGATTGATTATTTCTCGGTAGTAAAAAGTACCGTCCTATGGCACTGGAAATTAGATACATGCTTGTAGGATTTATTAATTTTGAGTCATTGAAATTTTGGGGAGAAATTGGACTAGAAATTGGAAGTGAATTGGAGGAAGTTAGGTGAGCAAATGAGAGGGTGACATGTGGCAAGTGACATTTGTCACTTGCCTAACATGCCACCTTATGTCCTTTGGTTTCTAAAAAGCAAGTTGTCCACGATGCTTATGTTGGAAAGAGTTAAAATCACATTTAGATGAAAGTTTTTCCTTCTCCTTCTCATCCGTAGCTCCTCTCCAAATTTCTTCTTCGTTGGTTCTAAGCTCCACCATACAAGAAACTCTCCTTTGTTACTTGCTTTCTCTTCCTTGTCCATTAAAAATCCAACCAAACCCTCACCCCCCTCAAGTGATGATGAGTATCGTGTATGGTGTTGGGAGGAAG
>JANVCQ010000232.1:8958929-8969753 GCA_025531925.1 Erythroxylum plowmanianum | reverse complement strand
AGAGAAGTCATGGCACACAGGTCGGTCAGCTGGGATTTTTGGGGGATGACCTAGTTAGGCTTTTTGTATTAGATTTCCTTTGGAGTGATGTACAATCAGTAAACAATGACAAATATGTAAATTACTGATTTTGATGAAATGAAATGAGGAAAAATTATGGTTTCAAAAATTAATAATTTTTATATTGATGTATTATTCTTATGATGCCATGTGAAGTACAGTAGTGATTGTTCGTAGTTCATCCTTATCGTGGGATATGTATCGGAATGATCTACGGACGTCCCGGTGTATACCCTGCGGTAAGGGGGCGCTACACCCTGTCTCATTATGGTAAGCCTAAAACTCTAGAAAGAAATTGATGCTGCCTAGTGTGGTGAGAGCAAACTGAGAGTGAAGCTTAGCAATAAGATCCTGTATAGCGTCTGGACTGTTCCTCGTGAGAAGAATGTCGTCGACATAAACCAAGGCAATGAGCAGTAAACTGTTATGCCTGTAGAAATAGAGTGAGGTGTCGGACTTGGAGTTAACAAATCCCCAAGTGTTGAAGGCTGCCTTTAGTGTTGAGGGTTTTAGCAAGTGCAAAGAAGTCAAGAGAAGGTATGGCTGTTGTGGTTTCATTTGGTGGAGAATCAGAAGGGTGATTGGCAGAGGAAGAAGTTTCTGAAGTGTGAGCCATGGACGTTTGTCCTTTGAGGCTCTGATACCATTTAGAAGATGATGAAATAAATTTTATGATGTAATCGACACTGTTTTTCATTCATTGATTGAGTATATATACAAGGATTTGTATATCTGTACATCGAAAGTTTGTTACAACAGAATTGAGATGTTTATTGTATATATTGTTGGTACATTCTTTTACTGTGAAGGAACTGTGTTGTTGGGCTGGAGTTGAATATGGATTTGGGATTTGGGCTTGCATCGTCATATTGTTCTCTGTCCATATACGAAGATAATTTATCTCTTACAGTTGTGTCATCTAAAACACATGGTTTAATTCAATGCAAATTCATGAACTTGCATCCGACGAAACGCATGCATAAATAGGTGTTTTAATTAACTTCCAAAAATGTGTGGCCACATGTGGAACCTTCGTCCCAGGAATCCCTCTACAGTTGTATTCATTTACACTTCAACATAATTTATTATAAGCTGATTAGATAAGAATCGTTAATTATAGTACACAACTACTTTAATCCAACAACCCCAAGATTATCGTCTACTGCTTATAAGATTACTACATTGTATGATTACGTAGACAAAGATATCAAACTCCACACCCTTGTTATCCAATAGCTTAACATGACTAAGCTTTCATCTTAATTAGTGCAAATAGCTGACTTGGTCTATATGTAGATGAGCATTTCCCTGACCACATCACAAGCACAAAAGAGAACGATGCCTACCATTTTTTATAATTCTCCCAACTTGAAGATTTGATCGAGAGTCAATCAAATCTTCATACTATTCTTTCTGCCTTACCGCTTCATATTCCTTACGTCTCTGTCAGGCCACACGAGGATCAATACCACATAAACTTGCCATCATTGATTGCTTTTGTTATAAAATATGTCAAGTTATTTATTGTATGAATGTTTTGCATGTCCACTGTTCCCTCTTCCACTTTCTCATGAACGAAGTGATATTGAACTCGAATATATTTTTGTCTTTGAATGAAATGATAGATTCCTTGCAAGATGCAAAGCACTTTGGTTATCACAAAATAAAATAATGTTCTTTTGTTTGCATTCAAGTTCTTCCAACATCAACTTCAACCACACTGCTTCTTTACTAGCTTGTGTAGCTGCTATATATTTTGCTTTTGTTGTTGGCGTAGTCACAACTGACTGCAGTTTTGAAACTCAACTCAGAGCTCCTTTAGCTATTGTAAACACATATCCTGTAGTGGATTTACTTTTATCAAGATCACCTACATAATCAGCATCAACATATCCTTTGACAATAAAATCTGATCCTTCATAACATAATGCCACATCTGAGGTTCCCTTGATATATCTGAGAATCCTCTTATAGTATTCTAATACTCTCGACTAGGATTTGTCATGTATTGACTAACTACTCCCACTACATATGCAATGTCTGATCTTGTACAAATCATAGTGAACATTAAGCTTCCCACTACTGATGCATACAATACTGAGACATCTTCATCCTCTCTTCTTCATTGCTATTACTCATATTTGAGGATAACTTGAAATTAATAGAAAGAAGGCAATAAATTGTTTTACAATCTTGCATGTTGAATCGCCGCAAGGTCTTCTTCAAATAATTCTTTTAAGAAAGTCAAATATTCCTATTATTTGTGTCTCGGTGAATTTGCATCCCTAGAATCTTGTTTGTTGGTCCCAAGTCCTTCATTTCAAATTCCTTAGCCAACTGTGCCTTCAATTCTTTGATACAATCATTGTTAGAGCTTGCAACCAACATATCATCCACGTATAATAGTAAAACTATAAAGCCATCTTTCTCAAACCTCTTGAAATATGTGCAAGGGTCTGCATTCAGTCTACTGTATCCAAAGCTCATGATGAAGGAACCAAATCTCTTATACCAACACATCGACGCCTGCTTTAAACCATAAAGAGATTTGTTCAACCTGCAAACCAAGTTCTCTTTCCCTTTTTTTTCAAAACTTTCTAGCTTGAGCATAGAAATTTTTTTCTTCAAGATCTCCGTGAAGAAATGCAGTTTTCAGATCTAACTACTTAAGATACAAGTCAAATGTAGCACACATCGCTAGGACCACTCAAACTGTAATGAGTCGAACCATAAGAGAAAATATTTTTGAGTATATTCTTTTATCACCAATCTAGCATGATATCGCTTTACTTGATTTTCACCACTCCGCTTGATCTTGTAAACCCATTTATTGCCAATAGGCTTTCTTCCTTGTGGTAGTGATACTAGCTCCTATGTCTTATTCTTATGCAGAGCTTCAATTTCTTATTGCATTGTTGTCTTCTACTGAGATGCATCTGAACTATTCATTGTTTCTTGAAGAGTTATTGGCTCTCCATCATTAGTTAAAAGACAGTATGCAATATTGCTCTCCATAATATAATCTGAGTGTTAGCTAAAAAATAAATGTGTGATTAGTTGTCACCTTTTGTGTTTACTATTCACCAACTTTCACTGTGCTCACTGGAACTCCGAACAAATTACACTAAAAAATTCATCGTAATTTTCTCACCTCACTCTGATATCACTTGTTGTAGAAACCAACCGGATTAGAACAGGTTCGTAGCTAAATAGGATTGAAAGAATAGTGAACAAACATAATTTATGTGAAAAACCCCAAAATTAGGGTAAAAACTATGGGCAATGATAGAAGAATTTCACTATGAAATTTAGGAGTACAACCTCTTTCTATTTTACAAAGAGACACACTAACTAGTGAAAAACACTCTCTAAACTTTCGTGGGGATTTAATAGAGAAGAAATTTCTGGGATGATTTGCTCTCTTCATCTCCTACATGTGTGGGATGGCTGGTCATTTGGCCAGCTATCCTTGACTTTTATTTCAACTTTGGTAGCCAAACCATTTTTGACAGAAAGTATATAAATATCAGGTGATTTTCATCCAAGAAATGGTCGAGGCTTCAAAGAAAAGGAGAGAATGGTATCAGAAAAAAGAACATGTATCTTTTGGAATTTTGTATGGCTTAGCCTTCTAATTTTTAAATATAATTTTCAAAAAGATTATTTAGTATAAAATTGATGGTTTTTTAATATATGAACTATCATGCAAATATAGTTCTTGCAATAAAGAACTATATTCGCTTAGTTTGGTAATTTCTTGCAATAAAGAAATTACCAAACTAAGCGAAGAAGTTTTAAGATTGTTAGTTCAAAAAAAGTATCCTAATGCAAAAGTAGAAATAGTTGTTACCTTACTAACGTGACACTCTTAATCTCACAAGTACTAACAAAAGCACCAATTCTCTTTCTTTTCTCTATATTGTCCACTCCACATTTTAAAAAAAGTTCTCATTGTATGTCACTATATTCTTTTCACTTTTTTGCACATACTCACTCTTTTTTTCATTCTTTTTTTCTTAAGCATTTATTTGTTTTTGACTTATAAATCACTATTTTTTAAGTTATATCTGTATTCAAATCACCAGTGATTTTAGCCATAATTGCCTTACAATCCTTTTACAACTTTCTACGTATAAATCCCTATGATAATGGCTAGTTATGAACCTTATACACATTGTTGTCTTTATGTCTTCATATGATTGAATAAGTCTCTCACTATTCCTATGCCCATTAATCACAAATTGATCCTACCAAATACAAGTATAATCTATAAATTCAAATATTGCTAGTTCAACCTTCTTTTCCTTAAAGTAATTATGATAATCAAAAATATGTTCTACCTTCCTCCTCCACTCCAAATATAGTTCAGGACCATTCTTCGCTTGAAAGGTAGGGATTTTCATTTTAATACTTCCCAAATTGTTATCCTGTTTTGATCAACCCTTTTTCCCTTCCTAGAACTAATCTTATCATAATCAGAGTCATCCTTTTCTTCCTCTTCAAGTATGTGTTTCTTAGAAAATTTAGGTTCTAATAGAGACTCTAAACTATCTAATCTTATGTTTAGAACCTTAAATTGGTCCTAGGTAGACCTTATGAACATCATGAGATCGAAGTCTGCATTATCTCTGCCATTACTCATGTTTAAATCTACAAATAGAATGTTAGTAACAAAGATTGGTTTTCATCATGACTTCCTTACATTTTTATGCTCAAGATTAGGTCACTTAATCACTCTTGTTTCGTTCAATTTTGGCTTTTCTTGATGATTTTCTTACCACTCTTACATTTTATTTCTCAATTTCCCCTTAGAAGCCCTTAAAAAGAACTTTATCAATGGTCCTACCAAACTTGCAAGCAACAATAAGGTTTATTACTTTGGTTGATAAAAATTAGGATTAAAAAGAAAGAAAAAAGGAAGAAAAGTTAACAAAAGGGTAACAAGTATGAATTGACCTAAATAATAGGTTAACCAAACTAATAAAAAGGTAACAAGGATGAAACAAAAGTAAGAATCTTCTTTTAAACTAGAAAAAGGATTATAATTTATGTTTTGATACATATTTTTACTTTTACTTTTTTACTTTTTACTTTTTACTTTTTACTTTTTTTAATTTTATTTGTATATACAATGTGAACTAACTCAAAAACACAAAAGAGAAGAGAATAAACAACTTTGATTAAAGAAGAACGCATAAAGTGAATGATGAATTGAAAAGAATTTAGGATAGAAAGAATTGGATAGATAGATGATAAACGAGACAATTATAAATAAGAATAAAGGAAATAAACACATAAAGGATAAGTAGGACCTAATTTCAAGAGTTGAAGTTTTGATACCAAATAATGCAAATCTTATGTCGAAAACTACCTAAAACCCAACTCATATGGAATTAGAACATAGGATCACCTTTAAATCAAACAAGGGAACTTATCCCTAATAAACCCACTGATTAGAAATAAAGCTATATGAATTTTGATCAACATAAATTGCTTCAATAAGACTATTTTCAATTATTATTGGAGAACTAAAAGGAAATTCTCACATAAATGGAAAAAAACTCTCAAATTGATTTCTATATAGATGATGCACGAATTACATTAATAAGATAGCCTTTTATAAAGGAAAATCTCACAGAAATGAGAAAACTCTAAAATTAATTTCTGTATGGATGATGCACGAATTACGTTAATAAAATAGCCTTTTATAGGCATAAAATCCCTAAGAACTAGAATCCTAAAAGGAAAAGAAAAATAAAGTTGTAAAGGAACATTCTTTATCAAATGTAACAAGGATTCAAAAACTAACCACTAATACTAATTCCACTTATACGCTAGGAATCCTATTTCAATTTATATATTTAATTTCATAAGGAATCCTAATTAGATTAGAAATTTATGAAATCCCAATCAGGTTAGAAATTAACTCCATATCAAGTCTAACCTAAATAGGAAAATAGAAAACAACTATACAATAATACTAACAAATTTGGGCTTTATAATTAAGTAAGTTATAGCCCAATTATAATAAAACATGCTAACTAATAACACAAAATGAGCTAAAGCCCTTAAGTACATATTAATTAAACAATTTGGGCTCCATTTAACTTAAACTAAGCACGCCACGTTATTAGACATTCTCTAAGCTTTGTTCTTCATGTATTAAGGATATTCCATCTCTAACAACATATAGAAAAGTGATTAATCTTAGCAATGCATCATATTCATCTTAAATAGTCTCGTTTTCTTGCATCTTTATGATTAATATTTTTAAAGCTATCATCATGTTTTTTTGTTTGCCCTAGTCATTGGACCTCTAATTTCTTACAAACGATCATGATAACGGTTCAAAATAGGTGCTGGTGTAAGCTGATTTCCATGAAATGCCCAAAGAATGAATTAGAACACTCAAGATTGGAAATGATTCCTTACACATCTATTGTTGGGAATTTAATTTTACTCAGACCTGCACTAAGCTAGAGTTTAGTGTTAGTACCTAATGGCACCCAAAAGGAGGGGGAGGGAGAAGTAGTTGATTACAAAATTTAATGAAATTTTCTATCCAATAAATTTAATTTAACAACAATTAATACATATAAGAATAAAGAAATTTTTTAACATAAATCAATTGAATAATAACTTAAAAAGGATCAGGAAGAGAGAACACAAATCGATTCATAGCGGTTCAACAAACAACCTTTGTTTACATGCACTCTCAAGACTCTTCTTAGAATTTCACTATAATTCATTTAAGGCAAAGAACAACCTTTGTATAATTTTATATCAGTAAAAAAGGAACCCTTTTACAATCTTTCTTTGTAATGTAAAGGAACCTCAATTTCATATGGCACATCCTCCAGTACTTTATGAATTTGATAACTCCAAAAGAGACTCACAAACACAAAATGAAAAAAAGAATGCTAAAATGATTGAAAAACACTTTAAAAAGTGTGTAAAAGATACTCAAATGCTTCTTAATGCTAAAAACAATGAGAAAAACATGTATTTATAGGGATTGTAGACCTTTATTAACTATTAGAGCCAAAATTAATCATTATAATAACAAGTTTTAAAGCATTAGTTGATTAGGGATGTCAATGGGTCTGGTCAAGCTCGGGGTGCTCATGGCCCAACCAAATGTAGGACCTCACTTTCTGAGCCTAACATTCGGAGTCATAAAACTTAAGCATACTCATTTCTTCAACTTCAGAACAGATTTTGGGAAAACTCAAACTGAAATTACAGTTTAAGTTCTTCAGAATATTTGTTCCCCATCGTCTAAGTTTCTAATGACACCAAAATCATTCAATTTGGTTCAAAACTTTGAAAGTTATCGCCCAAACATTTTTGAACTGTTATTAAACTGAAACAGTACACTATACTCAACTTCCACCCAGAATTTGTATGTCTTAGGGATCGAATTAAAATTCAATCCCTTGAGATAATTTGTAGCTCTCTGTCTCTATTTAGAAACAAGAATCATCTCATTTGGAGCTATATAGATCAAGATATCATCCATGTACCGAAGTATGTTTAGTAAAAATATCCAATTCATACTCTTCCAACCCATACCCTTACTTTGATTCAATCTTTTTCAAATCAATACCAAAAGCTATAAATTTTTATTGAGAGATCGAGGAATGTGTTAGGAAACTATTATTTCAAAAGTTAAGTCATTTAGAGGTCGGATGGAAAAGTTATGGCCAAAAGGCTCAAAAGTGCTCAGATCAGGGAACGCGATCACGACACCCGAGCGCAATTGCGATGTCGCGATCGCAACTTCCTCCTTCTTCCTTTTTCTCCTTCCGACTTGTCTTGGTAAAAAAGGCATAATTTTCATTACAGATATCAGATTAAGGTCATTCAAAGACCATTTCGAAGAATATTTCTAGACCTAAAACTTTTATGCAGACCCCAAAAAGATATTTTGCCTCCAAAAGGGTCAAAAGTTTCAATCAATGTAGCTGTCCTGAATGTCCATCCTATGCATCATTACAAACTTCTAATTATCATATCTCTCAATTCTGATATCCAAAAATTTCATACTATATAGCATTGAAAAGCTAGAAAGATAATCTACAACTTTCAAGAAGACAACTTTTTCTAATACAGCATAAATTAATCCAGTTTTTCCCCTAAAGTCAAAACACAATTTCTACACCTATGAAAGACTTGAAATAAGAAATGTACAACTATAAGATAAACAAGCTCATACACATTGGACACTTCTTCAATTCTCAATTCATTTCTAAATCAAAATAAAGTTCATATATAGCTTTAATTACATATCAACATTACATCAAAGACTTAACACAAGATACAAAATACAATGGATGCTTAATGTTTGATATACTTATAAAGCTATCCAAAACTCTAGTTACTAACGTAGTTACAAAAGTCTCTAACTATCTTGAAGTTTCTAATGCCTTGTAAGGTTTTACACTCATCTTGTTTTGCACCTAAGGAGTGAAAAAATATGGGATGAGCTACAAATCTCAGTGGCTAATATTTTTATAGCCATCGGTAATTAGTCACAATTTTAGGCATATGTACATATATGTATCTAGCAATTCAAACATTCTCCATCTATTCTAGCAATTCAAGCATTAATCAATTTAGATCAAACTCATAACACACAACATAGACTTTAGTCATTAAACATAACACTCAATTATGCACCATACTTGACAATTCAAAGATGCAATGCATAAATAAATGGTTCGAGAGTTCTGTGAAATGAAACGGAGAAACCGATGTTTACACCGTGAACAAAACAAGTCCAAATTCTCAAGATCTTGTGGCCTCAAGTGGGTAGTCGGGAGAAGGTTATAGGCCAATATGCACGTGACTAACGAAACAGTTTCCTCTCTCGCCCAATCACAAGAAAATTTATGCTAAATTCAATCATATGCTTATACTTTCATGTTTTTTTCCTTCTTTTCATTTAATTCAAAATGTTATAACCTCTTCCAAGGTATAACAAAATCATGATGCATCATGCATTTCCAATCAAGTCACAACAATTCAATTTCAAGCAAATCCATTTCAAGAAATCAACATACACACACATAGGCAAGAATTTGTCTAATCACACAATAACTATAAATAAATTATTCACCTAATTTTTGTTGAAAATCCAAGCTCAAGATTGCCTTTCCTCTTGTTCTTAAGTCAGGTTTTCTTGATTCCCTTCAAATAAACCAATTTCTATTTAATCCAAATTCAAATAAAAATTCATAAAACTTCAAAAATTAAAAAAAATGCTAAAATTGAACTTAAACATAACCTACTCATATTCCATCTAGGTTAGAAAACCCAAGATCTAGTTTAGAAACCCTAGGAATCAATGGCTTCTCTTAAATCATCTTCCAACACAAACCCTTCATTCTCTACACAAAACCCCTTTCTCTCTCTAACTCCTTCATTCTCAATATAATCCATTTCTCTAATAAAGCAAGAAGAAAAGATGATTAACTTACCTTAACAAGCTTGATTTCTCTTCTTTCTCCACGATTTTCTCTCTTTCCTAGCTTCTCCCACAATCTTCTTCTTCTTCTTCTCTTCTTGCTCTATATGTTTTTTTTCTTATTTTCTTGCTTCTCACGATTCTCTCTTCTTTCTTACTTATTTAAGACATATTTTTTAGGTTATCTTCCCATTTTACCCTTCACTTACTTAGCCTTTCCAATTCTACCCTCCTTCATTTATATCCTTTACTAACCCCTTAACTCTCTTAACACCATACCGTACTCTAATATAATCCTCATCTTTCTATCCAAAATTCTAATTTCTACTCATGCCCAATAAATTAATGGGCTCAAATCCAAAAACAATCAATAATTAATTAAACAAATAATAGATAATTTATAAAAAAAATTTGAGGTCCAACAACTCTCCTCCTAAAAGAATTTCTTCATCGAAATTCTTACTTGAGTCCACAAAGAGGTGTAGATACTTTTCTTACATTGCTTCCAAGGGCTCCCATGTTACCTCCTCTTTTGCATGGTTCTTCCATAAGACTTTAACCAGCTTTACAATCTTGTTTCTGAAAACCTTTTCTTTCGAATCTAGGATCTCCACTAGTTACTCCTCATATGTCAAATCCTCCCTTAATTGGATCTTTGAAGGTTGAACTATGTGCGAACGATCGGATCAGTACTTCCTTAAAATCGATACATGGAAGACATTATGAATCTTAGACAATTTTGGTGCCAAAGCCAACTTATAGGCTAAAGGCCCAATCTTCTCAATGATCTCCTAAGGGCCTATGTATCTCGGACTAAGTTTGCCCTTCTTACCAAACCTCAAAACCCCTCTCCATGGAGAAGCTCTAAGAAACACTTTGTCTATAACTTCAAATTCCATCTCCATTCTATGTGTATCTGTATAGCTCTTCATTCTATCTTCAGCTGATTTAAGTCTTTATTTCACCAATTTAATCTTATCCATCGTGACTTGTACAAACTCTGGCCCTAAAAGACTCCGTTCACCTTCCTCATCCTAACAAATAGGAGTTCTGCATCTCCTATTATACAAAGCTTTATAAGGTACCATCTGAATTACTAAGTGATAGGAATTATTGTAAGCAAATTTGATTAAAGGCAAATGATCATCCCATATGTTGGAACCCCTCCCGGATGAGTCACGTGTCTGACGTCCTACGTGACATTTGGATGCACAACCCACGAGGGAGGGATTCCTCACCACGAAAGAAAACTCAAATCCAACGTATTTCACTTACTCCTGATCGGATCCTGATAACTT
>JANVCQ010000232.1:8947138-8958829 GCA_025531925.1 Erythroxylum plowmanianum | reverse complement strand
AAACACTCAATGGCGCACTCAGAATAATTTTTCAAACCCAATAACCACGTTAATCCCAATAAAATTACATTAGGCACAAAAACCAGGAATGTCATGTATGCATGTACAGTAATTTCATGTGCACAAATGTTATTGTGTACCAGTACTAGTATGCATGCGCAGTCCTAATCACTCCCAATTCATCTCATCCTATGCCAATTTACTATTCTACCCTTCCAGTAGAGGGTGAGATGTTACAATGTACATATCAAATTCATAATCATGTGAAGAGAGATCTTGTGTGAAAACTCAATAATCGGATAGATTACTTAATAATTGGTTGAAAAACATTAGTGTTGGACCCCACTTTCGGACCCCAACATTCGGAGTCATAAAACTTAAGCATACTCATTTCTTCAACTTCAGAACATATTTTGGGACACTTTAAACCAGAATTACAATTTGAATTCTTCAGAACATTTGTTCCCTATTGTTTTAAGTTTCTAATGACACCAAAATCATTCAATTTGGTTCAGAAATCTGAAAGTTATGGCCCAAACATCTTCTTATTGTTATTAAACTAAAACAATACACTATACTCAAATTCCACCCAGAACTTGAAAGTCTTAGGGACCGAACTAAAATTCAATCCCTTCAGATAATTTGTAGCTCTATGTCTCTAGTTTATTTAGAAACAAGAATCATCTTATTTAGAACTTTACGGATGAAGATATCATCAATATACCAAAGTATGTGAAGTAAAAGTATCCAATTTATATTCTTCCAACCCATACCCTTACTTTGATTCAATCAATCTATTTCAAATCAATACCAAAAGCTATAAATTTTCATAAAGAGATAGAAGAATGTGTTAGGAAACTATTACTTTAAAAATTAGGTCATTTGGAGGTCGAATGAAAAGGTTATGGACAAAAGAGTTAGAGGTTAGGAAACATCCAGTAGCGATCGCGATTTGTGTGTGCAGTTGAGATGTCATGATCTTGACTTGCATGAAAATCCGCAGTCACGATCGAGACTTCCTCCTTCTTCCTTTTCTTCTTTCAACTTGTCTTGGTAAAAAGAGCATAACATTCACTAAAGATATCATATTAAGGTCATTCAAAGACTGTTTTGAAGAAAACTTCTAGATGTACAACTTTCATGAAGACCTCAGAAAGATATTTTGCTTCCAAAAGGGTCAAAATTTCCAATCAATGTATCTGTCTCGAATTTCCATCCTATGCAGCATTACAAACTTCTAATGATCATATCTCTCAAATCTGATATCCAAAAATTTCATACGATATAGTGTTGAAAAGTTAGAAAGATAATCTACAACTTCTAGGAGGACAATTTTATCTAATTCATTCTAGATTAGTCCAGTTTTTCTCCTAAACTCTAAATACACTTCTACACCTATGAAAGACTTGAAATATGAAATGTATAACTATAAGATACATAAGCACATTCACATTGGAGACATCTTCAATTCTCAATTCATTTCTAAATCCAAATGAAGTACATACGTAGCTTTAATTACATATCAACATTACATCAAAGAATTAACACAAGTTACAAAATACATTGGATATTCAATGTTTGATACGCTTATAAAGCTATTCAAAAGTCTAGTCACTAACTTAGTTACAAACGTCTCTAACTATCTTGGAGTTTCCGATGCCTTGCAAGGTTCAACACTCATCTCGTTTTTGCACCTGAGGAGTGAAAAAATATGGGATGAGCTACAAAGCTTAGTGGCTAATATATTTATAGCCATCGGTAATTAGTCACAAATTTAGGCATATGTACATATATATATGTATCCAACAATTCAAGCATTCTCAATCTTTTCTAATAATTCAAGCATTAATCAATTTAGCTCAAACTCATAACACACAACATAGACTTTAGCCATTAAACATAACACTCAGTTATGCACCATACTTAACAATTCAAAGAGGCAATGCACAAACAAATGGCTCGAGAGTTTCATGAAATGAAATAGAGAAATCAAAATTTACACCGTGAACAAAACGAGTCCAAATTTTCAAGATCTCATGGGCTCAAGCGGGCAGTCGGGAGAAGGCTATAAGTCAACGTGCACGTGACTAACGAAATGGGTTCCTCTCTTACCCAATCACAAGCAAATTTATGCTCAATTCAATCATATGCTCATACTTTCATTCTTTTTCTTCTTTTCGTTTAATTCAAAATGTTATAACCTCTTTCAAGGTATAACATAATCACAATGCATCATGCATTTCCAATCAAGTCACAACAATTCAATTTCAAGCAAATCCATTTCAAGCAATCAACATACACATACATAGGCAAGAATTTGTCCAATCACATAATAACTATAAATAAATTACCCACCTAATTTTTGCTAAAAAACCAAGCTTAAGACTGCCTTTCCTTTTGCTCTTAAGTAAGGTTTTCTTGATTCCCTTCAAATAAACCAATTTCTATTTATTCCAAGTTCAAATGAAAATTCATAAAACATCAAAAATAAAATGATAAAATTGAACTTAAACCTAACCTACCCATATTCCATCTAGGTTAGAAAACCCAAGACCTAGTTTAGAAACCCTAGGAATCAATGGGTTCTCTTAAATCATCTTCCAACACAAACCCTTCATTCTCTACACAAAACCCCTTTCTCTCTCTAACTCCTTCATTCTCAACACAACCCATTTCTTTAATAAAGCAAAAGGAAAAGATGATTAACTTACCTTAACAAGCTTGATTTCTCTTCTTTCTCCACAATTTTCTCCCTTTCCTAGCTTCTCCTACGACTTTCTTCTTCTTCTCTTCTTGCTCTACGTTTTTTTTCTTATTTTCTTTCTTCTCACGATTCTCTCTTCCTGCTCACTTAGTCAAGATACATTTTTAGGTTGTCTTCCCATTTTACCCTTCATTTACTTAGCCTTTCCAATTCTACCCTCCATTTATTTCCTTTACTAACTCCTTAACTCTCTTAACACCATACCATACTCTAATTTAATCCTCATGTTTTTATCTAAAATTCTAATTTCTACTCTTGTCCAATCAATTAATGGGCTCAATTCCAAAAATAAACAATAATTAATTAAACAATAGGAAATAATTTAGAAAAAATTCAAGGTCCAACAACTTTCCCCTCTTAAAAGAATTTCATCCTTGAAATTCTTACCTGAGTCCACGAAAAGGTGTGGATACTTCTCCTGCATTGCTTCCAAAGGCTCCTATGTTGTCCCCTCTTTTGCATAGTTCTTCCATAAGACTTTAACTAGCTTTACAATCTTGTTTCTCAAGACCTTTTCCTTCAAATCTAGGATCTCCACTAATTGCTCCTCATATGTCAAATCCTCCCTTAATTGGACCTCTGAAGGTTGAATTATGTGCGAAGGATCGGATCGATACTTCCTTAACATCGATACATGGAAGACATTGTGAATCTTAGACAATTTCGGTGGCAAAGCCAACTTATAGGCTAAAGTCCCAATCTTCTCAATGATCTCATAAGGGCCTATGTATCTCGAACTGAGCTTGCCCTTCTTACCAAACCTCAAAACCCCTCTCTATGGATAAGCTCTAAGAAACACTTTGTCTCCAACTTCAAATTCCATCTCCTTTCTATGTGTATTCATATAACTCTTCATTCTACCTTGAGCTACTTTAAGTCTCTGCTTCACCAATTTAATCTTGTCATCTGTGACTTATACCAACTCAGGCCCTAAAATATTCCTTTCACCTTCCTTATCCCAACAAATAGGATTTCTGCATCTCCTACCATATAAAGCTTCATAAGGCGCCATTTGAATTCCTGAGTGATAGGAATTATTGTAAGCAAATTCGATTAAATGCAAATGATCATCCCATGAGCCTTTGAAATCCATTACACAAGCTCTTAACATTGCTTCCATTGTCCGTATTATCCTCTCTGATTGTCCATCGGTTAGTAGATAAAAAGCTGTACTAAAATGCAACTTAGTTCCCAAAGCCTCTTGTAAGCATTCCCAGAATCTGGAGGTGAACTTGAGATCTCTATCCAAAAGTATAGAGCTTGGAATCCCATAAAGTCTGATTATTTCATCCATATATTTCTTGGTCAAAATATTCAAAGAATATGTATGTCTAATTGGCAAGAAATGTGCTGACTTAGTTAGCCTATCAGCAATCACCCATATTGCATCATGCTTCCTGCTAGTCCTTGGCAATCCTATCAAGAAATCTATTGTAATCTTCTCCCACTTTCATTCAGGAATAGACAAAGGTTTAAGCTTACCTGAAAGTGCCTGGTGTTTAACCTTAACTTGCTGGCATACTAAGCATCTTTTAGCACATTCTGCAACTTCTTTCTTCATTCCTTTCCACCAGAAATGCTCTTTCAAATCTCGATACATCCTCGTACTTGCTGAGTGCATTGCATAGGGAGAATTGTGTGCCTCATCTAGAATCTCATCCTTTAACTCTAACATGTCTGGAATACACAATCTGTTCCCTACCACCATTAATCCATATTCTCTTATCTCTATTTCAGAGGGTTTACCATTTTAATCTCTTCTCTGAGCCTACTCAAATACTCTTCTTGCTCCTGCAATTCCTTAATCTTCTCATTCAACACTGGCCTTACTCTAAAATTAGCCAATATATAGTTAGATTCAGCTTGCCTCAATGTCACTCTAAGTTGGGCTAATTCCTTCAACAAAGAAAAATATACCGTCTCCACATATGCCATAGTAGACTTCCTACTCAGTGCATCCGCTACTACATTAGCTTTCCCCGAGTGGTAGTCTATCATCAAGTCATAATCTTTCAATAGTTTTAACCACCTTCTTTGTCTCAAATTCAAAACCTTTTGACTCATTAGGTATTGAAGACTTTTGTGGTCTACAAACACCCTGATGTTGACTCTATATAAGTAGTGTCTCCAAATTTTCTACGCAAAAATTATGGTAGCTAACTCTAAGTCATGCGTAGGATAATTCATCTCATAGGGCTTTAATTTCCTAGAAGCATAAGTAATCACTTTATCACCTTACATCAACACACAGCCCAATTCCCTTCCTTGAGGTATCACTATACACTGTACACCCATCACTACCCGAAGGCAAGGTCAAAGTCGGTACAGTTGTAAGCCTATTCTTTAATTCTCCAAAACTACTCTGGCAGTCCTCGGTCGACACAAATTTCTGATTCTTCTTTGTCAATTTGGAAAGTAGGGCTGCTATAATAGAAAAGCTCTTCACAAACCTTCTGTAATACTTGGCTAATCCTAAGAAACTTCTCACTTCAGCTACATTCTTAAGTGCTTCCCATTTCACAACAACTTTTATCTTCCTCAGATCTACATGTACTCCTTGCTCTAAAATTACATATCCAATAAATGTCACTTCCTTTAGTCAAAATTCACATTTGTCAAATTTGGCATATAACTCGTTCTTCCTCAGTGTCTCCAAAGAAATTCTTAAATGTTCCTCATACTCCTTATCACTCTTAGAATAGACCAAAATATCATCAATAAAATAATGAAAAATTAGTCTAAGAAAGGCTTAAAGACTCTATTCATCAAGTCCATGAAAGCTACAAGTGCATTTGTCAACCCAAAAGACATGACTAAGAACTTAAAGTGGCCATACCGTGTTCTAAAAGCAGTCTTTGACACATCAGACTTCTTTATCCTCAACTGGTGGTAATGCAATCTCAAATTTATCTTGGAAAAGACCCTTGCCTCTTGCAAATGATCAAACAAGTCATCTATACGTGGAAGTGGATATCTATTCTTGATAGTGGCATGATTGAGCTTCCTATAATCCACACACATCCTTAATGATCTATCTTTTATCTTCATAAAAAGGTCCAGAGCTCCCCAAGGTGAAGAGCTAGACCTAATGTACCCTTCTCCAACAAATTTTCTAACTACTCCTTAAGCTCCTTCAATTCCACCAGAGCCATTCGGTAAGGCAGAATTGAGATCGGTGCAGTACCTAGAAGAAGATCAATAGGAAATTCAATTTCCTTAAGTGGCGGTAGTCCTGATAATTCCTTAGGAAATACATCCAGGAATTCCATGACTATAGGAATTTCTTCTAACTTCCCTCCATTTGCCTTCGTGTCTACCACATAGGTCAAAAATGTTTTATACCCTTTCCTCATCATTTTCTCTGCCATCAAAGTTAAAATAATTCTCAATGAGCTAAACTTTCTGTCTCCCATAAACATCACCTTTCTTCCATTATCCAACTCGAGCTCCACTGTCTTCTATTTGCAATCTAAGTTGGCATGATACTTTTCTAACATATCCATGCCCAATATCACATCTAATCCTCCCATCTTCAAGGGCATCAAATCCACTACTAATTGTCCTCCACCAATACATATCTTACAATCTTTATAAACTTGAGTAATAATAATATAATGGCCAATTGGAGTACTCACCATCAAAGGAGTATCCATTGGGCTCAAATTTCTCTTATGCATAGTTCTACTCGATGACATAAACGAATGGGTAGAACCCAGATCAATCAAAACAATTACATCATCATCAAATAATTTAATCGTATCGGTCACAACTTCTAGAGCTATCTCTACGTTCTCATGTGTCATTGCAAACACTCTAGTTGGTGCTCGTTCCCTAGGTCTCCTTAGAGGATTTACTTTCTTGGCTGCCTTAGAACTGCTCACTTTAGTTACAGTCTTGTGCCCCACTGTCTCAACTCATTTGGAAACTTACATATGAGTTCCCTCTCTTCTTGCATACTGAGGGCACTCTCTAGCCTTGTGCCCTTTCTCTCCACAATTAAAACATGCTCCAGTCAATCGGTGACATTCCCCTCTATAAAACCTTCCGCAGTGATCACGTTTGAGAATGGATGGCTTATCCCCATCTCCCCTCTTACTGCCTCCAGCCATTGAGACTTGATGTGAGATAGTTTTCATCTGTCTAGCTCTACTTGCCCCACTACTCCTCTCCTTGGACTATACAGGGAAAGTCCTGGCACTCCTCTCTGACATAGGAGCACCACCTCCCCTCTTGAAATGCTTTCTCCCTTTCCTCTTTCTGTTTACTACACTCTTTATATTTTCCACATTCTCAACTCTGAGTGCAGCTTCTACCAGCTATTGGACATCACAAAAATTCTGTGCCACTACTTTCTCTCTAATGGCCAAGTGCAGTCCTACTTCAAACCTTTGGCACCTAGCCGCTTCACTTATCATTAACTCAGCTGCATATCGGGCCAATTGTGTAAATTGATGCTCATATTCACTCACCATCATCTCCCTCTGGGTGAGGCTCAAAAACTCTCTCTGCTTCTACTGGATGTACACTTTAGACAAATACTTCTTATAAGCATTCAGAAAGTCCTTCCATACCAACACTGGTGGCTTCATCTGACTTCCTAGGACACTTTTCCATCAATGCAAAGCATCCCTTTGTAGCAAACTCGTAGCATATTCAACTTTCACGTCATCCTTACAACCTATCTGCTCCAATGTCTGTTCTATCTTCCTTAGCCATGTCTCAACTTCTACTGGGCAGGTGGTCCCATAGAAGTCCACTGCTTCATACTTTCTCAGCTTGTCAAACTGTTTATCCTTCTTAACCGGGGCCGGAGTAGTAGTTTGTGGCATCTTATCCATAGCTTGGACAAAGGCCTGAGTAAATACTTGAAATAGGCTCAAATCTAAAGTAGACACTTGCTCTGACAGAACAGGCAACTTCTGCGTTTGTGATCGAGAGGGCCCACTGTCGTGCCATACAGAAGCCTCAACATTTCCTAGGGCTACTAACTCATCAGTACTCTCCTCCCTTAGTAGAGAGTCAGGTGGAATCGATCATTGCAATATTCCTCATGTCCTTCTACGAGGTGGCATCTTACTCCTTCAATGTAAACACTAACGATTAGCTTATGTTTCATTCTAATCTTAATCCCTATATATATGCATGACATGCATGTCACTTAATGCAATCAATCAATTAACAATGCAACAAATAATCACATAGCACAACAATTCATACTACTATGCATTCTAAGCTTAGGAAAAGCCTAAGCTTTCATACCAAATAATGTTAGACCCCACTTTTGGAGCCCAACATTTGGAGTCATAAAACTTAAGCATACTCATTTCTTCAACTTCATAATAGATTTTGTGACATCTCAAACTAGAATTACAATTTGACTTCTTTAGAACATTTGTTTCCCATTGTCTTAAGCTTCTAATGACACCAAAATCAATCAATTTAGTTTAGAACTCTGAAAGTTATGACCTAAATATTTTTGGGCTATTATTAAACTAAAATAGTACATTATACTTAACTTCCACCCAGAAATTGAAAGTCTTAGTGACTGAAACAAAATTCAATTCCTTCATATAGTTTGTAGCTCTCTGTCTCTAATTTACTTAGAAATAAGCATCACCTTATTTGAAACTTTATAGGTCAAGATATCATCAAAATACGGAAGTATGTTCAGTAAAAATATCCAATTCATACTGTTCCAACCCATACACTTATTTTGATTCAGTCAATCTTTTTCAAATCAATACCAAAATATATAAATTTTTATGGAGAGATAGAAGAATATGTTAGGAAACTATTTCTTCAAAAATCAGGTCATTTGAAGGTTAGATGAAAAAGTTATCATCAAAAGAGTCAGAGGTCTTTAGATTAGGGAACATCTGTGGGTCATGATCGCGACAAGTCGTGATAACAGCTTGCGCGAAAATTCGCGACGAGTCGCGATTGCGACTTCCTCCTTCTTCCTTGTCTTCTTCATACCTATCTTGGTAAAAAGGGCATAACTTTCACTAAAGATATTGGATTAAGGTCATTTAAAGACTGTTTCGAAGAAGACTTCTAGATCTACAAGTTTCATATAGATCTTAAAAAGATTTTTTGCCTCCAAAAGGGTCAAATTTTCCAATCAGTGTATCTGCACCAAAAGTCCATCCTATACAGCATCATAAACTTATAATGATCATAACTCTCAATTTTGATATCCAAAAATTTCATAATATATAGCGTTGAAATGCTAGAAAGATAATCTATAACTATCAAGAAGACAACTTTGTCTAATTCAGCCTAGATTAATCCAATTTTTCCCCTGAAGTCAAAAAACAATTTCTACAAATATGAAATGTACAACTACAAGATACATAAGCACATACACTTTGGAAACTTCTTCAATTCTCAATTCAATTCTAAATCAAAATGAAATTCATACGTAGCTTTAATTACAGATCATCATTACGTCAAAGACTTAATAAAAGATACAAAATACATTGGATGCTCAATGTTTGATAAGCTTATAAACCTATCCAAAAGTCTAGTCACTAACTTAGTTACAAAAGTCTCTAACTGTCTCGGAGTTTCCAGTGCCTTGCAAGGTTCAACACTCATCTTGTTTTTTCACCGAGGAGTGCAAAAATGTGGGATGACCTGCAAAGCTCAGTGGCTAATATATTTATAACCATCGGTAATTAGTCACAAATTCAAGCATATGTACATATATATATCTAGCAATTCAAGCATTCTTAATCTATTCTAGCAATTCAATCATTAATCAATTTAGCTCAAACTCATAACACACAACATAGACTTTAGCCATTAAACATAACACTCAATTATGCACCATACTTGACAATTCAAAGATGCAATGCACAAATCAATGGCTCGAGAGTTTCGTGGAACAGAATGGAGAAATCGAAGTTTATATCGTGAACAAAACGAGTCCAAATTCTCAGGATCTTATGGCCTCAAGCAGATAGCTGGGAGAAGGTTATAGGTCAACGTGAATATGAATAACAAAACGAGTTCCTCTCTTGCCTAATCACAAACAAATTTATACTCAATTCAATCATATGCTCATACTTTCATGCTTTTTCTTCTTTTCATTTAATTCAAAATGTTATAACCTCTTTCAAGGTTTAACATAATCACAATGCATCGTGCATTTCCAATCAAGTTACAACAATTCAATTTCAAGCAAATCCATTTCAAACAATCAACATACATACACATAGGCAAGAATTTTTCCAATCACATAATAACTATAAATAAATACCCACCTAATTTTTGCTAAAAAACCAAGCTTAAGATTGCTTTTCCTCTTGCTCTTGAGTAAGGTTTTCTTGATCCCCTTCAAATAAACCAATTTCCATTTAATCCAAATCCAAATGAAAATTCATACAACTTTAGAAATAAAAAAATGCTACAATTATACTTAAACTTTACCTACCCATATTCCATCAAGGTTAGAAAAGCCAAGACCTAGTTTAGAAACCCTAGGAATCAATGAGTTCTCTTAAATCATCTTCTAACTCAAACCCTTCATTCTCTACACAAAACCCCTTTCTCTCTCTAACTCCTTCATTCTCAACATAACCCATTTCTCTAATAAAGCAAAAAGAAAAGATGATTAACTTACCTTAACAAGCTTGATTTCTATTCTTTCTCCACGATTTTCTCTCTTTCCTAGCTTCTCTCACGATTTTCTTCTTCCTCTCTTCTTGATCTATGTTTTTTTTCTTATTTTATGTCTTCTCACATTTCCCTATTCTTTCTCACTTATTCAAGACACAGTTTTAGGTTGTGTTCCCATTTTACCTTTCACTTACTTAGCCTTTCCAATTCTACCCTCCTTTGTTTATTTCCTTACTAACTCCTTAACTCTCTTAATGCCATACCATACTCTAATTTAATCCTCATCTTTCTATCCAACATTCTAATTTCTAATCATGCCCAATAAATTAATGGGCTCAAATCCAAAAATAAACAATAATTAATTAAACAAAGAGCAGATAATTTAGAAAAATTCAGGGTCCAACAGTTAGATTGTTTTGTGAATCGAGAGATTGCAAATCTAAAATCTTGTAATCAATTAGGGACAATTAATTGGGTTTAAATGATTAGTTCTTAAGAGAGAACAATCAAACTCTTCAAAAATCTAGGGTCAACACCCTATTGAATAAAAAATAGTTAAGGGAGCAAAATAACAATAGAATGAATCCTATACTTTCATACTTGATTATCCTTGTTTTATAGTGGCAGCTAGTGGTTAAGTGTATAATTTTATTTAATTTTATATTATTCACTTTCAAGAAAATCATATTTTTAAACCTTAGACAAAGTTAGGTTTATTTAGTTTTAGCTATTTCCTTATGGGATTGATATCTTTAATACTACAAAACTTACAATCTATATACTAGTGGATATTGAGAGTTTTATTATAGGTAAAACTTGCTCAATAAATTTTTAGCATCGTTGTCGAGGATTATACATTGGCTTTTGTGAAGTTTGCATACCATATTATTAGTTTTTGTGATTAGATTGTCATGGTGTGAGCATGTGTAAATTGTGTGAATGTGTCAATTGCAATAACTTGATGGAAGTAGTTTAGCTTTAATTATAGTCATTAAATTTGTAAAGGCATATTGGCTTGTGTTTTATATTTTAAGTATATTCAGTTAAATATATATGTTAATTAGGATACGACGTCAATTTTGTTCAACTTTGGAAATTTTTTATATACATTTATAATTATAAGTCAATTGAATGAGTTAGCATCATTAGTAATCTTTCATAAGGATGAAGGGCTAAAGAAATGAGGTAGGCTATGTAAGATTGGAAAAAATGTATGTGTCTTAAATAAATTGTTGGGCCCCGATTCGCATTAAGCATGTTGAAATTATTTTGAGGCATGTTTAAATTATGAGGTTTTAGTTTGATAA
>JANVCQ010000232.1:8912968-8929391 GCA_025531925.1 Erythroxylum plowmanianum | reverse complement strand
CTTGATCGTCGGAGGGGCTAATCGGGATATAACCCCCGACGTGCCTTCTTTGTTTTGCAGGAACTTTAACGTCGAAGTTTTTACAGAAAGCAACCAGATCTATGGATCCAAGCGGTAAAGCTCAGCCTGGCCAGAATCCGGCTGAACCAAAGTCATTTCACTACATGTCAGATAATTTGCTTACGTCGTCCACGGTGTAGTAATACGGTTAGTACGTGGTGATGGAAGCACTTGCTCGCAAGTGATGGGTAAACAATAAGAATCAACCTAGTAGGTTGGCGTAGTTGGCGCATACTTTCATCGTTTAATTAAATAGTTTTGATAGTTGGCGCATACTTTCGTCGCTTAACTAAATGGTTCCAGGTGTGATCCCTGCCAGGGATGGATCCAGGGGGGGCTAGCAAGGGCTATAGCCCCTACAAAACTAAAAAAATTTTCAGAATATATATATATATATATATATAGTAAATTAAGTAGGGCTATAGCCCCTACAAAACTAAGTTCCTTGCCCCCCCAAGACTAAAATCCTGGATTCGTCGCTGATCCCTGCCCTTCGGAATGCAACAAACTCCTGGGTTAACTGTGGTCTCCCAACGGGGAATGCATCACGCAGCGAAAGGAGAATGATCACCAATTTCGGCCCAGTGGACACCTCCTGAAAGGACAAAAAAAAACAATAAGAATCATCAAATGTGACAATAACTTCTCTCATATCTAGCTGAAAAATGGGGATAGCTCCATGTTTTTCAAACTGACTCGAAGAGTCCGTAGTCATTGGATAGGCTTTATTTCTTAAAATTGGAAATAATTGTTGTTAACTTCAAATCATGAGTGTGCTACTTTTAAGTGAAATTTCATGCTCAAATGATATTATCATCAAATTAACCAAAACTATTTAATTAAGAAGCAAGCATAATATTGTCAACTAAAGTAGGAAGAATTCCTTTCAAAATATAAAAAGAAAATAAAAATTTACAATTAATTTAGATCATATTTTAATTAAATTAACTCATGGGCCAGCTGTGGCCCCCCGATAGGGGACGCATCATGCAACGAAGGAGGATTAGTCACAGATTTTGACTCAGTAGACATCTCCTCGGAGGACAAAAAAAAACAATAAAAATCATCAAATGTCACGGTAATTTCTCTCATATCTAGTTGAAAAATGAGGATAGCTCCATGTTTTTCAGACTAACTCGAAGAATCCGTAATCATTGGATAGACTTTATTTTTTAAAATTGGAAAGAATTGTTGTTAACTTCAAACTATGAGTGTGCTACTTTTAGGTGAAATTTCATGCTCATCTGATATTATCATCAAATTAACCAAAATTATTTAGTTAAGAAGCAAGCATAATATTGTCAACTACAGTAGGAAGAATTCCTTTCCAAATATAAAAATAAAATAAAATTTTACAATTAATTTAGACCATATTTTAATTAAATTAACTCCTGGGCCAACTGTAGCCCCCTGACAGGGGATGCATCACACAGTGAAAGGGAATTAGTCACCGACTTCGGCCCAGTGGACACCTCCTGGGAGGACAAAAAAGACAATAAGAATCATCAAATGTCACGGTAGCTTCTCTCATATCTAGCTGAAAAATGAGGATAGCTCCATGTTTTTTAGACTGACTCGAAGAGTCCGTAGTCAGTGGATAAGCTTTATTTCTTAAAATTGGAAAGAATTGTTGTTAACTTCAAACCATGAGTGTGCTACTTTTAGGTGAAATTTCATGCTCATCTGATATTATCATCAAATTAACCAAAATTATTTAATTAAGAAGCAAACATAATATTGTCAACTAAAGTAGGAAGAACTCCTTTCCAAATATAAAAATAAAATAAAAATTTACAATTAAGTTAAACCATATTTTAATTAAATTAACTATTGGACTAGCTGTGGCCCCCCAACAGGGGATGCATCATGCAGCGAAAGGAAATTAGTCACCGGCTTCAACCCAGTGGACACCTCCTGGGGGGACAAAAAAAAACAATAAGAATTATCAAATGTCACGGTAGCTTCTCTCATATCTAGCTGAAAAAGGGGGATAGCTCCATATTTTTTAGACTGACTCGAAGAGTCTGTAATTTTTGGATAAGCTTTATTTCTTAAAATTGGAAAGAATTGTTGTTAACTTCAAATCATGAGTGTGCTACTTTTAGGTGAAATTTCATGCTCAACTGATATTATCATCAAATTAACCAAAATTATTTAATTAAGAAGCAAGCATAATTTTGTCCACTAAAGTAGGAAGAATTCCTTTCCAAATATAAAAATACAATAAAAATTTACAATTAATTTAGACCATATTTTACTTAAATTAACATATTCAGGTTACCTGAAAGAACAAATTATTAAGTAATACTAACAACAGATAACATAATAACTATTTAAATAAAATAGTTGAGTAATCTGATTTCGCCATTGTCTACAAGTTGATGATTTGGAGGAAAAAGATTAAGAGGAAAACAAATGACTTGGGTAGGCCCTGAATGTGAAACACGTGGCATATCAATGGTCTTTTAAGGTTTACTTAACAAAGCTAGCCGTGATTATTACAGCCGAGACATAGTAGTCTTGCAACGAATGCAAGAAATAAGTGGTTAAAAGTTGCATTTCCATGTACAAAGAACCAAAGATATGGTGTAAGTTTGTTATCAATATTAAAGGAATCATACTACAAGAGTTAAGATATTTATTGACAACTTTTTTGTAACTACCATTTCGTCATAGATACGAAATTTTTTGTGACAAAATATAATTAATTGCTATTATTATTTGGATTAATTATGGTGATTAAGTTTTTCGTCATTAATTTATATTATTCGTGTCGATAAATTTGTCCTATATAGTTTTATGATGCATTCTATAGATTTTAAAATGTCAGTACTTTTGTCATAAAAATGTTGCATAATTATGATCTTTTTTAAAATTAGTTATTATTTTATCAGTAACAAATGTATTTGTGCTGGAAGTAACTACTATTAATAATAGTGACTTGTCAGCCAAAACGTGTGGTTTAATTCAATGCAAATTCATGAACATGCATCCCACGAAACACTTGAATAAAATGTGTTTTAATTCATTCCCAAAAAAAATGTGGTTTAATTCAATGCAAATTCATGAATTTGTATCGCACGAAACCCATGCATAAAATACGTGTTTTAATTGACGTCCACAAAGAGTCTGTGGTTTAATTTAATGCAAAGCCACATGTGGAACCTCACGAATCGTTTTACAGTCGTATTCATCAGTTCAGCATAACTTATTATAAGTTGATTAGAAAAGAACCGTTAATTATGGTACACAACAACCTTAATCCAACATCCCCAAGATTATCGTATACTGCCTGTAAGATTACTACGTTGTATGATTACGTAGACAAAGTTATATTATAAGTTGATTAAAGATTATTATCATCTGCTGCCTGTAAGATTACTACGTTGTATGATTACGTAGACAAAGTTATCAAACCCCACACGCTTGTTATGCAATTTCTTAACATGATTAAGCTTTCATCTTAATTAGTGCAACTAGCTGGCTTGGTCTATATATAGAGGAGCATTTCCCTGACCACATCACATGCACAAAAGAGAGAGGAAGAGTGAGAGAGAAACACAGAGATAGCTACAAAGAGACATTATGGCAGTTAATCAAGTACTTCACATGAATGGTGGAATGGGAGACACAAGCTATGCCAGAAACTCACTATTACAGGTCAGGCATTTCCTGCAACGGCTGTGCTTCAAATCAACCCTCATTTCTTTTTCACCAATATTAAGAAACAGCTCTAGATGCCTAGTATGTTACAACATTCTTAAATCAATGCAAGTTTTATATCGTGAAACAGATTAAGTTTTCTGTTGGAAATACAGTTAACAAATTTTGGTTTACTTAGGATATAAGAATACTACTTCAATCTAAGAACTCAGTTTATCTAGAAAGCCAAAACCTACAAACTTATTTGTCATGCATGCCCAATAATTGAACGCAATTTCTTTACGTTGTCTCTCATCGTGGTTCGTTCGTTATAACAAGAGCAAAATACTGTCGTTCAAATCTGTCAACAACTGTTTAGATGAGAAGCAACTGATGGGTTTTGCTCCTTTTCCAACATACAGAGAAAGGTGATATCCATGACAAAGCCAATTTATGAGGAGGCCATTGCCAATCTGTACTGTAACACCCTCCCTACGAGTCTAGTCATTGCAGACTTAGGATGTTCTTCAGGACCAAACACTCTATTTGCTGTATCCGAACTTATCAAAGTTGTTCAAAAGCTCTGCCAGAGATTAGGCCACCAAGGACCAGAGTATCAGGTGTTCTTGAATGACCTTCCAGGAAATGACTTCAACAGTATTTTCAAGTCCTTGTCAGTCCTCCAAGAAGAACTGAATAAACAAGTAGGACCAAGAATTGGGCCGTGTTTCTTCACTGGAGTTCCTGGCTCTTTCTACGGCAGGCTTTTCCCTAGCAACAGTTTGCATTTTGTCCACTCCTCGTACAGTCTCATGTGGCTGTCCCAGGTAGCACTGAACTCTGCTTCATGTTCGGTTTTCTTGTAATTTGGTCTTAAATTAAAGTTTTCATCTCGTACATCTTCAGGTTCCTGAAGGCCTGGAGGAAAACAAATGGAACATTTATATGGCTAGCGCTAGCCCGCCAAGTGTGATTAAGGCCTACCACGAACAATTTCAAAGAGACTTTTCGTTGTTTTTGAAGTGTCGTTCAGAGGAAGTGAGAGCAGGAGGTCGCATGGTGTTGACAATTCTGGGGAGAAAGAGTGAAGATCCATGTAGCAAAGAATGCTGCTGCATATGGGAGCTTTTGGCGATGGCTCTCAAAGAAATGGTCCTAGAGGTACTTACACTTGCTAGTGACATTTCATGTTTCGTATACTTACTCGGAATTGGATTGAAAACAAAGATAGCAACACATGTTGTAACTACGCAATCGATCATTTAGAAAATAATTTTAACTCTAACACGTACCTGATAATGTAATCTTTCTTATCTTTAATTTATACTTTCCAGTGATAAATGAAATAATTAAAATCATTATGGTGTAAAGTTAATTAATCATAGAAAAATAGTAGAGTTAAAGAAATTCTAGATATCAGTTCACACTAATTTTATTTACATCATTGTTACTAGCTTTTGACAAATTTAGAGAGTACGGAGAATTTGTTGTTATTGCTAACCATTAGGTGACTTTGTTTCGTATTTCAACAACACTTTGATGTAGGACACTCTTAGTTGCCCTTTCATTACCTTCAAGGTTGACCAGTCCAGTACCACACCAACCGTACTTTAGTTAATTATAAACTAATTACAGGGAAGGGACTAAGTCTAAGGTATCTATCAAGACCCATCTTTTATGTTTAATTATTACTTTCTACTTAGATGATAAGGAAGCCCTTCATTCAACCACTAATTTTCAATAAGATAAGCAAGACCAATTGAACCAGTCTTTAATGTAATCAGTACTATAAGTCTTGTGGACGTGATCTTTGAAGTCAGTACTGATGATTCAAACTTTTTGAGGGTGGAATTGCAAGTGATGAGACTGTCCATGCTTTATATAGGGACTGATAGAGGAAGAGAAACTTGACTCCTTCAACATTCCTCAGTACACACCATCGCCAATGGAAGTGAAAACCCAAGTTGAAAAAGAAGGGTCTTTCGGCATAGATCGCTTGGAGGTTTCTGAAGTCAACTGGGATGCTTATGCAGATGAGCTAAACCTAAAAGATGCATTTAAAGACGGTGGATACAACGTAGCAAAATGTATGAGAGCTGTGGCTGAGCCATTGCTTGTGAACCATTTTGGTGAGGCAATTATTGACGAGGTTTTCAGTAGGTACAAGGTCATCATCACAGAGCATATGGAGAAAGAGAAGACTCAATTTGTTAATGTTACTGTGTCGCTGACTAAGGGGAGAACTGCAGTTGATTTGGATTGAATATTACGTAGGAAAATGTGTGATCGCTGTTGCTAGTTTGTTTATGGTGATAAATAAGTTAGACATTGTCATCTTATATTCAATGACATGATTTCCCATTATCTATGCATAATCAAAATGATTTATATTTCGAATATCTCAAATGTTTATTAAAATTTACAATTTTGTTATATAATTTTATTATATTATAATTCTTTGAATAAAGCAATTAGATATTATATCAAATTCTCCATTGTATAGAATATAATTGAAGTTTTATAACTCAATTTTTAGTTAATTTAAAAGTTCTGATATGGTTAAATACAAATTGTGAGGCTTCAAACGGGCTGAAAGCCTGGATTACACTTGTCTTAAAGTTAGGCCTAGAATAAGAGTCCATTTCTGAGAATGATATGGAAAGACAAGTGAAAACTCCAGGATAATTCTGCATCTGCTTGTCTGCTAAAGAGACTTTTAGAGACTGATCCATTCATGCTCAGCATTGGGCAATGTGTCAGGTTAAGCACCGAGTGATGTGACTCGGGCTAGTGACTCCAAGTCAACATCTTAAAGCTTTGTATCGTTCGTATTGTGCTGTAAATAATGTCTTAAAATCTTACTCTATGCCCCTAAAAGGGACTGCTTGCCACTTTTATCTTTATCTATATATTAAACCTAAAGATTTCCAACAAAAAATGCCAATGCCATATAGGATTCTTCGAAATCATATTTTCATGTGTATAACTAAGATTGTATTTTAAATTATCTTATTCCACTGAAATTATATTTGGAACTTACCACCTATTATTAGTAATCAAATTAATGTTTTGGAGTTACAAATTTAAGACATAACTAATCTTATAATTATATTCTTTCTTTATTAACTTATTCAAACGAAAACACTTTTTAGTTATGAAAAGTCCAATATATAAAAAATTATTATTGAAAAGTTTAAATTTTGATTTATTTTATTAAAGATATTTAAAAAATGAGTAACTTAGTCTCACGAGAATTCGATGGAGAGGAGGCAAACATTTTTATCTTTTTACTTTGTTTTCAAGAATATTGTTTTAAACAATTTATACTTAAATTAAGTTATATTTTTACTAACACTTAAAATCGGATAGAAACAGTATCTCTACTAGGTAGGAATAAGTCAGTGTACTATCGGACTTTCCCAAATCTTGTGTCTCAGTAGAACTTCAAATGAGTGATAATGACGATGATGAATTCCTATGGGGTAAAATTGATTCATCAAACATGTGCATAATCATAAATTAATAATGGTAAAGATGATCATGCCTTGTTGGAAGTACAATCTTACTAAAAAAGATAAGATAAGGATTGCAATGGTAATGGACAAATTAAAAATGACTAACATTAATAAAAAATTAAGAGAGACAAAGCTTAGATAGTTCGGACATATTAAAAAAAAAACACTATGACACTTTAATGAAAAGATGTGAGATGATTGTACTTAAAGAATATAAGAGGAGAAAAAGAAGGTTTAAGAAGAACTGAAGTGAGGTAATCAATAATGATATATATGGCTCTGCTGAAACTTACCGAGGACATAAGTTTCAACAAAAGATTTTAGCGTACTAGGATATTAACAAAGGATCTCACATAGAGATGTTCTTTTTTATAGGTTTTTTAATTATTTTCCTTTAAGTTTGCTTACTATTGAACCTTCTCAGACTCAATTTATTAGTAGGACTTTTATCGAATTGTTGTTGTTGTTGTTGTTGTTGACTTGAAAATATGCTTTTGTATCAAACGTGAGTAATGAGTTTTAAAAAAGTGCATATCATCTAATTATGATTTATACGCGTGATCTTGTTGCGGAGCTTTTTCCGTAAATGTTGATGGACATCGGACGTTGTACAATTGATAAGTATGGCAAATTTGAAGGAGTTGGCCAAACTATTAAGATATTGGTTAAGATATCTAATTAATTATTTTAGGCATTATTTGTAGTTGGATAAATTTGATATATCATTATGATTATGATAAGAAATTTTCTTAGTGTGGAATTCTTGAAGATAAGATAGTGTGAAAAATAAAATCCAAGAAAAGATAGGATTTATTAGAGATAAGATCACCATTTTTTTATTGAAGATGATGCAACATAATTTTTGATGATTTGGTAATTGTATTTTTTACAATTTGAGCTATCTTTGGCACTGCAATTTTGGTAATTTTGAGCCATCTTTGTTGTTGTATTTAATATGCATAAAAGTGAATTTTTGGATAGTCGTATAATAGTTCTTTTAGAGTGAAAAACAAGTAGTAAATCAGTTATTGTTGCAGCTGTGTTTTTGGGATATTTTAGTGATGAAACATATGTTCGTTTGATGAGTTTTGTAATTGTTATGTGTGGAATGCTTCAGTGATTAATTCGAGGTTCACAGCAGAATTCTTGTTAGACAACTTCTCATGATTTCGATTTGATGAAGTTGCACATATAGGGGACTATTTTCTTTTAACTCAAGTATTTCTTTGTTTACGTTGTTATTGTTTTAGTCACTTAAGATTATACCTTCGCATTCATTATCTTCCGTTATTGCAAAAATTCTCTGTTGAAGTTAATACTAGATGATCGTATTATTAAGTGTGAAATACTTTCACAGGATGTAAGTACAAGTGAGTAGTGTTAAGGAGTGTGTCGACTCAGTAAAGTCTTGTGTAAGATTATTAGTACAAGTGGATAGTGTTAAGGAATAAGTGGTGTCAGCTCAATAAAGCCTTGTATAAAATTATTGTACTTTGGTGAAAATGATAAAGTTGAATGAGGATCCCGCAAATGTAAACTGAGTGTGTCGAACTGTATTACTAAATTTCGACTATTAATATATTTATTACTCATTTAATTGTTTTGCCTGCGTTTTAATTCTGAAAAATTAATAGTTACTAACATAATTGCTTTCCATCAAGCAACCGTCATAATCAAGTCAAAGTAACTAGGGTAGAACTTATAAATTGCGGAACTACATCCTTCGAATTTTTTCCCAAACTTATGTGTCAGCGTATTATTGTCTATGTGATGTTCATGCAACACTTAACTCCAAACTTTATTTCCCTTCGAAACCTTGATTTCTCAAGTAATCTCAAAAACAAAATGGGTGATGTGCAGCTCAACTACAAGTTTACTGTACTTAACCATAACCTTTTTTTCTCCAAGGGTACAAGATGTCAAGCTTTTTAATAATTTTACTCATTTCAATATTTTTTCATAAAATGTTTAAGATGACTAAAATATAATTTATAATTTTTTCAAAAACAATTATTTTATAATATTTGTTATTAATCATTAATTACATAATAATTTGTACATTTTTTTTGGTCAGAAAATAATTTGTACTTGAATAAATTTTAAATTTCATATTTATAATAAATTGGTTTTTGAATAATTTTAATCATAAAATAAAATTTAAAAATTAGTTAAATTAAATAAAAAAAACTGAACGAAGAAATATTAATATTTGAAATGGGATGTGATCCTTTGTGCTAGCAATCTTGGCCCAAATTTATCTTAATTCATCATAGCTATTTATTTATATAGAACCTACATAAATAGATTGTTAGAATGGACTGAAATAGAGTTACGCCAAAGTTACTAGTATAGAAAATTGACCCGTATAAATAAATAGCTAAGACGAACTGAGATAGAATTAGGCTGGCATATAGGATTTGAGGGAATTTGAGACCAGAAATTTTCTACAATCTTAGGCTTGGAGAGCCAATAATTGTTGAAAAGTAGGCATGCACTTGTTAAAGGACAGTAAACATAATAATTGTCTGGCGTTATATCAGAAGAAGCAAAAGGTTAAAAGAAAGAGAAAACAGAACAGCTAAAGTTAAGTGATACAGCGACATCACGAGACTCGTGAACATTCAAGATTCAACTTGTCTGGTTTTTTTTTTTTTTTGAACTTTTCGCATTCTTTATTGTTTTCTCTTTTAGGTGCTCCTCTTTGTGCGGTGTGTATGCCCGTACTAGTTCTAATGGATGGTGACAAAACACACAATGGAGGAGACCCCCCCTTCCCATAACTGCTTAAATCAACTTTTACCTAAATAATCTCAATTTTTCATGTATTAAATATTGCTTATAATCACTATCTGTTTATGTCATTCTATTAGGTATTAACCACTTTGCGTACATGTATGTAATCTGATGCATTTATAATCTCAAATTGTTGCATGTTCATATACAATAAAATGTCTTCTTCTTCGCTCCCTATCCAACCAATATGTATATGATATGATTAACTCCTTTCTCATCACTTCGACGGTGAGAGAGAAAAGAGAACAGAGCTATCTGTACTTTGTATGTGTGTGGGCAGTGGGCAGTATTATGAGGGACTTGTACTTACCATTTCGACGTCGAGAGTCCATATCAAACTTAAATATCTCAACCTCGGAAAAAGGAAGCTTGTTTATAGATTTTTAATAGACAGAAAATTTATAATAACCTTGATGATAAAATATTTAATAATTTAAAATTAAATAATAAATTCTATTTAAAATATCTTTCACTAAATAGGGCGACTGTTACGCTACTTGACACGGACAAGCACCTAAATAGGGCGACTGCTACGACTCCTGACATGTACAAGAGCCAAGATAAGGTCTCGTAAGGAAGGTCAATTTCACTCTCACGCCTGTGACTTCCACTCCACTACCAAAATGAATCAATTTGGCCAGTTCATGGGGTGTCCCTCATTCGACAAGTGTACAGCAGCAGTGACAGGGTAGAAATGATAGACAAGAAGAATCCGACAATTTCCCAACCAAAGTGAACCGTGATTTGATGGACTCAAAGTTGCCCTCTCAACACCACAATTGAAGTGCTTCTCAACACGCAACGCAAGTGGACAAGTTTTATAGCAGCTCCATGAACAAGACAGCAATTGTAGTCTGGCATCATGAGGCCCCCCTTACCAAGGACACATCCAATTCCGCCTATGACTTTTGCGTTAAAGAATGAAAACAGAGTCAGAACCCTACTGTGGCCTTCAGGCTTCACTCAAGGAACTCAAAACTGGCTTACTCAGCTTATTAATACTCTACACCTTTCGTTTGTATTTAAACCGTTATATCAATTTCAATAGTAATGCCAAAGCCAAACATAAGCATAATATCAACCGTCAGCTAATTATATTTAAATTGTTATTTAAACGAAATTACAGTTTTTAGTTATGTTTGTTTTGCACTATTAATTGCCCTGTCAATATTATGTACCATATTAACAACCATATAACTCTTGTTTTTCTCCCTCCTATATAAACATAAGAAAATCAATCAAAAAGAGAAAAGAAAAATTAAAGAAGTCCGACTACTTATGTAGTCTTGTCTATTTTAAAAATTATTTTTATTCTAAATTATTAAAAATTCACCTTGTATTATATATTTTAAATATCCAAACATTTATATGTTATTTTAACATAATTTTTCATTATTCTAAAATTTATATGATAAATATCTATAAATTGTTTTAATATAAATTTTCATATGATTGATTACTATATGCCTAATAAATTTTATATACCCATTCTAATATAATTTCAGTGGTTCTTTATATTAGAGTTATTCCTGTAAAAGCCTATTTTTAAGTTTATAGCATCAAAAATATTTTTAAATAATTTAAAATTATATGAACATTTTTTTGTACAAAATCTAAATATTTATATTAAATTTAAAGAAGACGATTGCTTAAAAATGGAAAATGATAGAATTTTTAATTGTCTCTTAAATCATATTATTGTTTGATTATGTGTTATTAATTCTTCTAACAATTAATTAAAATCAGATTATTATGTAAACTCAACACTACGAATTTGAAGAATAGCAAACATAAATATTACCGATATAAAAAGAAACTTCAATTCCATACTTTTTTTTTAACAATAATATTTATAAAGCTTTAATTATATCTAAGTATTAAGATTATCTTTTAATATAATTACAATTATAATTACAACTATCAAATTATTTAATTAATTATGAATGATCTAAATCTTTGATTTGTGTATATATATCAAATTTCTAGTCTATTATTATAAATAAAAGTTTTTATTTTTTGTAGCAGACACATTATAATGTAATCATAACGTATAAAAGGTGTGAGATTAATCCCACATAATCGAAAATTATGATTTGCCTAAATCTCTGATTTATGCATATAATTTTTTTAATTTATGTGTGTTTAATTTTAATACTTTATTTCTAGATAAGAGTTTACATTCATGAGAGGCACTTCACTTTTTAAATTCTGTTTTTTATTATTTTTGTTTATATTTCTTCTAACAAACTGTGTTATAGTCACACCAGACAAGCAAAAGTTGCCTATCATCTAGACAATATTCATAAAAGCTTGTGACTCCCATATGATAATATAGTATTGATCAAAATATCAACTACTCTCTGTTTGCAAACAAAATAGTTATTATACCTCAATCCATGCTTATATAAAAAAGTATCGATTAAGAATATATTTTAATATAATCACAGCAACAATTATCAAATGCATTTAGTTAATTATAATTTATCTAAATCTTATATATTTATGTAAATCTAATTTCTAATCTAGTGTAAGGCCTTGTCCATAAATAATAACTTTTATTCTTATATAAAACACACATAGATTTAATAAAAATTTGTGAACTTTATATTGACAAAGTGAAATAAACCCTTAAAAGTTGGATCGCGTCTTACTCTTTCTCTTTTCAATTATCTTCTACATTAATTTTGTTTATATTTGCTGATTTGGGTTGTTATATAGCACTAATCTTCCATAAAAGAGTGTAAAGTTTTTTAATTGAAATTATTGGACTAGTTAGTAGATAAAGAGCAAATGTACGATGACCACTGATACTTCAGTGGCCTCTCTCTAAGTAAACAAGTCGTGGTGGAGTCAAAAATTGGCTTGGCTTGAAGCTGGCGACTGCAGAGAAAACCAATCCAAGATAAGAAAAAGGAAGCAATACAAGAAAGTAAAATAAGTGCATGATTGAAAATTGCCTTTAAAAGCGGATGACGCCGCTCGGAAACCACCACACAAGGGCATCACTCACAACCAATCAGCAACAAAATGGATGTTGAGAAACATTTTCACATGACAGGAGGTATTGGCGAGCATAGTTATGCTAAAAGTTCCTCACTCCAGGTTTCCTCCTCTCTATTGCTAGTCACTGTTTGTAATTTTTTTTTTTTTTTTTGGTAAGTTGCTAATCCAACAAACTTGTTAACAGAAGAGAGCATCTGATATGGTCAAGCACATTACCATGGACACCCTGCAAGAAGTATATCTTAGCTTAACACCAAAGAGCTTTGGAATAGCTGATTTGGGTTGCTCCTCGGGTCCTAATACATTTTCCCTTGTCAAAGATATTCTAGGGACTATTGAAGCAGTAAGCTGTAAAATGATGCTGCCACTACCGGAGTTTCAAGTGCACCTCAACGATCTTCCGACAAATGACTTCAACTCAGTCTTTAAGGCCCTACCTGACTTCTTTCGAGACCTCAAGAAAGAAAGAAGTGGTGGGTGTCCGTCCCTTTTCATAGCTGGCTATCCCGGTTCATTTTACGGAAGACTTTTTCCTAATAACTGCTTGCACTTTGTTTACTCGTCGTTTAGCCTACACTGGCTGTCCAAGGTTAGTTCTTTTTCTCTTTTGCTTCACTCCTCTTCAAATCATTTACAGCTACCGGTAATTGACGGTGTTCATGATCATAGATTCCAAGGTTAGGTTAATCATACAGGTTCGGGTTTAGTTCAAGAGCTAGCTAGTTTGTGATTTTGTGCAATAAATCAAATTATGACCAGCTATATTTAAACTCAACCACAGCTATACATGCAGGTTCCTCCTGGCCTTTATGACAAAGAAGGAGAATCGATTAACAAAGACAGCGTTTACATTTCTGAATCAAGTCATCCATTTGTGTCCCAAGCTTACTTCAGTCAGTTCCAAGAAGATTTCTCATTGTTCCTTCGGTCGCGTTCCGAAGAAGTGATCGCTGGAGGGCGTATGGTGTTGATCCTTCTGGGAAGAATAGGTGCCGACCATGTTGATAGAGGCAACTCTTTTTTCTGGGAACTCCTTTCAAGATCTCTTGCCGTTCTGGTTTCCCAGGTTGCTTCATTTTTCAGTAACAAGTTTGGACCATTCTTTTGCTAAGAGCAATTTGGACCATAGACCTTGACACATATGGGCACAGTTTCAATTAGAACCACATTTTAAAACATGGTTTATCATATACATGCATATGCGAAATATTTATTTCCGACAATTTTCTTACATGGTTGCAGGGAGAAATTGAGAAGGAAAAGCTAGACTCATATGATGTACATTTCTATGCACCGTCCAAGGAAGAAATAGAGGCAGAAGTAAGGAAAGAAGGGTCTTTCCAGTTAGACAGGATGGTGATGTTTGGTGTAGAGAGGGAACGCAAGGAAACGAATAATGGTGAAAGCTATGGAACAGCAGTTGCAGCGACAGTAAGAGCCATCCAAGAATCAATGCTTAGCAACCATTTTGGAGAGAGGATTTTAGAGCCTTTATTTGAGATATATGGAAGAATGGTGGATCAGGAAATGGATAAAGAAGAAATTAAGCCCACTAATTTTCTTCTTGTTCTTAGGAAACTGTGAGTTCCATATGAAAAATGCCACCCAAGGTTTAAATGTATATAATAACTATGGTTCACTTTCTTAAGCTTAATAGTTAATGTTCTTCCGCATACAAAAAGTAAAAGAAAGAAGTTGAAGAATAATAGTAAGAACATGAAAAATTAGAGGTGACAGCATTTTACACTGTTTGCGTTAGTAAGTTTCACTGTTAAATATGATTATATTAAATGGTGATCGACTTCAAGTTAACAAAATTTTCATCAATTGTCTAAACTAAAATTCAAGTTAAGAAAATGTTTAATTGAACTAATTCTAGAATCTTAATTTGAACAATATTTTTAAAAAAGAGATTTTAATTTTCAAGATATAACATATAGAGTACCATTTAAAGCTAATTACTTTTATATGTGTTGTCCAAGCATTAAAAGAAAAAAAAAGTCTAAGAATCATCATTTTTAATGACTTTTATATTCGATAGTAACTAAATTCTTATTTATATTTCCTTCAAATAAATATGGATTAGTTGTAAAATATTTAAAGTTTACTTAATTTTGCAATATTAGTCTAAAATTTGATAAGTGACGAACTTTCAAATTTTTAAAGTAGTTTATGACTAAATTTTTATCAATACATATATCTTACGTGACAAGCTATATTATATTAAAGTTTTCACCACTGAGTTTTATTTTTTCACATAATTATTTTATTATTTAATATGTTTGAAAAATGAAAAACCCTAATGTCGATTTGAATGCAACCAATTATACTTAGCAAAGTCACTACAAGAAAATTAGTTTTAGCGATGGACAATTACCAATGGAAACAAAACTATTGGTAATTACCGACCAAAAGTTATGTTCCGTCGATAAAATTGTTAGCAAAAATTTTAATTTGTATTGGAACAAAATTATGTCAGTAAATATAGAGGGAAATCAACTCGAGAAAATTTTTCAATGGAATATAGCGACTAAAAGAAATGCTCGTCGGTAGGGCCGTCGGTAAATTTTAGTTCTAAACATCGTTACTTGCCTTCATTTTAGCATTTTAAAAAGAACGAAAACGAAGTCGTTTGGTTTAATACCAAAACGACGTCATTTTGATTTAAACTAAATCTCCTGCAACGTCTTCCCCCATTTCACCTATTCCATTTCCCCTACAATCCCGTTTCTTTCTTGTCGTCGCGTCGTCGTCGTCCAATTGCGCCTCTCATCGTCTGACCATGCCTCCTCGTCGTGCCACCACGTATCATCGTTGTTGTCATCAGACTGTGCCTCCTCACCATCGTTAGATTGCATTTCCTTGTCGTCGTCGTCAGATCTACTTCTGGTACATCATCGTCATCTTTTTGTGTTTTAATTCCAACGATATCAAGATATATGTTTGTAATGACTAAATGTAAGTGTAGGTATCATTAGTTCATATTTATAAGTAAATGGTATTAGATTTATGTTTTTGGAAAAATAATCATCGCCGGCTCAGATTTATAGGTAAATGGTGTTACATTTTATTTTTGTCTTCATTGGATTATGCCAGTATATGTGTTCGTACTCCATATCTCCCTGAAATCCTCTTAGGTTAACCGAACAATTGACAACGAAGTTCGATATTTTGTGAATTGTTGGATTTGTGAATTATTGGATTTCTTCTTAGATTTGTAAATTGTTGGATATTTTGAGCATTTTATGCTCAACTACAGGGTAAACTGCTTGTCATGGATGAGTTTTCAGAAGATCTTGGAGTTCCTCAATTTCTTATATGTCGTAGGATGCGTCTTGAGTTTGCAGCCTTTGTAGTCTTGAGAATAAAGACGCCAGAGCGTCATAGACCAAACAAAGTACCATTTGTAT
>JANVCQ010000232.1:8802505-8814583 GCA_025531925.1 Erythroxylum plowmanianum | reverse complement strand
TATTATTTATATGTGAAATATTTAAAATTATTGTTATTTCATATTAATTGTAATTATTATTTATTATTATGATTTTTAGAAACAGGATTGATGTAAATAGTAAATTAGTAAATTATATAATACAATTGTACAATATACCAATGGACTATTTTGCAAATTTTAAAAATTTTGGAGACTATTTTATAAATTTTAAAAATTATTTGAAACGATACTCGATATTGACCGGTACCAGTAAAATACTGTACCAGAACTCAATCTGGTACCAAATCCGGTACGGTATTAATAACATTGGTTGTATATCAATTTAAATGGATGTGTGAATTTTGGAATAAAAATGTATATTATAGAAAATGATAATATTATAAATGACTATGCTGTTAAGTAAATTTCTTTGTTCAACATGGGGGTAAATATCATAAAAATAGAGGAAATTCTGTTAAAATTTTATAAATTCTAGTTAACTTATATCATTTTATTTTTATGCAGGAAAAGTCTATGGGCTTGAGGCTTACATCCTGTCAGCTCTTTTTCCACACTCACGCTAAGAAACATGACGGTGTAACATTTGTCAACACCTGATGTAGAGAACTTAATGTATGTAAAATTTATGCTTTAATATTCATTCTTAATAATTATTAATTACTAATATAAATATTGTCTCCTAATAGGATCAAATATAAGAAATCATTCAACGACAATCTCAGCATGAGCAAGCTGTTGATGATAGTCAAACATATCTTTATGCAATGAGTGGTGCGGATCGTCGTGGAATGATCTTAGGGTTAGATTCATTTGCGAATACATGTTATTCACAATTCTCCACGTCTAGTACAACAACATCTAGTAAACGATCGATAACCAATGAAGTCAATGAGCTTCGAAGCACAATGCAGACATTGATGGATTATATAGCTCAACTCCGTAATGAAGTAGATGAGTTGAAAAGAAGGGGTAGCTCCTTAGAGCATTCGCGGTCACTAGGCCAATAGTATCAGTCACCAGGACAATAGTATACATGTAATCATTTCATTTAAATTACAAATATTTATTATGTACAATTTAATGTTTTTATTATCGATTGAGATAATTTTAAATTTATATCATCAATCAACTTTTTGTTTAAACAAATTTAATATATAAGCAAATCAAAATATTATGCACAGATAATTCATAACTGTTGAAATTATGCATTAACCATAAGATTATGAAATAAAATTTAATATTGAAACTTTTAAAAAAAATTTAAAAAATATTTACTGCTGGAAAATACAAAAACGTCGATAAAATTCATTATATTTACTGATGAAACACCACAAACCGTCGGTCTATGATATTTACCTACTAAACAAAGAAGAATTGTCGATAATATTAATAGCCCATTGCCAACTTTACCGTCAGAATTTGCTAAACTGTCGGTATACTCATCGACGGAAAATCATAACTGTCGGTAATTTTACCGAAGAAATAACCAATATCGTCTGTAAATATTCTGACGGAAAGAAAACGACTGAAGGTAAATTTACCAATAATCATAGCGAATTGTTGGTACATTCACCGACGGTTACATAAAATATCCGTCGGTAAATTTATCTATGATCATTTTTATGATACTTTTATTTGTTAGTTAATTCTGCTGCTAATTTTTATTACTGATAAAATCTAAAAATTTTCTACTAGTAATATCCGTTGCTAAATTACATTTTTTCTTGTAGCTAATCTTAGTGAATATATGTTCAGCTCAACTTCAGACTTTCTCAATCGAACAAACCACCGCCATGTAATGTGCCTACTGCCTGGGTAATCTCTTACTGTCATTCCTCAGCTTTTCATGTCACTTCTAGCCCCCTTATAAGATTGGTGTAGTCCTCTCAGCCATATCTATGGCAATTGCCCAAGTTGTGGAAAAGTTGCCAAATTATGTGGCTATTAGGTACAACCTAGTTGACTCTGCACCGCCTCTCCCTATCACTGTGTTTTGGCTGTATATTCACTCTCGTTGGACTGCTAGATGTTTTAGTCAAAGAACTCTAGTCGAATGAAGTCACAGAGCACAACGATCTCTTGGTACTCGATGGCACTTTTTGAGCTCGGTGGTGAGGAAAGCTAGTGGCGGTTGGTTGGCTAGTAACAACTTGAATAGAGGCAAGCTAAACTACCATTATTTTTTAAAATTATTGAATAATACAATAATTAGGTAAAAAAATAGAACACAATTTTAATCTGACGTAAGTTACCATGTTAAACGTGTAAACGGAAAATTTAATTTATTTTTGCAACAATTGAACATTTATTTAGAATAATATTATAAAATTATTTAAAATTTAAAATTTTTTGATAATTAATTCAATAAATAATAATCACGATGGTTATCACGTACTGAGTAACGGAATTATTAGGCTTTAAAGTGGCTACAAATGAATGGAAATTTTGGGCCCTTATAGGGAAAAACAGCTCCAAATTGTCCAATCTTTAAGGAAGAATCTAGTTGAAACAGTAAAATCCACAAAATCAGTTTGGTCGGGTCTCCAACGTTTCGTTTGTGGAATTTAGAAGTATCAAAAGTAAGCCCAGTTCCAGGCTTCTTGGATCTGTGGATACAAGGTGGGAGTGGCCTTGAGGTTCTTAATGGTTGGTGTTAGATTTACGTTTTGTCGTGGTTGGAGCTTAGAGAGTAATTCATTTGAGGTGGGATGATGTTTAGAAAACCATAAGGATTTTCTCTCCAGTTGATTATAGTCTAACATACCTCAAAAAAGTTAAAATTTTCATAAATTGTTAGCAAAGAATAAAAAGGTAATGTAATTAACTAATCACAGGGCAAAGCACTTTTTAAGTTTTAACCTGCTTCCCACCCAAAGGCAAGGCAAGGCAAGGCACACGAGCAATACATAGCTTTAATTATAGTTCAGACAATGCAAGCTCAAAATCGGAGGAAAAGGGTAGTTGATCAAAATTAGAGGACGTTTTGAGTCATAGGCCCCCACTTTCTGACTAGAAAAGTAAAATCAGCGTGTGTCGTAATACTAATAAAAGTTGATAATCTATTTAGTAATGGTGGCTTCAGTACCTCGTCAGATCAGATACCAAAAGATCATATCTGGAAAGAGAGAGGTGTCGCCTGAAAGAGAGCGTCTCAGTGCTTATGAATCCATTTAACGTCTACAATTCTGCCACCGAGGACTTGGTATTTCTAAGCTTGGTAAAGCATAATCTATAAAGCGAATCTATTGCCATGTCTAAAAGCAGAGGTAAACACAAGGAAAGTAGGTTATCAATCGCCCAAATTATCCAAGACAAACACTAGTACTCCCTCTATAGCTGTGGTACAAGTCATTCCACTAAATGATGTGAAGGATCTCGCTACACGTCTCATGAAACCCCATTTCACCTTATTCATCATGCTCGTTCAATTCAAATAGACTATCATCAAGTTTGGATTTTTCTCTTCATAGACTAGCAATCCACATCTGGGTTAAAACGCTAAACAGCAGCCAGATATTCGTTGACACCTACCCTATGTTTGTTTCTTTACCGTCCTGATGATGGCAACATGTATGTGAATAATTTTGTAAATATGATAGTGTCTGCTTCAGACACTTGCATCCCATCTCTCTTCCAGTCCAGCTAAAACACCAACACCTATCTTCATGTACCTGTTCCCATATACAATCATAATGCGGTTGATGGGTTGTCTTTCTTTTTCCCTTTGGCTTAGTTCATATCTCTCAATTCCATGGTAGCCACTTGTCATTGTAACATACGTAAAGACTATAGGAGCTGCAATTTTTCCTTTAGCGTACTGTAATTGGTTTCTTGTCAATCACAACCGAAGTTAACAGTGTTCTAAATGTATAGTTTGTTGTTTGACTGACAAGCAAGAAAATTAATGTCACCAAACTGTCCTATTAGAAATGACGTGTGGTGATCCATTTAATGAATGGAGACTAGTTTTGTCCCTCTTCTTGTAATGAACTTTTTACATTCCTGTCCCCTTCATGATGCTTTCAAGCCCATATTATACATTTTCTTTCTCAGTGCCGCAGACCAGGTACCTGTTAAAATCACCGATGCTTGAATTTTACTGTGATACTAAATTTCAAGCAAACTCAGCACCTGTTAAAAGGTAAGTATTTCGCTTACTACCAAAAGAATGACAGATTCTGACCCATTTTTTAACCTCGGTACAATCCCACAACTCATAAGAGCATGTTCAGTGAAAAGAAGGGACTGCCCTCTGATCAATTATGGATCTTCCATGTGGTTCTGTGATAGATCTAGACAGAACCAATGTCTTGGGTCCCAACCAACACATCATCACGAATGGACATTCCGAGCAAATTTTGTTCCTGTTCCAACTGTGACAGTAGAATTATGGGGTTACTAACAGGAATGGTCCCAAATGAACACGTTAGAGTTAATGTATGATTGATTCATGTCTAGACATGAATAATATCTACATTCAACTGAAAATCAGTTGATACAACAAATTGTTATTCATAGATGCATTCATCAACAATCACAAAGTCAAGATCTACATTTTATTTAGAGCATTAACAACACAATAAGATAGACATACTTCCAATATTTGACATGGAGCCTTGACGCATTATCTCCATTTTGGACACCACAATCTATCAAAATCAACAAAACCTTATGCAAGAGAGGAAGCTAACAGTATAAGACCCAATATTTTGATTTCACACCCATACACCATATGCACACAATTTCACTATATGCTATATCTTATAACATGTTTTACCATAAGGGATAGAAAAGGATAATTGTGTCATTTCAAAGATGTTATGAACTATAATTTAATGTCTCAAATTAGCACTATTCGAAAGGATTTCACATTGTGTCTCACAATTTTCAACGAGATGTTGTGCTTCGGGTCAACATATAGTTATTAGGGTACTACCATGTGCCTTAAATGTAATTAGTAAATTATTAACCATCCCATTATGATTATTAAACAAACATTAGGCAGTTTGATTTATAGTCATGCATATGGATTAATGTTGCGATTATATTAGTCCACATATTTATAATATTTTCCCACTTGGACAATATAATCAAAGCACAGTACCAATTTTCATCATCCAAAAACAGTCAAATAAATCATATGCAATATTATATCGACAACATATATATACTACATATGATTTGGCCCTGGAGATGTTCAAATATCACAAAAACTATTAAAACAACATGTATGCAGGACAACAACTGAGACTTTACATTTGTCTCCTTTTGTACCTATCATTTCATCAAACTACATATATGCATTAAGATATATATGTCAATATTAACAAGAAGTGACTGCAATCATCATTACGCATGTCTCATATATAAAATTCATAAGCAATTCATATAAAGTACTAACATGTTTAATACAAAATAGCAAACTCCCACTGACCTTATCAAGCTAGGTTCCTAACAATCCCATGCGGGAGACGTGTTCTGCAAACACACATATAGATAAGTCTTTTGTAAGTGGATCTGCTAACGTGGTAATTGTAGGCGTATACTCAACAGTAATGAGGGATTCAACGACTTTTTCTTTAACAAAATAGTGTTTTATGTCAATATGTTTTGAGTGATAAGTACTTCTAGTGCTCTTAAAGAAAGCTACAGCTGCGGAGTTATCACAATACAATTTCAGTATACTCGAAATAGAGTCTACAATACCCAATGTTGAAATAAAATTTCACAACCATATTGCTTGATAAGCTGCCTCATAGCACGCTATATACTCTGCCTTTATGGTAAAGGATGTTATGAGTGTCTGTTGCATACTTTTCCACGATACAGCTCCTCCAACCATCATAAAGATGTAGCATGAAGTGGACTTTTTTATTATCCACACATCCTATATAATCAACGTCACTAAGCCCAACTATATCAAGAGTGTCATGATATTTGCTACCTTGAAGACACCTTATGACTTTCTTAGCCGTTAGATAAGACCAGAATCACTTAAGTATCTTCCCAACACGCCTACAACAAAAGAAATATCAAGGTCTGTGCATACTTGAGCATACATCAAACTACCCACAAGTGACGCATAAGGAACGACTTTTATTTCATCTCTCTCTTTATCATTTTGTAGACAATGGGCCTTTCAGAACTTGTCACCCTTCACTATTGGTGCGTTTCCAGGAGAACAAGAATGTATATTGAATCTTTTCAAGATCCAATCAATGTAAGTTTTTTGAGACAATCAAAGAATCCCATTAGCGATATCTCGGAAAATCTGAATTCCAAGTAAATAAGAGGCCTCGCCAAGATCCTTCATATAAAAATGACTAAATAATAGTTGTTTTGTCTCAAATAATAGATCAATATCATTAGAAGCAAGTAGAATGTCATCAACATACAATACCAAAAAAATGAAATTGCTCTCACTGAACTTCATATATATACATTGATCAACTACGTTCTCCTTGAAGCCATTTGTAATGACAACCATAACAAACTTGAGATACCACTGCCTTGATGCTTGTTTTAACCCATAGATAGACTTCTTGAGCTTGCAAACCAAGTGTTCTTTACCAGTCATCTCGAAACCAACTAGTTAAGTCATATAAACATCTTTATACAGATCTCTATTCAAGAAGGTGGTCCTCGCATCCATTTGATTGACTTCTAAGTCAAAATGAGCAACTATATTCATGATGATTTGTAGTGAATCTTTGGTAGAAACTGGTGAGAACATTTTTTTGAAGTCAATTCCTTCTCTCTGGCTATAGCCTTTAGCTATAAGTCTAGCCTTATACCTTTTTACTTGTCTACTTGAGTCATGTTAGATTTTGTAAACCCACTTGCATCCAATGGGTTTGCAACCTTTAGGAAATTCAATTAACTCCCAAACTCCATTTGTGACATGGAACTCAACTCATCTTCTATTACATTCATCCACAACGCAAATTGAGGAGTATTCATGGCTTCTTAAAAACTGACTGATTCAGTATTATCTCCCACATCGAAGCCATGTTCCTGTAAATATACAATATAGACATAAGGAATGATAGGTCTACTTGTTCTTTATGATCTCCTGACAACAATTTCATCATCCCTAATATCAATAACTTCATCCCGTGCTTGATTATGAGGTTTATCATGAGATTTTACTGGAATCTATTTAATCACAGAGTCCTCGATACGAGCGGAAGCGACGGGTACAGGGATTATAACACATTCATCCCTCAATACAATTTCTCTTGACTTTTGACTTGAATCAAATTATAGATAGCTCTATCTGATTCTATAATTCTGATCATGTGAGATGGGCAATAGAATCTAGAACCCTGATGGTGTAGTCTACAAAGTAGCCACTAATAGTTTTTGAATCAAGCTTCTTAGATTGCGGATTCTTCTTTCATCAATTCCATTTTGCTGAGGTGTTCTTGACATTGTATATTTTCCTTCAATACTACATTCTTGCAAGTATCTAGCAAAAGACCCTGAATTCCTTCCACTCTCATTATAATGCCCATAATACTCTCCACCTCTGTCAGAATTAACTACCTTGATTTTTGGTACTGTTGTTGCCTGCAATTAAATTAATACCAACTCTAGCAATGAAAAATGTAGTTAGTGAAGAGTTGAGATCGTTCCTACGAGAAATTTTAATGGTAAAGATTATATGAGTTCAAAATTAAAACAAAGTAAGGGGTTTTAATTCACAAAAATTTGAGAAATTAAAAATGAAAAAATCAAAAATTAAAAAATAATCAAATTTGGAATTTCAGTAAACAAACCTCGGGTCACTGATTTTATCATATTAATATGAATCCTTGATATAAAATTCAGTCCATTAACAAGCATTCATTAGGTGATGTTTTATCTTAAGATTAAATGAATATAAACATGTATTCTAAACATTCTTATTAGTTAATAACTTAGATACGATCTTAAGTTTAATTGATTAATAGCTTTAAGAATTAAGAAACTAATGAACAAAACAACACATGTATGACATGCATTTAATCAAGTTAAGTATCTTCTTAGAATATCTAACTCTAACGTAAAGATGGCAATCCTAATTTTCACTTGGAATTAGCAAAACTGAAAGTCATATCCTACTAATTTAGCTATTAAACGAATCAATTCTTAGTTGCGTACCCTAAAAATCAGCCAATTCAATTGTCGGAAGACACTCAATATTCATCAAAGAAACAAACTTTATTTAGAAATCTCACATATAATAGGTGATAACATGGTTCCCTTCAACCAAGAAGAAAGATTTATCTACTTATAATGAAAGTGAAAACCAATAAAGAAATAGCAAAATACAAAGTCTTCATCCTTGATCTTTTCCCATAAAATACGAAAATTCCTAAAAAAATACTGTAGAAAGCGTAAACTTCCTATCTTGCCTAACGTGAACAGTAAAAATAACTTCGTTTATGCTTTTAAATATCCTTTATCTTCCCCCCTTTTGTAATCTTCTGCAGACATACTCCCTACATATTCAGGCCGCAGATCCCCATCAGCAAGGCAACAACTTGATTCCTAAAATTATGAAGATCTTAGGTGGATCAAATCTGATTTCAAATCATATTCAACAACACGTCTGCCAACTTGTATCTGTTTCCTTATCTGTCCATTTCACAACTTTTTATTTATAATCAGCTCCAAGAATGCTAAGGACTCCCTAATAACAAAAGATGAGTAAGTCCATTAGGATGAACTCAATTTGCACTCAACAAATGGGAATTAGAAATCAAATAGTTAAAATTAATTATCCTATTAATTTTCTTCCCCTTTTGAAGCTTAACATTTGTCTTAGAAATCTTAAACGCCTCCAAAGATTCAGATTTTTCACGAATGAGCTTTATATGACCATACTGGAAAAACTTATCAATAAAAGTGATGAAGTATTTATAACCACCTATAGTAGGTGAAATAAATGGCCCACATATATCAATATGAATCAACTCCAACAATTCTGAGCACTTATTTGTTTTGCTTTTTTTTAACCTTGGCGGTCAACTTTCCTTTAATACAATCAACACAAGCAGTGAAATATGAAAAATCAAGATCCTGAAGTACATTATCTTTTACCAACCTCTCCATCCTGTCTCTAGAAATATAGCCTACATGTTTGTGCCATAACATAGAAGATCTCAAATCCAACCTCATATGCTTAGAACCAACAACAGTATTAAGAGAAGAGGAAGAAGCAACAGTAACAACATCATTCAACTCAAGTTTATATAACTTAGTCTATCCAAAATGTTAAATAAGCAAAATCATGTAACACCAAGATATGCCTTGTATTCAATTGTAGTCAAACTGTCCCAAAAAATTCTACTTTGACTTTGGTATCATCTCCCATGTACACATGTTGCTCAAAATTAGTCAGCTTTCTTTGACTTGTCAATTTTTGCAAGGAATTCGCACCGTGAATTGTTGCTCCAATATCTAACCACAAGTATTTAATGACACATCAATAACATTGAACTATAAACAAACCATCACAAGATAATTACCTTTCTTTTTTAAGTGAGCTTTGAGTTTTCAACAATCAGCTTTCTTTTGCTCAAAGTTCCAATAGATATTGCACTTCCCTTTGAAAAACTTATTCTTCTTACTAACAAAAGATGAGCCCGCCTGTCTACTTCCTTTAGGACTAACAACTTTCTTCTTAAAAGGCTTTTGGTCACTTAAGCTATTAGAAGTGAACTTTCTCATTTGAAAATTGATGTGGTCTGTCATCTTGCAGATGCTTCTTGCCCTTCCATTTTCATGTCACCCTCTTCCTTGGCAAGAGTATCAGTCATCTCCTCAACAGTCCATTGCTCTTTCTAAGCATTATAGCTTGATCTAATCGAATCAAATTCATAAGGAAGAGTCCCCATCACAAACCATACCATTTAATCCTACCAAGGTTCATATCCATAGCCTTAAGCTTATAGTAACCACCCATGAGCTTATCAATGTGAGCCTTAATGTCACTTGCACCATCACAAATGGTGTGATGAAGCATGTTTAAGTACTCATTCTTCTCATTCTTTGAGAACTTTAAGTACTTTTTAATGGTAGAAAGAAAATCCTTTGCACTATCAGCCTTGGAAATACTATCACGAATGGATTCATCCATATTATACCTTATAACCATCAAACAACATCGATTAGAGTATTCCTACTTCTCATAGGATTTCCTTTCCTTCTTAATAGCATCATCAGCAGGTTTAGGTGATGGATCAATTCTCAAGCCAAGTCCATTCGCATGATAGTCAAATTCATCATGAGAGATTCAATCTACTGCTTGTGGTTTGTTCCATTCAGCGTCAAGATAGCAAAGACTCTTGGATTGCTTAAAATTGAATGAGAACCAAAAGTAATAACCATGATATGCATTTTAAAACATAATCATGTAATTCATGTTTATTTTATCAAAATTAATTATATCTTCATACTAGAGTTCCTTAAATAAATATAGAACTCATTCACAGTTAAGAACAATTTATTAAATATTACAACCAAGTCATCAATATATTATCGAAACGATAGAAAAATTGTGTGGTTCATAATATTTCAATAAAATTTCTTCACCATATTAAGCATCCTACTAAGTAGTAATTATCGACAGGATAATTAATTATCCGTATGGATCTTAGCATTATTTTAGAGGAAAAACTCATAATTTCAAACAAACATTAATGTTTAAAAAATTCTCATCATAAATTGTTTCACATGCTCAATTCTACGATAGGTAAAAATAAACATTCACTATTGTCAACAAATAATCATGTTTATGTCACAATAAGATTACAACAATTATAATTATCAAGTAAAAATACTAATTAATCTTGCGCATAAACATATGGAAAAATAGAATAAAAATGGAGCAAAAAGATGAAAAATTGGCCCATAAAAGATCTTGCATGTGCCCCCACGAAAATTGTGTATTTATATATATATATATATAGAATTAACAGAGAAGAGACGTCGCCGCCCTATCCTTCAATCGGGTCAGCAGGTCGACCTGGGCACTCCGAACTTCAATTTCTGATGATTTTTTAGGCATTTTCTTCCATTTTTCATGCTCTATGAATTTCCCATATCCATTTCAGCCAAAAGTGCTCCAAATTTCAAAAATCTTTGACCTATTTCAACCATTAACAACAACAACGAAACTTTTCAAAATCTCACCCAAAAGACCTTGATTTTTTGTTCAAGACAAAGGTAAAAGGCAACAACAACAACAATAACCAACAACGGTTTCTACACCTTCAATGCATCATTTCGAAATCATTTTGTCAAAAAACCGATTTGAAAATATGAATTTATACCCAAAAAACAACCTTAAAATCAAATGACCATGAAGGTATAATACTAATTGTTATTCGTAGATGCATTCATCAATAATTATAAAGCCAAAATCTACATTTTACTTAGAGCATTAACAACACAATAAGATTGACATACCTTTAATATTTGGCATGGAGTCTTGATGCATTTTCTCCATTTTGGACACCACAACTTATCAAAATCATCAAAACCTTATGCAAGAGAGGAAGTTAATGGTAGAAGACTTAATATTCTGTTTTTACACCCACACACCATGTGCACACAATCTCACCATATGTTATATCTTATAATATGTTTTAGTCTAAGGGATAGAAAAGGATAAATTTGTCATTTCAAGGATGTTATGAACTATAATTTAATTGACTAAGATATAGTTATTAGGATACTACCATGTACCTCAAATGCAATTAGTAAATTATTAAACATCCCATTATGATTCAACATACACTAGGTAATTTGATTTATGGTCATGCATATAAAATTAATGTTGAGATTATATTAGTCCATATATTTTTAACACAAATCACTTGCAGTTAAAGAAAATTTGGTCCAAGTTTCGTAGTTATGGACTAAGAATATATTGTTAATTGACTCTTGGATATAAGAATATATTGTTAATTGACCCTGATATCCAAGAGCTCTTAAGCACTTTAGGAGTCGCATTTTCTCTTACTTGACCCAACTACAAGAAGCAAACTAGATTAACAAAGAGATGGGAATCTATTTTTTTCTAGTTTAGGTCATGGCCTGAAATTTGAT
>JANVCQ010000232.1:8772681-8798212 GCA_025531925.1 Erythroxylum plowmanianum | reverse complement strand
AAACGTAGAGACATCCAATCCTTAGCTAAAATCTATAACACTAAACACCCAAAACCCATCTATCTATCAACCATAGAACACTCAAAATCTTAAAAATGAACACCTACCAAGCCCAAGAAAGAAAAAGTACACCCCATTATCACAAATAGAAACCAAAACAAGTTGCAACAGCTGCAAATTGAACTTAACCCATTTAAAGACCAAGAAAATCCAAGAACATTAGTTACTTCTATGACTAGTACATAGAGACTACAACACCAACAACGATCGCATAGCTAAAACAACACAACACAACAACAGTAGAAAGCTTAATGGGTATGTTAGAAAATGAAGCTTACAACTAAAACCGTAGAAAAGGAAGAGACATTGCAAGCCTAAATCAAAGAACAAGATGTGAAATCTGTGAGAAGGTGACAAACTGTAAAAGAAGAAGAAGAGAGACAAATACTTATCAATGTCTTTAATTACTAGTTAACTAAAACAAACACAAGCACCAACTCCACTTCCATTCCTAAATAAACATTCTTAAGCCAAACTAAATCACAAGGAATGGATTCAAACTAAATGCAAAAGGTTAAGCACTAAAAAGGAACAGTTCAAGAAACAAAACCCTAAATTCTAAAACATTAACTAATCTTCAAGAAATGAATGAATTGGCAACTCCGTTTATAGAGAGAGAGACAGAGAGGGAGGTTTACGTGCAAGAGCACCTACTAGATTACTACAATTGAAGGTCGGAAGGAGGGAGGAGAAGCTCAACAACGATGTAGCTCTAGCGATCGATGGAAAAAGGAACAAGTATGAACAAGAAAGGAATAATTTAGGTATAATACATAAATGCAATTTGGGTCTCACAATTATGATCTCAACATAAATTCATTTGTAATGTATATTTATTTTATGGACTTTATCATATACAGCTAAACATGAATAAGATAAAGAATGTCTTTAAATTATTTTGTCACTAAACTACAACTAACTAATTAGTTGTTGGGCATAAACCAACAATCTCCCACTTGCACTAAGTCAATTGTTTAATTATCTTATACCATATTACTATATGATGATCATGCTACTGTTGACCAATTAGTTTAGTGAGAGAATTATATAAGATTCTCTACAATGAACACTTGCTTAAATTTTACAATTTTTTATCTTGATTATCATCATAGTTAAGATAAATTACCTAATACATACTTGGATCTTTGATGAGACCTTAGTTCCTTTTACATGCCCAATAATTATAATGTTTTACAATAAATTATTGTCTAAACAATGCAAGGAATTATACTAAGTTCGCTAAAGAACTTATGATCCAAATAATCTTTTCCACTAAATGATAAACGTATATTGGCTTATTAGTAATTAGTCTTGGAACCTTTCTAATCTCAAAATAATATTGTTCCATATAAAATATACCTTAACCATCATTTATTTCTAAAGTTAATATCCATATAAACTTGAAAATAAATATCAACTCGTACATAGAATAACATATATCCTCAGTACTTCACAAGTATTATATATCTCAAATACTTAACATCTTTAGTATATTATCAATGTACTTGGACTAAAATAGGTAAATAACTTTCATATCTATTTATATAGATCTAATTCTCATAATTAAGTTGTTATCTTTTCATACTCAACAAAAGTTATTCTTAGATATTATATTTTCAATAATTAAAAATATGAATTATTGTTTTCTTTGTGAGCAATATGTCTGTATATACTCTCATTAGAGAGGACAATTATACTTCTACTAAACTTCTTGTAGATATGATAAAGTCACAATTATCTTTAAACAAATTTTTTGAATCATCATAAAAGTGGATATTTCAACATCTCGTAGCCTTTAAATTATACATCAAATATATCAATAAAAGCATTAGTTCCAATTAGATATATTGTGATAAAATTTGAACTTTGCAACCATTATCTTACTACCACTACTTGAGAACCATTACCCTATAAGTATTTATTGAAATAAATAATTTGTTCAATAGACTTGTAAGATTATATCCAGCATTTTAGATATCTCATAACTTTCTGTTATCTAATTTTGTTCTAAACATAGAGGATAATATATGCTTTAACTAAGCATCACATCTATAAATCACTAACTTTAACTTTTTTAAAGCCTTGGCATTTTATATCTCTTATGAAATCATACTAATTGATTTAAATGGAGCTATTGAAGGTAAGTGGTAGTACTAGGCATAATTATAAATGAAATAAATATTGCATCATATAATATCTCATTATACCTCCTTGCACAAACCTGTATTATTATGAAGTTTAGTTATTGAGGTACTCGCTAAAGAATCTCATTTCTTATAGACAATTAAAAATTTTATATCTCACCATTTCAAACTCATCAAGGTGCTTCAACATTCTTAATGCTTAATTTCTACTTAGATTTAAACACTTTGAATTGTTTAAAATTTTAAATCAATATTGCATTTAATACATATGATTATATTAGATAAAATCATTAGTAATTTAATGAAATACAGGTATTGTCCTTTTATGAATTGTTATCACTTCTAACACATCACATCTATAAGATTTAATAATTCAATGTCATAATCATTCTTTCACTAAAGATTGATTTGTTATTTTCAACTGAACAAGTTTCATATGATTCATAATCAAAAGGACACAGATAACCTTATATTTAACTTTATGATTCTCATTATGTTGATTTAACTAACATAGTATGAGATGATAGTCTCGGTTATCCAACTTTCTATTATTGCCACTTATGTTAAACATAATTATCCTTTGATCCAACACATAAAATTATTTGTATAAACTTGGATCAACTACTTTTACTGAACAATGTTTTTCTTATCATGCATCGAACATTGTAATAATGTTGAATTCGGATTAAATATCAAATACTTATATGCATAAACTACAAGTACATATGAACTCTATCATATCATGTATAGGCAAGAAAAGTCAAGCAACATTTTTTTAATGACAACTATTATAATTCTATAGCAAATGCCTTCAATTGTTGTCCATATTTATGCTTTTAGTAGACCAAATTGAGAGGAACAATTCTTTCAATGTATTATACCTTTTAGCTCTACTTCATGCAACCTCTTACATTGTGCTATCATGGTGTTCACATACATCTTAAATATTGTCATCAAAGTTTGTTAAACATTAGTCAACTCAAAATATCAATATTTTTTTCATCTATATAATGTTAATATATTTATAAAACTTTGTTAACAAATCCTCAGCAGGAGATATAACAAAATTACGTAATCGACATATAACTTTTTTAAACTTCAGTTGTGTCCAAGAAATTTAGTTCACAAATTTATTATCAAGTATACTAAATAAAGTAAATTCACTCAGAATAAAATATAAATGTAAGAAAACAAGTATTGATTATATGCCATAACTACAAAATAAGATTAGGACTTTAATAATATATTTAGTTACTCTCACTATTTTATTCAAAATAATAGCCATCAATATTATTCAGAAATATTACTTTAATATCTTTACTTGATCAAGATTTTATTTAAATTTAGTTGAACTTGAGTTAGTTAACAAATAACAAATAAACTAAACTTAAATTAGATATATAACATCCTTATCAATCACATCTTATATGACTTCTATATCTGTTAGATGACAACTCCTTCCAAAACATATCATACATGGTATTTGTTACCTTACCTTTAAATTTATATGATCATGGACCTATTAATTGAAGTTAAAATATATTCAGGTTAAAGGGATTTTGAGTCACTCAATAAGCCTTATAATAAACAAATTTTCACTTTTATTCTTAAATAATAGAATATAACAATAATGTTCTCATTGTGTACTTAATAGTTTAACAAGAGATTTAATTTCAAATAGTCTCATCAAACAAAAAAATTCATATAATAATATCACATATATAAAACATGCAATTTAATATTATATATATACATACATATATATATGTATAAAAATATATTGTCATGTCAATGTAATCAAATTATATGCAAAATATTAAGCTTCACTTAATTCTAATTATTGATCACAATCCAAAATAATATTTCTAACTCTTTAAAAAAATTAATTAGATTAAACTCAATGATTCCTAGATAAATTGAATTCCTATTTCAAATATAAATTTAATTTGATTTGAAAACAATTTCAAATTCAATTGGAAACTAATTACAATTTAATTGAAAATAATTTTCAATAAATAATGCTTCTTAGTAATTATAATTTAGAAAATCTCCTTTTTCAAAATTACAACTAAGAAATCCTATTCAAATTACAAATTTAGTATTTTTCCTTAATTAGAAAACTATTTTCTAATATTAAAGGAAATTACTTTCAAATTAAATAAAAATGTTAAATTTATCTAAGAAAGTCCTTTATATTATTTGTTTAAAGATTTATTTCTTAATTAATTACAACATCTTTCTTTAATAAATTAGAAAACTAATTTTCAAAATATTAAATAAAGCTATTTTTCATAATTAATAAATGAAAATATATTTTTTCGAATTTAATCAAAATAATTAAATTTATAATAAATCAAAAATTTATTATTTATAAATAAAGAAGCAATTTCTAAATAAATAGAATAATAATTCTCTAAAAATAAATCAAAATTTTAATTTATCTTAATTAAATTGAAATAAATAAACCTTAATTAAGAAACACCTTTCTTAGTTACTTAAGAACATGCTTTTCTTACTTTTAAGGTTTAATTAATCAATTTCAATTTAATTACAAATAATTAGTTCTAATTTTAGAAACTTTTTTAAAATTTAATTAGGAATCAATTTTGATAATTATTCTTTAATCTAAATCTAATTAAGAAAATAATTAATTTAATATTAAAATTAAGATCTCATCTTAATTAATATAATCTTATTATATTAATTTATCTAAAATAATCTAATTATGAAAGATAAACTTTTAAATCTTTGTTTGATTCTAATTATTGATTTGAGATCTAATTTAGTTCATTAATTCAACTTTTTAAAAAATTAAACTAAATTCTAAGGATATTCCTAACAAAATTAGCCTTTTAAAAATACTTTTCAAATACTTAGAAAATACTTTCATAAATTTATTTTTAAAAATAATTTTCAAACAATTAGAAAATACTTTCATAAATTTAGTATAAATTTAAACTAATTTTAATTAAATTTAATTACTTTAATTAAAAGAAAGGGTTTAATTATAAGTTTAAACTAATTTTAATTACTTTAATTAAAAAAGACTTAAAACACATATCTAAAAGTAAAATAACATTTAAGTGGGACTGTCTGGCATGTTATCTAGGGATGGCAAAATCGGTGACTCAACTTTAACCTAGTTTGAATGGGTCACGGGTCAAAAAAAGACTCATCCAGACTTGTTGGGCCGAGGGTCACAAAGGTTGGGGGTCTGGTCGTAGCTCGAGTCTGGCCCAACCCATTGACATCCCTAACGTTGTCTGGCATGTGCATGCCAAACACGTCTCGACCAGTTGTGATCTCCTACTACATATGCCCCATCTTCTTTCTCCTGCTCAGGGCTTCCGCCGCCTCTATTCGCTTCCATTTCCTGCTCCCGCGCCTCCATCTCTTGGTTTTGGTTCCTTCTCTCAGTTTTTGTTTAACTGTCGCACCTTTATGTGCCTAAGGCTCCTCGTCTTTTTTTGGCAAGTTTCCCCTTCACCACTGGTTCGCCCTTCTCACCAATGGCCATGTTTGCCGTTAGTGAAGCCTCAACACAAGAGGCATTCTCCTATTGTTCCTTCAACCTAAAAAACAAATGCAACTAAACACAATCGCAAATCTAGAAATGCAACACACATAGACTAGAAATGTAGAACCTTATTTCGATTAATAGCAAGCAATCGTAATAAAGACATGCTTCAATCAACTTCCAAAAAACAATCTATAGTAGTTTTAGAAACTTAAAAATGAGGATATACATCTTTGTTTTTTCTATTATTATTTTTTATAGAGGTACATCAAAACATAACAAACTTGAACGTATAAAACTCATGCTTTCCAGAATCATAACGATGAGGAAAGTAATAAACACATCCGTGTACTTGGGAGTTTTCTTAGGTTCTTATCCAGATGATGAAGCTAAAAGATTTTATTTATCCTTTTATCAAGCACATGATTGGTAATGGTGAAAGAACTTGGCTTTGGTACGACAATTGGATGAACATGAGTCTAGTCATCTCTGGATGAACATGAGTCTACTCATTCTTAACCCCATTATTTAGCATTTGAGAATTAGAATTCCTCTTAATATTAAGATTTCACCTTTGATCTTTAACGGTCAATGAAGAGGGAATTTTCGGGGCTTTGATACTTTGGTTCAACATTTCCTTTATATAGATAATGAGCAGATGGATGATTCTATCATTTGGTTGCCAGATCCGAGTGGTAAGTTCTCCAATAAATCTTGCCATCAAATTTTTGCAAGGGGATGACTTGAAGTACCTTGGTCTTCTCTTTTATGGCAAAATGTCATTCTACCCAAAGCTTCTTTTATCTCTTGGCTTATGATTAAGAATAGACTCAACACTAAAAGTCAATGGCATGACATTGTGGATACAACCTACGCTTTATGTAAAATGGACGCTGAGGATAGCGATCATCTCTTTTTTCTCTGTAGATACTTAAAAGCTATATATAGTAGAATTTTGCACATGATTCCAAGTAATGGCCTAATGGGTATCTTATACTTGGGAGTAGTTGTTGGCTTGGGCAATCTGCTACTCTAAAAAGGGTATGTCTAATGTGGTTCTTTATGAGGCTGCTTTTATCACTACCATCTACTCCATTTGGAAGGAACAAAACTCTCATAGATTTACTACCCTTGAAGATGATAAATATCAACTTGCAAATAAGATCATTAATTAGATTAGAGCCGCCTTAATTGTCAAAAAACTACAACTCCATCTATCCCCATATATGAAACATAGATGAAATTTGTAGAGTAGATTTTCTTACTGTGATCAATCGCTAATTCTTTTTATAATATATTAGTCTGTACAATGTTAGCCTTAAACTGATTGTAATGTTTTAGTATTTTTATATATTAATAATACATTTTCATTTTCCAAAAAAAACTAATAAAAACATGATTTTTAGGCCTTCAAACATATCTCTACAAACTCAAACAAGGAGGAGCACGTGTGACTTTGTTTTAACTAAACAAACAAAACCTTATCTAATTATGCAATAAACAATTTAAGGCAAATCATTTAAACAACGCATGTGAATCAATTTCAAATCCATGCAATGTTTGCATCAAGAAATTTTAAGCCTTTTTTTAATATTCAAACAACTTTAGTCAAATTATAGATTTAAAGTTGACTATGATATCATTGTTGAAAATTCAAGGCAGGATTTGACGTTGCTTATAGCAAAAAAATAGTGAAATCATTAACACATAAATTAGGATAAAGTAAGAATAATAATTTGCATCTTATTCTGAAGTTTGATTTTTCTTATTGTTTCTCTCGAATCGTTTTTGAAATCGACTCATCTTAACTACCGTAGCCACAGAAATGTCTGGCGTCTAGCGATATCCACAAAATATATTGAAAGAACTCTATAATTGTTGAAGAGAGTTTATGCAAGGAGTATCAACTCCCTTGGAGTCCAAGCCTAATTATAATAGACTTTGGACATTTTAGTAATTTAATTGAAATAAACTCTAATTTTAATTAAATTTTATAGAATTACAATTAATTTCAATTAAATATCAATTATATCCAAATAAGATTCAATATCTCATATTGATGTTTGTTTAGTAAATATTTCATATTAATTCACAAAGTTTTTCAAACTTTATAATAAAATCCAACTTAATTTAAAACACTTATATATCTTCAACTCGATATTTGTATATTATCTATTAGGTTTCCAAATATATTGACAATGTATATAAATTATAACTGTAAATCATATTTAAAATAAGATAAATTAAACTCTTTTAATAAATATTTGATTTTCTAATTAAATAATTAATATCCATAGATCAAGATTAATTTCTAACAACATATCATGATCATCCAAATATTTAGAAATATAAAAACAGTTTTGATTATCCTTTCTATACATGATTTTTTCGTATAATTCAATCCTTTCATCATATAATATTTTAATTATACATAGGGTATGGAAATAATGTCTATTCTATTTGAGTCTAATCATATTAGTTCTTCACTATTAGTAATTGATTCAATTAATGACATTTAAAAATTAATTTTAAAGTATTATTCCATCTTGGTCAAGGATTTATTGAATCAATACTAATCGAGAACAATGAAATATTCTTCCTAATTACTTTAAGATGATGAATCATAAATTGATCACTCAAGTACCTCTATATAGTTCATATTATATCCCATGACTGCCGATTGACTTACCTTTGACTAGAATATGTCATAAGTAGTATCAAAATATAATAATCTTTATATGAGATAATTTTGGTGATCTCAAGTCAAATGATCACTTATATAATCTTTACAATCAGAATTTCCATAGACATGTAAGTAATGTTCTAAATAAAATTCTCATAGGGTCAGTCTATGAGCTTATTTTTTAACAAACACTCACAAGTTTACTTAAGTATCTCCATATTTTAGTTTATAAGATTGACTGTTTCTTTCATTAGGAAGAAACATAACATGCGTTAGTCTTTTTACGTTATATTAATGTCATGTTTTAATAACACAATGACTAGAAACAATTTATGTATAATCCATAAATATAATATGAATATCATAATTATGATCTCATTATAAATTTATTTATAATGCATATTTATCTCATAAATTTTATCATATAATATATATAAGATAAAAATTATTTTAAAACTTATACGAACTTTTTAACCACTTAATTTCCTATAATTGAGTGCACTCACATGAACCGGCTACGAATTTATCAAGCACTATGGTAGGATAAAAAGCAAACATGGACATTATATGGTACATTGAAGTTCAGTCGATGCTTGTCCATGTTGAAACACTTATACCATTTCACCTTCGTATTCGTCACTCGTTGTCGCACGTCGTCACACCTAAGGGGTCTGTTTCATGGTTTTGCACCTTGCAAAGTCATTGATAATTGAAATATAAAACCTCTTTGACGCATGTAAATGCATGAGTGAGCAGCGTTGATGGTGATTGAATCAACGACTACACAAGGGCTATAGTGCTCTAAAAGACGAGTAGTAGTAAAGACGCGAAAGGAGACTATTTCCACGTTACGAGAATAGAGGGGGCTCAACTTGTGCTTTGTCCTGCATTGATTGAGAATAATTTTTAGGTGGGACACCGCCTGGCCCTGATTTAGCTAACTCTATGGTTGTTGGTCCCATTTTTCAGCTACTATTGAGTTACATGTAAGGCCATCACCTTCTTTTCGTGATGGTTTAGTAGGGCAGTCATCTAGGGAAAAGCCCACTTCTTTAGTAGGTCATAGTTTGGCTTTTGATCTTTGTAGTCAGTGGTCGGGAAAATTTTGTTTAGAGTATGAAGGGAATGATTACTTGCAACCAAAGGTTCTGGTTGATGATGAAATTGTCCAAGAAGTTTGTGGTAAGTGGAAAGATGCTCTCATTGTTAAAGCTTACAGGAGATTTGTTAATTTTATATACTTGGAGAATCGGTTGAACTTGCTTTGGAAACCTTATGCGGGACGAGATATTATTGATTTGGGGTTTGGTTTTTACCTTGCCAAGTTTAAAGAGAAGGAGGATATGTTGCAAATTGTGTCCGATGGTTCTTATATTATTGGAGGTCAGTCATTGTATGTCCAGAAGTGGAAGCCTAGTTTTCAGCCATCTATGGCTAGAATTTCCTCAATGGTTACTTGGGTTCATTTTATTGAATTTTTAATAGAATTTTATTGTGATAAATTCCTGTTTGCAGTGGCTAGTGCTGTTGGAAATGCTCATTAAAGTGGATAGGCAAACATCCATGGCTACTAGAGGATGTTTTGCTAGAGTTTGTGTTGAGTTGAATCTTGAACAGCCTCTTGCTCCTAAGGTTTTTATTGGAGGTGCATGGCGGCGTGTGGAGTATGAAGGAATTTTAGGGGTCTGTTCAGGATATGGCCGTGTCAATTATCATATTGAAAATTTTACGTAGGTGGTGGTTCTGGTGACTATTGGGGCGGAGAACACTGATATAGCTAAGGATATGGCGATGGTTGATGCTAGTTCAAATTCTAAAGAAGATATCTTTGGCTCATGGTTGATTGCACAGCGTAAACAAAGGCGTATTTTTAGAAGTGAGTCTTCTTCTATTTATCAGGAGAAGACCGTATCTAACAATATCACTGAAAATTAGTTTGAATCTTTGCAGGTGGAGGATAGCGTGGTTGTTAAGGTGTATAAGGGCTCGGTTGGGCCTGGAAAGAGGATTTCTAGTGTTAGTGGGCCTGTGGGTCTAAGAGATAAAGGTAAGAAGCCTATGGTGGTTAAGGGGGTTGGGAGGTCTGGTAGTGAGAAGGGTCAGTTTCGAACTGGGCCTGTTGTAAATAGGCCTATTTCTAAGGGTCAAATGGTTCTAAATAGGAGAAAGGAGGCTTTGGAGGCTGGACAAAGTTCTGGGCCGAATGTAGAGAGTATGGTGTCTGATGCATCAGATCAGATTTTGGTCATGGAATCATAGGTTCCTAGCATTTCATCAGTAGAGGTGCCTGTGCTGCTGGTGATTGATAATGTTGGTGATAGGTGGTGGCAAAATTTATTTCTAATGAACCGAAACCACCTGACCCAATTGCTGGTAACATCATTGTGTGTGAAAAACCAATGGTAATTTTAGAAACTTTGGCTAACAAAGTTGATTGTGCGGTGAATGATGTGGTTTTGTCGGAGACCGATGATGATATTTCAGATGATAATAGAGATTGTGGTGGTCGTTGTTGGAGTCAAAGCCCACTCAGAAAGTTGTAAGATTCTTGCTCCTTCTTTTAATCTTTTTTAATGGATTTAAAAATAATTCAGTGTAATTGTAGTGGAGCTACAAAGAGGGGTTTTTTTAACCCATGTAAAAGAATCATGTCATCTTCATCATCCACACATTTTGATTATTGTGGAGCCTCGAATTTCAGATGAAAGAGCGACTAGGGTGGCAAAGAAGGTAGGTTTTTCTAACTTCTTCCTTTCTCATTCTATTGGTTTTGCTAGTGGTGTTTGGTTGTTTTGGAATAAGAATGTTTGTGATATATGTTTGCTACGGATGGATACTCAATTTATTCATTGTTCAGTTGATGTTAGGGGGAGTAGTAGTTGGTTTCTTACTACGTTGTATGCTAGTCCTATTCATAGTAGGTGAGATTTTTTCTGGTCTTAGATTATGATATTGCAGATTATGTAAATGAGCCTTGGTTGTTGTTTGGTAATTTTAATGAAATTGCATATATCCATGAGAAAAAAGGGGGTGATTTACCATCTGTCGCTAACTGTAGTAGGTTTTTACGACATTGGAACAATTGCTCCCTTATGAATTTGAGTTGTGTGGGTTATCAATTTACTTGGACATGCTCAAATGCTAGAATTAGTGTTATACACGAACATTTAGATCGGGCTTTGCGTAATGCTGGATGACGGCTGAGATTTCCTAAAGCTTCTGTTATGTCTTTATCTCGACTTGTTTCTGATCATTTTCTCCTGTTATTGTCTTTGAGAGGTTTCTCTTCCTTTCTTTTGGAGAGGTCATTTCAGTTTGAGGTTGCTTGTACTTTACAGGAGGATTTTAAGCAAGTTGTTTCATTAGCATAGTTTGTGCCTCATGATTCTATTTCTGGTGCTCTTTTGTCAGTTCAGGACAAGTTGTATGTTGGAATAAGGAGGTTTTTGGTAATATTTTTCAGAATAAGAGGGTTTTACTAAAGTGAATAAAGGGTGTTCAGTTGGCTATTCAGAATCATCCTTCTTCTCTCTTATTGCTTGAAAAAGATTTGTTATGCTAATATGATTTGTGATTAAAACAGGAAGAGACACTTTAGTTTTAGAAGTCTCGTGCTGCCTGGATTAGGGACAGTGATCGATGTACTAAATATTATCATATGATTACTAAAGTTCATCGGAGACAGAATAAAATTGAATGTTTGAAAAATGATGCTGGGTAGAGGGTGTTTGATCCTTCTTTATTAAAGGATATGGCAGTGGGGTTCTATGAGAAGTTATTCTCAAATGATGGGGTTTTTAATATTGTAGATTTTGCAAGTTTGAATTTCCTAGGTTATCTGAGACGGTAGTTGAAGATATGTTGAAACCTGTTACTCAAGAAGAAGTTTGGTTGGCTGTTTCAAGTATGGGTTCTTATAAGGCCCCTAAGCTGGATGGTTTTCAACCTATATTTTTTAAGAAGTATTGGGATGTGGTTGGTGAATAGGTTTTCCAATTTGTATCATAGACTTTTAATTCTAGTGTGATGGATGCTCAGGTTGCTAAGGGTTTTATTGTGCTTATTCCCATGATTCATGCTCCAAAATCGATTTCTCAGTTTTGATCTATTACACTTTGTAATGTGTTGTATAAATTGGTAATGAAGTTTTTATCGAATCATTTGAAACCTTTTATTGGTGGTTTAATTAGCCCGTTCCAGAGTAGTTTTATTACTGGTCATACCACTGCTGATAATATTATTATTTCTTAGGAACTGCTGCATTCTTTTAGGAGGTCTAAAAGTAAAGTGGGCTATTTTGCTTTGAAAGTTGATTTGAAAAAGGTCTATGATAGGGTCAATTGGGACTATCTATGGTTTGTGTTACAAGTCTTTGGTTTTCCTTTTCAGTGGGTGCTCTTTCTCAGTCTTCATTGGCTATTCTATGGAACGGTGACCCCTCTACGTCATTCTCTGCGATTCGAGGGCTTCACCAGGGAGATCCAATCTTTCCTTATTTATTTGTTCTTTGTATGAAAAGTTTGACTATGCTTATTCAAAGAGCACTGATGAGTAAAAACTGGATGCCGGTTAGGGCATCTAAATGTGGGCCAAGTATTAGTCATTTACTTTTTGTTGATGATTTGTTAATTTTTGATAAGGCTTCAACTAATCAAGCTAAAGCAGTCCGTGAGGTGTTGGATATGTTTTGTATGGGACGTGGGCAGAGGGCTAATCTTTCTAAGTTAATAATTTATTTCTTAAATTCTGTTTCTCGTGTTATGAAATCCAGGTTACAGCAATTGCTGGAAGAAGCAATTACTTCTGACTTGGCCAGGTAGTTGGGTGTTTCGTTGTTAGATGGTCACACTTCAATTGCTCATTATAAGCATATTGTGAGTTCGGTGAAGGCTAGGTTGACTAATTGGTGTTCTAAATTTTTGAGTCCTGCTAAGAAGGAAGTACTTATTAAGTCTTCTATTTCTTCGCTACCAATTTACACGATGGAAACAGATTGGTTACCTTCCTCTATTTGTGATAATTTAGATTGTTTGGCTTGTGATTTTTGTAGGAGTTCCTCGCAGGATATGCGTAAGTTGCATTTAGTTGGTTGAAATTGGCTTATTCGGTCAAAGAGTTATGGCGGTCTTGTTTTAAAAAATTCTAGATTGATGAATGCTGCTTTGTTGGATAAGTTGGGATGAAAGTTATTTTTGAATGATTCTGCTTTGTGGGTTTAGGTGTTACATTGTAAATATTGTAATGGTGGGTCTATTCCCTTTTTTGTTAAGGGTTCAGATTCCATTTTATGGAAGGGGTTAGTTAAAAGTTTTGATTTGTTGTTTCGTCTTTCGGTTTGGAGGGTTGGGGATAGTTCTCAGATTAGTCTTTGGTTTGATAATTGGTGCTTGTGGGTCCTTTAGTGGATCATATGGATGGTTTGACAATAGAGGAAGAACATTTTCGAGTAGCACATGTAATCAATAACGGTTCTTGGAATTTTTCGAGCTTACGTTATGCAATTTCGTATCATCTCAGGGAAGTTATTCAGGCAATTACTTTGCATTTAGTTACTTCGGTGCAGGATACTATGTCTTGAAGTTTTTCTTCGAATGGCGCATATTCAGTTCGAATAGCTTATAAAGCACTTCTTTCGGAAGAGGTGTCTAATGTTTCTGTTCGTCTATTTTTTCTTGGTTGTGGAAGGTGGCTGGTCTACCGAAATTGAAACATTTCTTGTGGTTACTTGGGCACTCATATCTTCCAATGAATTTTTTTGTGATTCTCAAATGGTTTGGCTATTTCTAATTTGTGTGGAGTGTACTTTTTATATATTGAGTCTCCTTTGCATTGTTGCATGATTGTAATCATGCGGTTGCTTGATGGTAGCAGTGGGATGTTCTTGATGATTTTTTTATTGCGGTGTATTTGATTGATTAACTAGCTTTGAATATGCGTACTTGCGCTGTGAGTCCTTTTGGTTTTGACTGGGCACATTAAGTTTCTAGCAAGTATTTGGTAGTTGTGGAAGGCTCGGAACTTATGAGTCTTTCAAAAGGAGTTTATTTCTTTAGCAAATTTGAATGGTTGTGTCTTTAAAGTTACAATGGATGTGTCCTTAACTTCTGATTCAAAATCGAAGCCTCAAGGTATGAGGCGTTGTACTGGTTGGACTGCGCGCCAACTGGTTGAGTGAAGTTGAATTGTCACGGCAGTTCTATTGTTAACCCTGAGCTGACTAGTGGTAGAGGGTTGTTGCATGATTCATTTGGTCATTGACTAGGGATATTTATTTCGAATTGGTGTTTCAACTATCTTGGTGGGAGAGTTATGGTCCATTCAGGATGTTTTGACTTTTGCATGGGATCACGGTTTTCGACAGATCGTGGTAGAATCTGATAGCATGGAGGTGGTGCGGCTGATGACTCATGATGTTATCTCTTCACATCCTCTATCTGTTTTGATTGTGGATATTCAAACTTTACTTATTAAGAATTGGAGTTATTCTATTAGATATGTGCTTCGTAAAAGCAATTTTACAGCAAATTATTTAGCTAAATTGGGTCATAAGATTTCTTCAAATTTTCAAGTTTGAGACGATATCCTTAAAATCCTCTCCTTGATTATATGGGATGATACTTGTGATATTTTTTTTATGAGGTAGTTTTTGTTTTCTTTTAGTTGTAACAAAAAAAAAAGATTGCTTCTTGAATCATTTTTGTTCTTTGAACTGGCAAGTTAAGAAATTGTAAAGCTGAACCAATCAAACAAAAGAGTTGACGGGATGTCCTTCAAGTTCTGTAGCAGAATATCAAAGAGAAAGTACCTTTTAGCTGACAGAAATATGATACCAACAAGAATAACAAAAGCATATATACATGTATTTATATTTATATATATGTATATACTGAAAAACCCTGTCTTGAAAGCAACACATTACATTCGGTCGCTTCCCCAAGATGGTTTTTAACAAACAAGATGAACATTAAACTTCCAAATTCAGAATCCATTTGCTTAGTGGAATTACTCAAAGGTCATCCTAAAAATCTACGGTACCACCCGATGGGTTCTAACAGAAACGGCCAAAACTAACTATCCTGTTCATGGACCCCCTTAACTTCCATGCTCATTTCGTTCGTAGATGGTAGAAGTTGAGAATCAAAACAGTATTTTTCTTCTTTTAAGAAACCAACTGTACATGGAGAGTATTAAGTGGGGTAATTTCCCTTTGTCTTTTCGTTGTCTCTCATTCTTTATGAAGAACAACGGCCATTGACTCTTGCCTGCGAAACCTCAAATGCTTGGCAATGAAGTCATCAACCGCACGTTGAAACTCTTTATCACTCAACTCATCATCTGGAACATGCTTCTCATCTACCGACGTCATCATTTTCTGGCATCTCACAGTCTCCGATCGTCGGAGTTTTTGTTCAATCTTTTCCGGGATTTTCCTCTTCAAATTGTCCGACTTAGTCCGGCGATAAACTTTTGGAATTGGATTATCTGAACCCGGTCCCGAATCAGAATCAGAACCCGAGAACAAACCAATATTATCAACATCATTGTCATTTTCCTCAACGCACGTGGTGGTTACGACATTCACTTCAGAAATGATCTCTTTGTCCTGGTAGAAAGTATCCTCTGTCGACAGAGAAAGATTATTATGAGCATTCTCTGACAAGGACTTGGGACAACGATGTTCGCTGTTTTCAATAAACTCCTCGTAGAGTCCAGGCTCAGCATTGATCTCGGCGAGATTCTCGCACCATAATCTCTTGGACTTTACTAAAAGAGTGGCAACGATGACGTTGCAGAGCATGAAAACGAAGAGATGACTCGTAACAACTCCGGTCACTCTCCGGAAAAACTCGCCGGAGATTCTGATGAGGAATGGGACACGAGTAAGAGCCCAGGAGAGTAGTAACAGAGCAATACAAAGCTCGATTATGCGAAACAACCTTGTTAAGTTTCGAAGCCGATCGCAACGGCGCATTGTCTTTGCTTTCTCTGCTTTTACGTTGTAAAACTCGAACAAATCCATGAAATTTTGGAAACTCGGAAGGAGAAAACGAAAGGAGTAGAGCAGGAAATGTGTGTAACGAGTATTTAGAGAGAAATGGTGACTTGGGTTGTCATTTTCATGGGAAAACAGAGAGAGAATGGAAGGGAAAGTAAAGTCTAAACTCTAAAGAGAGACGAAGGAAGGGTGTGTTGTGTCTAAAAGTTGTTCAGGTTGACAGCTTCTCCCGTCTGTAAACCTTTATCTTAAATAGACTCCACTAAACGGTTAAGAGATTCTCTTGATTTAAGTGAGTTTGCAAGTTTAAATTTTTTTTATATATATAGTCGTTTAAAATTTGAAGTTAGAGCTTTATTTTTCATAAAAAAATTCACCTAGCTTGAATAGAAATTAATCTAAATATAAATCGCTTAAAGTATCTTCCCATAATTGAGATCTTTCTAAGAAATTTCCTGGATAAAAAAACAAAACTTCACTAGTTATTCTTATAACTTTTTTTAAAATAAAAACTAAACTCTTTAACGATTGCATTTAGAAAAGTGTTCTCTGTCTTAATCAAGATAGATATCGTTACATGCTAAGTGGATTTTTTAACCAACAAATTATCCCGTTTCAACGATTAATTTTGAGTAGTTTTCTTATCTCACAAAAATTCCACCAACTTAATGCAAGACATTTAAAGAGGTTTACATATTATTACTTCTAACTAATAGAAAGGCTCGTTTTGGACAATTATTTTTCATGTTAATGCAATAGCATCTTGTCTAAAATTTATGGTGACTTAAGTTAGAAATAATTGTCAACCAAAAGCAAAAAGCTTGTTTTTGGTTATAGTAATTTTACAAATATTTTCTTGTATGTTAGAGTAGTAAAAAAAAGGATTAGTTATCAAAAAAAGTCTAAAATTTTCTTAAATTTTCACTTAAAAAGTACCAATAAATTGTAAAAATTTCTAATTTTGTTTCAATTCTAACCCGACTTTAGTTTCATCATTATTTATGCTGACGTAATACTACCACGTGTCAATAGAACCCCATTAATCAGACATATCACTGTCATTAAGAGGATGTTGTATGATTAGTAAAATAGTGTCATTTTATAGTGAAACTGAAAAGACGTCATTTGAATTTTGAAGAAAGCTTCTTTGTCACTTTCACTCTCCCATCCTAAATCCCTAAATCCATACACACGCGCAGAGAAAGTCATTTGAATTTTGAAGAAAGCTTCTTCGTCACTTTCACTCTCCCATCCTAAATCCCTAAATCCATACACACGCGCAGAGAAAGTGATGTGATGTTTGAAAAACTGGAAACTGGATGTGACATTGTGTGTGTGGCATCGAGATATCCATCGACGTCGGTTTTTTTTTCTTTCTGATTTTTGGTTATCTACAATTGTGTTTTCTCTGTGTTGATTGCATTTTTTTTGGTTGTTTTCTACGCTGTGAACAAAGCCACAGATACTTCCATTCGTGCCACCTTGTACTGCCATTGGATGATGTTTATAGTTTTCCACACGCACCGCGAGCATGTTCGCTCCATCTAGTGCAAGTCGCAGGCCCCTTTTGCTTATTCCACGTTTTATTCAAGGACCAATCTTGTTATTATTTTGTATAAGAGCCTTCAGAGGTGGGATCTAGCAAGATTTAGAAATTCTCAATGAATAATCTCTTAACATTAGCTCCATCTCTGTAATTTGACCCACCTCCTTATTGCTTTAAGTTCACAATCTAGAAACGAAACAAAAACAAGATCAACACCCATTCAGTTTCTCTATGTTTTGGGTTTATGTTATTGAAAAGGCAGAACTCAATACCCAACTATAAGCATACGATTATTCCAGTTTGAGTTTTCGGGACTTCTAGATTTCTAATTTTCTAAGTTTAAAACTTAGTGAAATTTTTAGGAGAAATCCTAGATTTGAGGATTTAGAATGTGAGAATGACAACGAAACTTTATTCAAAATTCAAATGATGTCATTTCAATTTTACTATGAAACAACGTCATTTCATTAATCAGACAATCTCTTCTTAATGAAGTTAACGTGTCTGATTAGTAAAGTTCATTGACACATGACAATGTCATATTAACATAGATAACGGTGAGACTAACGTCGGGCTAGAATTGAAACAAATTAAAAATTTGTACATGTTATTGCTACTTTTTTAAATTCAGGCTATAATTAAAAATTTGATAAAAATAGAATTTTTTAATTAATCCTTAAAAAATTGGTGAAATCGTAGAGTTTTTCACTAGGCCTAGGCACAGCACGGCCCTGCTCTGCTCTATTGCTTCACATAACAGCATTAGAGTCCCTACCCTGGCTTGCTTGATCCAAATTATTTCTTCACACGGGGCTTGCTATTTGTTCAGGCCTCACCAGTTCTCTTCTCTTTTGTTTGCACTTCTTGTATTCTTTAGTTCAAATTTAAGCAAAGCCTGTTTACTGTTCAGGATTGTTGACAGATCAGCACACTGGATTCAACTCGCATGAGGTTGAAGCCTTGACGTAGAAAAACACACTTCTATTTGTTATTGAAAATTTGTGATAGTCCATTAAAGTCCATCATTAGAGGTTTTGGGTTTGATTCTTCCAACTTCATAAAGATTTCACCTTAGTGATATAAGATTTACACTAAATTTGAGTCCATTGTCAATTAATTGGATTGAATATGTTATTAAATTTAAATTAATAATTTATTTTAATACATTATTAACAAATTATCATGTATATTAACAATTTTTTAATATGCAATAACAATAATTTTCTTGCTATTAATATAAATAAATATATATAACTCAAAATTATTTTAAATTTAGGTTTGAGATTCTTCTATAATTTAAGATTTTAAAAAATTACCAAAATTTAATATTATTGATTTTTTCATAAAACCCCCTTCTGTAAAAATTTCTATCAAAAAGATTTTTCTTGTTTATAATAGAAAATAATTGTGAGTATTAATTAAAAAATCGTGTAAAAGAGGAAATTAACGCGTCCGGCTCATAACATAAGAGTCATCTACTTCAAGGATAGGTTAAGAATTTCTAAGGCCCACTCACTACTCAGAGACAGGTCCCAAGTGTTCCCTAGGCCTTGCTTCAGGAGTAACGTTATAACATCTGGCATGCTTGTGAGTTTGACTGTTTAGCTGAAAAAAAACAATTATAATTATGGGCAAAGTTAATTCCAAAATTTCCTTGAAACATGGATTCAAATTCTGAATTGAGCTTTTTTTTAGACTGAATTGATTTTTTTGAGTAATTAATTTACTTTGAATGAGATTTTATTTAATATTCATTCAAAAAATTACAAAATTCTAACAATCATAGTTATTTAATAAAATTGATAGGAATGACGATAGATCGACCTATGGGCTTAGATTTATGTGTTTTTAATGAGTTGACCTATGAGTTATGCCTAGGCCCAGATTGATCTAAGATTTAATTTTTCTATTCACCATTTTGCTTACAAGAGTTAGGTCTCCGGTAGGTCTAAATCTAAATAACTCAAGCCTAAACTTAATTAAATAAAGAAATTATTTTATATGTTTAATAAAAAATATTTTTAAAAAGTTGGTGGTGGCCATGGGTTGGGCATTGCAATACCCAAAATTTGTCTCTAAATGAAAATCAACCGGAGGACAAGGCACGGGCATGAGACAAAAGAAAGGATCGTAACTTTTTAAAAGAATTGTAGGATCATTTGATGCTTTGCTCCTTCAATCAGTATCCTTGGACGTATCTAAATTTTAACACCACAAAATAATTTGTATTTAAGTAGAGTGTCACCATTAGGAGCAAAGGTTTTTCTTGCAATCATTAAGAAGGCATAGACTAATTAGTTAAGTGGAGTTTGAACTTTGAACCCCACTCCAATGCTGCTTGTAGGCCTGAACTCTCGCTGAAGTTAGAAATTTCAACTATTTAAGTTCATCAAGTCTGACTCTACAGGTTTTTCTGTTTACGTAGAATTCCATGGCTCATGCATCACAGACTAACGTGGGACCTCGTGAGACCAAGTGACGCAGTCATTGAAAGCCACATTCATCGGACCAAAACATTAAAAATTCCATCTTCACAACTCAATCGGCTATATGCCTTTTCCGCACATCTGGTCCTGAGCTACAGATTCCGTATTTGGAATTTCTGTTGGATAAAAGAATAAATTTACTATAATATTTAGATCTTCTTATTTATTAAGAAATGTATGAACAAAAATTGTATCATTACTATTAACAATTTGTCTCAAAGTTGATCGAAAATTTTAGAAGATAACGTTACAAATTTTTCGATCCTTTAACAGTTTATTCAAATAAAAACAAGCAGTAAAATTAGAATATTTTAACATTTTTTATTTATTTATACAAGTTCAGAGTTGTTCTTACTCATGTTTGGGAATACCGTATCTTGATCATCAACAGGAAAAATGATACGAAATGTTGCTTTCCCCGCACCCACCTTGAAGTCTCATCTTTGTCAATCTCACAGACTTGAAGAAGCAAAACCCAATTTCCGTATTCGTTTCTCAGCTTCAAAATTGGATTTTTATAGTGAATTAGGATCATGCAGAGCTTCTTTATTGGCGCAGACCAGGACTGAATTGGTAAAAGTGTCTGCTTTTAGAGATAGAGATAGTGCGGAAAGTGTGGGATTGTCCCAACATGAAGCTGTTGTTAATGGACCATTTCGTTCAGAGTTCATGGTTGAGGGATTGGAAACCACTCTCAATCGTTTGGTATGTGTTCTTCTCTGCTTAACGTCACTCGTTAATATTTTCCCATTCGAACTTCAGAATTTGGTTTTCAGTGTGATGAATGCAAATCTATGACTAAGATGGGGTGGAAGTTTTCAAAAGCTTAACTGTTTAAGTCTTTGCATGTATCTCTTCTTAAGTCGGAGGATCCTATTCTAAACTTGTTTGTTTTGCAATTTAAGGTTATATGCTTAAACTCCTAAAAGTTGGCAGTATTTGACTTCATAAGCCTCACCTCTATCGAGTAATGCCTGAGTAGGAAATGCGAATCTTACTGATTGCAGCTCATCCTACAAGAAATTTTGACCCTTCCTTTAGACATTGACTGAAGACTTCCCTAACTTTAGATCAGATATTCTTTTCTGTGTTACAGAGCAAGTGGCTTGTAGCTGCTCTGTTATGCGCTACCCTTCTGTGGAGGCGTGACGATGAAGCCTTGTGGGCTGCTACGGGATCTGTTTTAAATACTGTCCTCTCAATAACACTCAAACAGGTTCTGAACCAAGAACGACCCTTTCCATCATCAAGATCTGACCCTGGGATGCCATCTTCCCATGCACAATCCATCTTCTACACATTCTTGTTCGTTATTTTGTCATGTAATTCTGCTGCTCCCTCTTTATGTAAGTGTCTCTGTGAGACATGTAGTTTTTTATCCCTACATGAAGTGGCAAATGTGGCTCTTAACTGCTCAATCTTGAAGTTTTTAGTAAGTTGAATATTCAATCAGGTCCTTGTGAATGAAAACTTGGAATGAGCTGCAGTATTATTTCAAACAATGGATGAGAGAAAAGCCATGTGAAGATTTTTTTCTTTTTCTTTTTTGAATGACAAAGAATGCAACTGTACAGTGCATCAAATAATTGCCAGATTTGGATTTCATTTGAAAATGGAAGAGTCTACATGCACAATGTCAATGCCATTTCTTTTTCTCATAATATTTGAATCCTTCGCTGTTATCCAAAGCTCCCAAGTTTGTAGTTTTTGAGTCATCTTCATCCTCCTAGATGATTGCTTGTAATGATACACGTTATCACGCATGCTCACAACTGTAGTTCTATTCCAACTTTTTACTGCTCCCTTGAAACAAATTACTTTTCATATGTTTATCTTACTGCATGTGTTTGTATCAGCACTGCAGTGGCTCGGAGTAAATGAGTTCACGTTGATTCTCAGTGCTGTGGCAATTACTTTTGGCTGTTACCTTGTAAGTATTACAGATGACTCGTAATTGGATGAGCACTATCCGTTTCTTGTATAAACCATTAGGAAAAGAGAAATCACGAGACTTGCAAATGGTAAAGTGAATGCAACAATCCCAATCTCCAGCTAATTGGTTTACCATTTTCAGTAAAACGCGGTATTTTATACTGTCTGCATGTATTTACAAAAAATGTCAATTTTAATCTTGGAAAATTATTCTCCTCTAATGGCCAAGGGAGTGATATTCTTGGTTAGAGAATGAATGAGAATGGACAACTTGCTGATATTTTTCTTCTGTTGCAGTCATTGTTACGGGTGTCACAACAACTTCATACAATTAGCCAAGTGGCGGTTGGTGCTGCTGTAGGGTCCTGCTTCTTCATCTCCTGGTTTTGGTTATGGGATGCTTTTGTTCTGCAAGCGTTCGATTCCTTTTTGTGGGTTCGCATGATTGTTATTATGGGGGCTGTTGGATTCTGCCTAAGTTTTCTTCTGTATGTTATCCGCTGACTTAGGATTGAGGAACTTCATTAACAGATCTACAAAATTACGGGCTCACACATAATTCTTGTTTTGCAGTTACGTTAGAGCACATCAAAAGGAATTGTTCAAAAGATTCGTTATGTTTAGTGTCTGTGTTGCTGTGACACGAAGGCTCAGAAGTGTAGATTTGCTTACAGTGTTGTCTTTGGTTAAATCTAGTACGAAAGGGTGGTCCATGATGTTGAAAACCCAGTGGAAGTAATATATTTGGACAAATGTGAAGGTGCCATAAGGAAGCCACATCCCAACTCATACTAGCTATGGAGCACCCCATTCTTAAAGTACATGTCCCCGAACATTCCGACCGTATTCGAGAACATACTCTACGAGAATGGCATGTTAGAACAGTCAGTCAATCAAATTTATTAGAAATTTTTCAAAAATTTATCACACACATATGTGAAAAACTAATAAACAAATCGGGCTCATTTTATTCATAAATATTTTCATTCACAAGTATTACTACACTTATCGATCAATCTCATTTATAAACATTTCCAATTTAGAAAGTTATTACAAACATAATTATTCACATACACATGATACAATAATTGTGGAATACACAATTTAATACAAAAATAAAGAAGTACAAATGCATATGCGAATTAATCTCGACTTTTATCTCTTACTCGAATATAGTGACTAGATTCCCGTTTGTCTAACTGGAGATCTTCTCTAAGCCTAAAAAATAATGTTGCAATTTTGGTGAGTTATGTGAACTTAGTGAATGGACCATCCTCGATGGCTCATTCATTCACATGACACATCAATTCATATAATCACTAATTCACATCACTTCATCAATTCATCATGTTGAGTCACATACATTTCATATTCACTTAAAACATATAGCACATACAGAAATTAGTCAAACTATTTAAATCATACATATCATATGCATATACAGTGCTCATGAGACTCACTTTCAATTGTTATTATTGTGACCGAGTGCTTATAACTATCCTGTATCTATTGTGGATATCGAGCTCATTGATAACTGTCTCGTATCCATTGGAGATACCGGGCTTATTATACATAGTGAGCCTTTAGCTCTTAATCACTTTCTAAACTTTAAGCTCTTTTTCACTTTCTAAGCTTTAAACTCTTTCTCGATGTCTACTCTAATCATGACAGCCTTTATATTATCATACATTCATGTAATGAAATGCATCAATCACATAAGATCAATCAGTCACTTCATTTCACTTTTCAATCACTTTCACATGTCATTAACCCTTGGTCCGACATTCAACAAGATGAGAAAACACATAGTCAGTCTAATTCACATTCAATGAGCATTTCCAATATTATTCATGCATCAAGAGCCTTAGAAATTAAATTTTTGGAATCAGTACAATCACATTCACATAATCATTTAATACAAAATTTATACAGAACAATCATTTAAAGTAAGATCATCTAAGTCGAATCACAGTTTGCTCCAAAAAGCTATTACCTCGAAATCTCGACAATGTCTGAATGTTGTCGCTCAATAAGCTCTTCTAAATCATGCAATACATTCACATTTACACAAATCACAACTTTGTACAATTATAAGAATTTATTTATGCACAAATGTGTATTTGAATTATGTACAATGAATGCTCAATGATAATCCCAGGTATTTTTCCTTTATTAATATCTCATGATCATTCATATTTCAAAACTCATATATGTCTAACTTGAACTTAGGTTAACACCTCAATAAATTATAATATCGTCAATCAATCATTCACCAATGTTATTCTAATATTATATGATCATACAATATCCAAACTCTCATTCATTCGTATAACATCTCTAAAATTCCAGACCTGAACATTTGATAAACAACAATCCATTTTAAAGAATTCAAATGACAATGAAATTTGGTGGAGAAGAAGAGCAATATGGGAGGAGTTTGTGGTCAAATTTCAAGTCAATCAAAGGTCCGGAGAAGAAGGTATGGTTAAAAGAGTAAAGGGTGTTCAAAGCTATCAAACAGCAGTATACCTTTACTATGCATGATCATCCAATTGATCCTCCATTATCATGATCATACTTATGCACGATCATGCAATCCATTAATGATCCATTTTGCAGTTGACATGGTCGAATTGGTCGGTTCGGTTTGGTATTCATGAGTTAAGTGTCTCTATCAAATAATTTAATCAAGGTTTTAAAAATCGGACCGAACCATCTGGCTCAACCAGAAAAAGTTCGAACCTGTCAGTGGTCCGGCTCGGGTTCACCTAATATAAAACCACCCGGTTCAGCTTTTTTGGTCGGACCGGATGGTCCAGTCCGGTTTGGTTCAGTTCTCCTATGCATAAATAAATTTATTTAAAAATAAAAAATACAATAAAAATCTAATCTCCGCCATTTCCTCATGCTTCCTCTTTTAATCCTAATACAACCTAAATACCTATATGAGTGCCCCATAAAAAACCAATTGAAAGGTAAGCCAACTATCTTGCGCAAGTTATTTACTATGCTGTAAACTCTTGGAGGAAGGAGACTCTAGTGACAATCCCACAAGATACACTCATTTTGTAATACTTTTTAGGTTAAATCATAATGGAGAATATAGAACCATCCTCTACTCGTGGTAAGTCCGATCCAGCATAGAATTATTTTTCTTCTTCTCAAGC
>JANVCQ010000232.1:8749972-8760898 GCA_025531925.1 Erythroxylum plowmanianum | reverse complement strand
TATATTTTAATTAAATATATTTTAATTAATTACATTTTAATTAAAAATATTTAATTAAAAATTAAAAATTAATCTTGATAGGAATCAAACCCATTCCTCCCATACATGGAGAGTATGGACTATTACCCAAAACTTGGGTATGAAAAAACTATTCAATCAATCATAATAATCAACCAACCATCATCATTCATTCCATTCCCATTGATTTATTCCCATACCCTTAACCAAGCATCCCCAATATTCTGAATATAACTCGCTTGATGTAACGTTACTTTGATGAGACTGACATGTGTACTACCGATTAAAATATTCTCTTAGTAAGGGACTTTTTTAACTTAAGTGAGATCCCGGGTTTAAATCTTCTTCATGTATACAATCGTTTAAAACTTCGAGTTAGAGCTTTGTCTTCTGCAAGGGACCAACCTGACTTGAGTAGGGATTAGTTTAGGTGTGAATGGTTTAAAAATGCCTTTTCATAGTTGAGACCTGCTTAAAATATCTCGTGGGCAACAAAAAAAAATCGAAAGATAGACATGCCAACCTGTAATGAAAACTAGTTAATCTTTCTTGTAATCATGCTTTTTTTCTTTACCTAAAAATCAAGTCGTCACCATTCAAATAGGCGTCAATGAGGTAAACTTTTAGAAGCTTCATTTTGTTGGAAAGATTGTTTTAAAGTTAAAATTGAAGTTTAAAGAGATACGAGAAAGTGCATCATAAATGAAGAGCACATTTTACTCTCGTACTGTGTGAGAGATATGTAGAGGTGGTGAAGTGATGAATGTGAGAGAGCTCATCCTTTCACGAAATATGATTTAGCTGGAATTCTGCTCTTGGGGATCAACCTCCAAAACGCATTTCAATAGGACTTGTGGTAGCTAACTAGGCCTTACCGGTCCAAAATCTTAGGTTCAAGCAATACATGACCAAAAGTTGAGGTCTGTGTTCTATTCTTCTGTCCACCAAGCCTTTTCTGGTCAAAAGCCTAACAAGCTTTAAATTAAAGCTTATGCATATCATTACAACTTATAGTTTAGTAGAGGAAGACATTCAACTAAATTGAAATTTCAATAAAAGATTGATAATCTTTCATGTCAGAAAAGAAAAGTTGTAAAAACAGTTATTATGGAAACTGCATATGGAACAAAAAGGCAACTCACTAAAATGAATTTAAGCTTGAGTATTCCATTACCAAGCCTCGTCTTCATTTTTTTCTGACATAATATGAAGCTGCTGATAAGTAATAATATTCTTAGCTACCCTCCTGGACGAAGATTACTCATCTCTAAGAGTGACCATTTCCAATAACCTAAATTTACCAAAAACAAAGACATATGCAGGGTGTAATTTAGTAAACAACATCGTGGAACACTTTGAAGTAAACAACTCCTTTTTTTAATTTAAATACAGTTTTTCTCAGTTTCCAATTTGCCTGCCTCTGCCATGACCATTCCACTGACCTCTCCTCATAGCTTTGGCTCTCTTCAACCTCTCAACATTTCTCATCCTTTCAAAGATCTTCCTGATTTGATAAAGCTTATGAGACTGTTGAGTAATGACTTTGGTAGTTGACGTCGTCTCTCCTAAGATTATCTCGTACCCATCTCGAAAACTGTTCATGCCTCCTGTTAGAAGTTGCCAAAACAGGCCTCCAGCAGCTGCACCACCTCTTTTAGCTGACGAGTATATCTTGTAGTACACGGTGTTGAAGAGTTGGTCCCTCTGGTATGTGTTGAAACCTGGATCTTTCCAAGATTTACCAAACTCTGTTATAAATATTGGTTTTCTAAGCAGGAATTGGGCATCTTGGATGTGGTAGTTGAGCCAGTTGTTCAAGAAAGAAAGCTGGGTCTGATCATTTGAGCTTGACAACCTGTTCGCGCAAAGATAATAAGTTGAAGTGGCAATGGTGAGATCAAGAAGCTGTTCCAAGTTGGAAGAAAGACCGTAATTACCATTGATCAGGATATGAGTGAACTGTTGCAAAATCAATGCCAGGGACTCTATTATTTGCTATGAAGTCTGTTCCTATGTTCAATTTAGGGTTGAGCCACTTCCTCTGTGGTGTTGACTGTCCATAGAATCCTTCTATCCCAGCTTCAAGTAAGTGGTTTCTGTCTATTAACTTCACATAAGAAGCCATTTCGGTTATCCAAGCCTGTCAACACAAACACCAACGTCTAAGAATGAGGCAAGGGAGCTGTTAAATGAAATAACTATCAGAAGAAAAGAGTCATGCTTTAGCCAATTCTAGCAGAAATTTATGAGGCCTCTGGCCACCCCATTTGTGGGGCTAAAAGGTTAACGATGACAAAACAAGTTCCAAACTGGAATGCAATTCACGAACGAGAGCTTGTGGATGGACGCAGATTTACTTCAGTTAGGGGAGGAATACAAACCCAGAGTCAATCTCAAAATGCTAGGATATTTAACAATAACAGTTGGATTAGGAGACCTGAATTGTCCTGCCAGAAGTATCTGACGTGCATCTGGGCTCATTCATGAGCTCCCAAGCCATGATTGTAGGATCATCTTTGTAGTGAATACCAGTAAAGCTGTTGTATCTGTTCAGAACAGTCTGCAAACAAAAACAGTATGAACGCTACAGGAATGCTTGTTATAGATATCAGCTGAAATCTGAAGTTCCAATGACAGAAGAGACGGGTGAAAAAGGAAAATGGGAAAATAGCCCTTAATTAATTAACCAAAGAGCAAATCTTCTTACCTTGATATGATTCTTAAAGTAACCCTTAACAACAGGGTGTCTAAAGAAATCATCATCAGATGTTAGGTACTGTCCCTGACTTCTTGCCCAGTCCACATACTGCTTCTTGCCTCCAAAGCTGTCATAGTCGTTCGCCAAGCTCAGTATAAGCTTGATTCCATATCTTCTAGCCTCGGCTATTACAAAATCCAGGCCCTAGAATTAAAAATATATATATATTAGTTGAAAAAGAAGGAAAATCTTGAAGGGAACTAAGTCATCAAGATTGCCAAGTTTGGAGCTTCAACGAACTGATTGAACCAGGAAGAAGTGGCATTCAAGAAACCTTAAACATTTGTTCATTGTAGGCGCCAGGAGAATACTGTAAAGGCCTGTAGCCTCCATCACTGAAAGCCCAAGTTCTGGCCACTGTGAGGCCATGATTTGCTGCTTCTCTAAGTGCAGTTGAAACCTTTGGTCTCTGAGATGGATCAGAAGCTACATACATCAACCAGTAGGCATTGAAGCCATTTGCATAATAAGGGTTACCATTCAACAAGAAATGCGCTCCTCTGGTTCTTATGAAATTATCCACAGCTTCAATGTTAGGAATGCTTCCTAGGTAGATGAGAATGGCTACTGAAAGGACATAAACTAATTGCCTCATAGCTCTCCCTCTCTCTCTCTTCCTAAGATGATGGAGTTGATGCAAACGAAAGGAGTAATAGATAATATTAATAGCTGACAAAAAGGTACTATAGTGGTTGTCTTCTTTTAACTGTAGAATCAATAAAAGGCTACAGCAACTGTCTGCAGAGAAACAAACAGACTGCCTTGAGACGATCTTATTACTTTTTTTTATTCTCTTGACCTTCAAGGTAAATTCCAAAGTTACTCCACATCCATCTCTTTCATTTGATAGGGACCACGCAGTATACAAACTAAAAAAACTCCACGTTCTCCTATAAATCAGGACAATTTCATCACATGAAGCATGGCAAACAGGTGGGCTCCCATTAGGAACAGAGATCATGAAAAGAACCGACCTTTAAGGCAATGAAAAACAAAATAAATACTGGGGTTACCGTAAAATTGAGCAGTTATATCCTGATAAATTGCAAGATTTTAACACCGACCCTTGCTCTTTCTTCTTACCACACTTAGGCTGTTGAAATGTCAAAAGTAGTCTAGAACTGCAACCATGTACTTTTGCCACTTCTGGAAAAAAGCAAGTACACAGATTTGATAGATAATAACTACTTAGAAAACAATGTTTATGAGGTACTTATACAGACCCAAATCTTATGTGCCGTTTAATAAGTTCCAATCTGTGGCATTTATTTTTAACCACAAATTTAACAATGAGATAAGAGTTAATTTGTGGTGCATAGAAAATGACACAGGACTGGATCTTCAGAAACGGCACAGATGATACGTTGCCACTTATACAAGAGTTGGAGTACCCTGATTTTATTAGAGTGTTTTAACCCTATATCACTTAATTTATATATAAATAAAATTTAATATAACATAGTAGAAACTAGTTAACCCAAGTTTTAGGTGCCATTTTCTTTAAGCACCTCTTCGATCGAGTGCGGAACCCCACCCACCTACCATTGATAGTACGGATGATTACTAACTGCTGACCTTCAAAACTGAATCATACAGGCATCTGACTTGGCAGTCTGGAGTCATTGAATCTACCTCTCACCATTAGCATTTGGTTGTGTGGCGAGGGGTAGGCAGTGGCCCTTTTGAGTTGGTGAATTGTGAAACCAAATCTGTAGCGGTTTAGTTTAGTTTGGATCTGTTTTTAGGCACAAACTTATTTTTAATTAAATTTGTAATTCTTATGAATTTAAATGTACCTAATATATAATTAGAGATGTAAATTTATGTAAAGAGCTAACTATTACTATACAATTTTGATTGTATATGTGCAAAAAAGCATAAAAGTTCTAACGCAACACATAATTTATGTTATGGCTTAATTTTTTGCCAATAGTAAGATTTATTATTTTAATTAGGCTAAGAATTGTGTAAAAAAAAGGAAATTATGAAATAAAAATGTGATAAGTTATATTGATTATCATGAAATAAAGCAATCCCTTTATTATGTTCTAAAAGAGAAATCTATTTATTAATCTAAAATTGGTGGCCTTAAGAACAATAAGTCAATCAACGTATCTACACTTAACTCGATTGCAGTCCTTGTATTGAGATGATGCAATTTTAATAGAGATCTATATCAAAAAGAGGTAATCAGAAAATATATTTAACAAGTTTTTCCAAATAAAAAATATTATCAAAAGCACCAAACATACTTCAAGCCTGTGAGTAAATCAGATATTTAAATTATGTTATATAGGTAATAATATCTAAATCAAAAAGGGCTTAAACACATAAGTTGGCCCTCGAAGTGTCGGTTCAAAATTTGCTGTGAAAAAGTTAAACATACATCAGGTAGCAATCTTGCCCAATTGATTCTGAAGAAATTGCATAGCATTACTTACCAAACAAGACTTCAAACGTTAGTGAATGCAAGTATTATTTAACGCAGAACGCCGGCGGAGGTTGTCGTTGACTTCAAACTGTAATAATTATTTCAATCAAGCCTATAATTTAATTTAAATAGAACTTATCTAAAAAATATATTTTTAATTGATCAATAAGTTTTTTTGTACCCTAAACTATTCATATATTTTTGAGTGTATAACTACGATTTTAATTATAAAAGATGTCATTAGCTTCAGTTTTTATTTATGTATGAAATTAATTAAAGTAAAAGACTATAACTTTTCTTAGTTTTTGTTATAAAAAACATGTTGTAATATTAAAAATATTTTGTATTGAATGTTCTGACAAGTGCAGTTAATATTATAAATATTTGTCAGAAATAATAATATGCCTTTTAAAATATGTTTTGTAATAATTTTCATTAATTATTGTACCGACAGATTTATATGCGGATCTTAGCCATACAGGCTAAAGACAAGGTGACGTAGGATGTCCGGCCATGGATATAACTCGACAGCTTTGTCCTCATGCCCAATTACCCAACTAACCAACCAACTCGACACCGTGTTGCTAACTTGGACCTACAAATTCAATAGAAATACTAACTAGAGACAAATCGCACATGGACACGAAGTAGGACTCGAATTCTTTTGAGCCCAAAACTTTGTTTCTTACCCAAAGCTATAATATAAGGATTTGGATTTAGGGATTAAAACTTTTATTCTGAAAATGTTTAATCTATGAAATTTTGATCCGGCGAGTAGTCGAATCCATAAAGTGAGCTTGAGAGAGCCTCCTACTTGCTTTCTAACGTAGATAGAAAATTGACAAGAATCTCATATCAATGCAAGGATAGGATTCTTGGGTAGGAGATAAAATTATGTCCTCGTACCTATAATATAAAATTTGATTGATGCCTAAAAGAAGATTTGCATACTTTACCATAGATTAACCATATCTAAGTACCATTCATAGCCAGGATAGGATTTTAATGAGATTCTTGAGTATGTCAAACGTCGGACGAGTGAAGATTTAGTATAATAATCCCTTTATACAAGAAGAAATGAGACATTTAAAGCTGTAATAACTATATAGACATTAAATTAATTAGTCACACCATAAAATTATAGGAGAAGGTGATTGAGAAGAGAGTGAGAAAGGATATTTCTATCTTACAAAACCAGTTTAGCTTCATACCAGAAAGATCCACAACAAAAGCTTTTACATCTCCTTAAAAGGTTAATAAAATAATACAGGAAAATACATTGTAACCTATATATGGTCTTTATTAATTTAGAGAAGACTTATGATAGAGTACCAAAAGAAATCATATGAAAGTGTTTAGAACTCAAAAGGGTTCTCATGACTTATATACAAATTATTAGTTACATGTATGGTGTAAAAATTAGAGTAAGGACAATAGGAGACAATAGTAAGCATTTTTTTTAAATAAAAATTGGGCTATATCAAGGCTCCTCTTTGAGCCCCTTTTTGTTTGCAGTAGTGATTGATGAGCTTGTCAAAAATATTAGTGCCTTAACAAAAGAGAAGGTCAATGTCAAGTTTGAATTTTTTAAAGGATACATTAGAATTGAAGTTCTTTAGATTGTGTAGGACTAGCACTGAGTACGTGGAGTGGTTACTAATGTGGAGGTAAAGATTGACTCAGAAGTTATATCGCAAAAGGAATGTTTTAAATATCTAGGATCTATCATTCAGAGAAACAAAGATATTGATGAAGACGTAGCTCACCGAATCATATTAAGGTAACTTAAATGGAATACATCAGGAGTTTTGTGTGACAAGAAGATATCACTTAAACTTAAAAACAAATTCTATCATTTAGTGATTACACCAACCATGCTCTATGGGAGGAAGTGTTGGCCCATCAAGCAAGTGCATAATCATAAGTTGATGGTGATAGAGATTAGGGTGAGGATGCTCTGTTAGATGTGCAACCTTACTAAAAAAGGTAAGATCAAGAATATAATAATAAGGGACGAATTAATAGTAGCTAATATTATTAACAAATTAAGAGAGACAATGCTTATGTGATTTAAATATGTTAAGAGGAGACATTCAGACGCTCCGTTGAAAAGATGCGAGAAGATTATACTTAAAGATTGTAAGAGGAAAAAAGGAAGGCTTAAGAAGAATTGAGGAGAGGCAATAAAAAATGATATTGACAATTTTGAAATTTACTGAAGACATAACCCACAATAGAAAACTTTAGCGAATTAGGATTTAAATAAATGGTCCCTCATAAAAAGTTCCTTCTAGTTCTCATTAGTCTTTTAACTCTTTCGTCATGTAGTTTGCGTAAACTTGTAAAAAGGCAATGCTTACCTCTTAGGGATTTCACCTAAAGATGTGTGTGTGTGTGTGTGTGTGTGTGTAATTATAATTATATAATTATATAATTCGTTATAGATATACAAAAAATAGATATTGAAAACTGATAAGACAATTTGTTGCAAGATAATGAAATTATATATATATATATATAATGGCCATTAGCCTTAATGTAATTAGATCTAAGTTTTATGTTTTTGGCTTATGCTTATATATGGTTGTAAATCCATTTTCATTATCTCGCAACAAATTGTCTTATCAGTTTTCAATATCTATTTTTTTATATCGATAACGAATTATTGATTTTAGATATAACTTAATGGCCTTCTGTCAATCATAAATTAACCTCACATGCTTTGTTTCGTGGAGAGTATGCTTTCCGAGCATCATATATATGAGCATATTTTCATAGCAACGGTTCATTTGTATCACCAAATAATTTATATATCGACCATATGTCGGACACAATAAAAATGATAATAATGTGTACAACAACAATTTCTAATGTGCAGATAAATAAAGATATTAATTAATATAAAATAGAAGAACTATCATAAAAATTATTTTTATTAATTAAATAAAATACTGAACCATTGATGTTAAATATTTTATATAATTAGATAGAACACAAAAATATTAGATAATATGAAAGTATATACAAATAAAAATATTAAACATCTACATTTATAGAGGAAGTCTCTTTAATGTTTGTTAAAACTTATGATAATATGTTTAAATCAAATTATAAAATATAATTTTAAATTATAAAAATTATTTAAAAATATAATCAGAGATTTATTTTTATTGGTCAAGATAATGTATTGTTGGGAATCTGGGATGGAATTTGATTCTGATTGTAGCAGAATAATTACGAAACTTTTTCGTTTTTTGATTTCCCAAAAGTCAAGATCACTTTAATTGATCTATAAAATGATTAACGCATAAATCATAATATAGTGGAATCTTAATTCGTATCTTATTTCGAAGCTTGATCATGCTCTTATTGTATCACTCGAACTATTTTCGAAATTGATTCGTCTCAACCACTGCAATCGCACAAGCGTCTGACCTCTAACGGTATTCACAGAACAGGTTAAGAGAATTATGTAACTCTTACAGAGAGGGTTAAGCAATAAATGCTGGCTTCACAGAGCTTAAGCTTATTTATAATAAGCTTTGGATGTGTTTATTAATTTAATTGAAATTAAATTATAATTTCAATTAAACTTTAATTAAAATTACAAATAATGCTAATTAAATATCAATTATGTTCAAATAAGATTTAATATCTTATATTAATCCTTATTTATTAAATATCTCATATTTAACCATAAAGTTTCTCAAACTTTACAATCAAGTCCAATTTGATTAAATTAACTTTGTTCTCTTCAACCTATTCTATATGTGAGGCTTATTAGGTTCTCAAATATGTTGGTAATGATTATAAATTATAATTTTAATTAATAATTAAAATCAAATAAATTAAATTTGCTTTTAAATTTATCTTTAATTTATCTAATTAAATAATTTATAATCATAAATCAAGATTAGCGTCTAGTATCGCATCATGAATAGTCAAATATTTAGGAATATCAAAATAGTTTTGATTATCCTTTCTGTGCATGTTTTTTTCTATAATTCAATCATTTCATCATACAATGTTCCAATTAGACATAAAGCATAGAATTAATGTCTATTCTATTTTTAGTCCAATAATATTAGTTCTCTGTCATTAATTATCGATTCAATTAATGGCATTTGTAAACTTTTGATAAAACATCATTCCATCTTAGCCAAGGATTTCCCAAATCAATATTAATTGAGAACAACAAAACATTCTCTCTAATTACTTTAAGGTGATGAATCCTATTTTGATTACTCAACTACCTCCATTTAGTTCATGTTACATTTAATGACTACTGATTAAATAATTTATAATTAAATAGATCATAAGTAATATCAAAATATAGCAATCACTATAGAAGATAACTTTGGTGACCTCAAGTCAAATGATCACTTATACAATTATCATAATAAAAATTTCATAAATTTACAAGTAATGTTCCAAATGGATTTCTCATGTTAGATATGTTCAGTGAACTTGTTCTCTAACAAGCACTCACCCACATTTTAGTTTAAGTATCTTTATACTTTAACCTATGAAATCGACTAACTATTTCATAAGAAAAAATATAACGTGTACAAGTGTTTTTGTATTCTATTAATATCCAATCTTAATAAAATAATGACTAAGAACAATTTAAGGATAATATATAAATATAAATACGAATCTCATAATTATAAACTCATTATAATTTCATTTGCAATGTATAATTATCAAATAGGCTTTATCATATACATTTAAACATGTACATGATAAAGAATGTATTTAAGTAATTGTCATTAAACTACAACTAAAATGATTGGTTGTAGGGCATAAACTAACAAGTATGTCAAACAAATTTTTTAAATTGATAAAGGTATCGTGTTCAATAATTTTCTAACTAGCCAAGAACTGTAATACAGGAGACAACGAAGTTTACTATCAATTTCACGTGTCATATGATGTTTTTTTCTCTATTCTATAAGATAGTCTTAAAGGATCGCAATACGCAGCGAAAACAAAAATTGCAATCAAATATTTATCTATTGCGTTGAATAATCATACTCATAATCAGAATAGGCAGAATAAATACCTAGAAAATGACGATTACTTGATACGAAACTTTGAAAATACGAAGCCTCTATACGCTCCATATCGAGAAATATGTCCCGCTTTCAACACTTGATATGACTATAGTGTATTTGAAGAACCCTTTCTTCAAATATGGAGAAAACAATTTCCCCTAATTTTCTCTTGTCTTTGTTTTATGACTTCCGTACAACAAAAAACCGAAAACAACAATCTCTATGTTTTCTTTTTGCTCTCACTTTTGGTCTCCAAGCACGTTGCTCAAAAAAAACAAACAAAGATTTCTCTTTGTTATATATCACCACACAAAAACGAACAGAACATGTCTCCGTGTATTTTTGGTTAACTCTCTTATCCTTATTTGCACAGTGTCTCTTTTTTAACCAAAAGACCAACACGTTATGCACACATCTTTTACACTTGCAACGTTTCATTTTGTTTTGGTTTTAACTGTTAAAACCAAAAACAAAACCACCAAGTCCAAAACGCCAACTCCTTCTTTTTTTTCTTTCCTTTTTTTTTATAAAAATAAATAATTATTATTATTTAAAAATGAAATAAAATAAAACTATTTTATTTTATTGATTTATTTTGTACAAGAGAATTACCAATATTAATTATATTTTCTGTGCTAGCAAAAAATATAATAATATGTCATATA
>JANVCQ010000232.1:8710935-8729608 GCA_025531925.1 Erythroxylum plowmanianum | reverse complement strand
TAAAATTTATTATATTAAATATTACTATATTCTATTTAATATATTAATATTATGATTTGGTCTTAAGAAGAATTATTGAGGGTATATTAGGTAGTATATATTTATTAGTTTACGTTCCATCCTAAACCCCCCAAATCAGAGATTTCTTATTTTCACTATTTAAGATGGAACAGAACGTAACATGAAACCCTTCGCTTCCATCCCAATCCATTCCATTCCATTATAAAACTTTCAAACAAACGATAGAAGTGTGTTACGTTTCATCCTATCCCATTATTAACCCTCAAACCAAACAAAGCCTAAACATCAAATTCCAGTCATCCGACCTGATTAGCACAGACCAAAATTACAGTAGTGTCGAGAAAAGAAGATTTAACTTATTGTTGCCGCAGCCAAATTTCAGATTTTGGTTACTCATTAACGTAAGAGATTAAATTATATAGATTTAGGCAAGTACACAGCTAGTTGTTTTCGTTGTCAAAAGAAGGAATAATACTAATCAAGGAAACAAAAGCGGAAGCAGGAGTGATTCTCTTCATTTATAGTGCATTACAGGTTTGTTGGAACTTAAATCCCATACACCCCCTTCCTTAACATACTGCAAGTACCTTGAAAATTCTGGCTTGGCAGTTGGTTTCTTCTTGCGACCAGAGTAGAAGAGATTGAGAAGTGGGTGACTTTTGATAACCTTTTTGGATGGTTTCACTGGAGCTGGATTATTGGGAAAGGTCAGTTCTTTTGTTGACGAGCTTGATAGAGAAAATACCTTCGACGGCACGCTTCTTGCCCTCGTCAATCTTCCGTCCAGGAGTCCGGCGGCAGACTCGTCGGCCAACCTCTCATACCTGTAACGGCCTCTCCTTGTGCTTAAAGATCTAAACATGGCTGAAATGAGATGATCGTATGACAGGTAGCTAAGCTTGGAGTTGATAAATGAAAATACGAGAGTAGGTGTGGACTTCGTCAGACAGGAACATAGTTATATAGCAAGACGAACAGATGCTTTACAAATAATAAATTTCCATATTTGTATGTACCGATGTGGGTTTGACTGCTTGGTCATGTCCGGCTTGCTACTCATTGTTTTTGTGATTTTTTGTGGATTAGGCTTTTGGTGCTTGCTTAGTCTTTTAGGCTCTAGAGGGATACGACTTGGCACATAAAGTTGGACCTTCCTCAATATGGACCTTCCTCAATATTCATCCTCGGTGATGCAAGCTACCCTTTATTAATATTCGTTTTCCAGGGAAGTTGTGTCATCTAGACTAGTCTCCTATATTTTGCTGGTCAAAAGTAAGGTGCTCAAAACCCTTCATTTCTCGAAACGACAAGTTCGATTCAAGCCCTACATCTGACTTTAACTGGTTTGCAATCATGGAAGAGTTGCAAGAAACCACATGCTCTTTTTGGAATAGCCAAGTTGCTAGCCTTCCTTTTACAGATTAAAAACGAAAATTCAATTCTTATGTCCTTGTCATTTTCACAGATTATCAGGTTTAATATTAAAGTATTTGGTGGCAAACCCGAAAGGTAGTATAGGAAACGAAGTAGTATTACATGGGCAATGACAACAGCTCCACCGCCTGCATCTTGTATACTTTGCAATTATGGTAAAACTTGTGACGGAATCACAACCTTTGAAATAGTCTGAGCAGCCAGGCTTAGGCGACTGTTCCTTAAAAGAATATGGAGATATGACAAGAAGAGGTATAACTGTAAAAACCGTATCTAATTCTAGACACATTTACCAACTTCTGTACGTCATGTGTTTTTCACTTGCCATCAAAAAATTCAACATCGACCCTTAAGACACATCACGTAGAACTCATCGCAAGGTTATTCAGATATTCGTTTTAGCCAACACACATCAACCCACTTGATGAAATTTTTATACATTTCCGAGGGAGAATATGTATCAATGGATGAATTTGCTTGCTACCGTAATTGGGAATACTGAACAATGTTGTCTCTACCTATTTCCTTTGAGAGTAAATTACATTTTGATACTACAAAAGATTACCAAATGAACATGGGCATATTTACTTTCAAAGCGAAAAAAATTTACAGAAAGGATGGCACAGTAACCAGACAGCCAGTATATCTTGTATGCTCTACCGCTCCTCAGAATTGAATTTGTTCCAGGCTTCCTGAAAACAAATCATAAATATCATGTAAAGATGCTTAATGTCAGGAGATGATCCGGGGATAACTATTTGCTGAATAATGTCAGACATTATGCTTCATGAAGACTATTGAATTTGTTCTCAGGCTGGCTTATAAGTATGTGGTGATTATAGCTGTATGTGAAGAAAGTCATCCTTACACATGCTTTAATTTTACAGTAAGCTAAGTTTTATTTGCAATTAATAAATCCAAAACGCTAAAGACAAAACAAGGGGTGAGTACAACAAGACTTTATCAAATAACATTGACCATCACCACTTTCACTGTTGCCCCTACCCATCCATAGATATGAGCGAAGTCTACTTGCCACCAACAAGAACATGTTGCAAGTGACTTCTGCTCAAATATGTATTTCTAACCCCTTCAATTATGTTTGATCATATATACATAAAAGGATATGTGATTGTATATATGTGGAATAATTGGGCAGTCCTAATAACCTACAATAGGACAAGCAACCCTTAAATGCGAAGAGTAGAATCAGAATTTTCATCACTAAGTTCAACGTTTTGCCAATTTGAAATAGAAGACATGAAGCACCATGTCAGCATTTTGACGTGTAATTTCTTGTATGTATGCTTATACACCTCTAGTCAATTTAAGCATATAACCCGGGCAGGAATTGGCAAACCACCATATTACACATGGACAGGACAGAGAGAATGCCAGCAAGATACCTTAAGAAGATCAAAGACCTTCTCACAAATGTACTTCTGTTGTATGGTTGCGCCTCGCTGTTGCAATTTATCTGGATGAACACATAGAGTAGCTTTCCTATAGGCTTTCTTTACAGCAGCTGAAGTTATTACTTCTGTCAGTGGAATTGGCTGCCAACCACAATCAGGCCCAAGGATCTAGCAGTGGAAAGAAATATTAGAAAAGGAGCTAAAAGATCAGATAAAGAAGCATAGAACAGGTTGAATTCAAAATCAATCAGTAACAAGAAAGTGACGATTAAAGGAAATTTCAAGCTTATACTAATTATCCATCTAACCACAAAAACTATTGCATGTGGAACAACATTGCCTAACTAGTCACACTGACATCTCAAAAGAATCCAGACTCTGCTTCCAATGTTTATTACTTTAGATAAATATTCATTTGAGGCAAATGCTTATCCTTTATCCAAGATCATGTGATTGAATCAAAACCTTCAAACTTTTAACGTGCAACTAAAATCTAGTGCACTAAAGGAAATCAGAAAATTAAATCCATCATTAAATTAATCCAATGAAGATAAAACATACATATTGCAAAGTTGAAAGTAATGCACGCAAGTTCCCCTCCTTCCCAGTTGACCACCTTTTGACATCAGCATCCAGAGTTTCTGCTACCCTCTGCAAGCCGAATGTGTCCAGGAATTTCAGTGGGGAGATACATAAAACTCAGTTAGAAAAACTAATTGACAAGCAAAATACATGTCGTTCAGTTTGTTCCCTCTGAGCAAGAAGATCCCGCATATTTTTCTCTGCTAAAGCTTTTGCCTGCACCAGTGCCAGATTAGGCATCAGTTCCTTTATTTTATGCAAAGCATTGATGATTAAACCAGAACAGAATTTGTACCACTCGTTCAGCTGTTCTTCGATGCCTTTCTAATCTAGCTTTACACCTTTGGGCTGATTCATGTTCAACTCCCTCAGATCTCTCCCTAGAGTTGGAACCTTTTGGAAAGGGGATAAATGTTTAGATGCAATAAAAGGTGAAGGACAACTGTTCTCAAAATTTACGCAGTATATCAGACAATGTCCGAGGACAAAAACACAATGCTGGTTACCAAACCATGTCATACCAGTATATACTGAAGTATATGGATATCTTGAGCCACAAGATGAACCAGTTCCCTGGGATTGAAGATCTTGGAGATCCTGTAATTTAACTTCCATTAAGTGTTGTTGGCAATGCCGGATTTAAATAGATGGTAATTAGAAATAGACTCACAGAGGATGAAGAGCTTTGCCTCACTCCATTATTCCAGGAAGACGCAGAGAATTTATCTGAAACGGATCTTTCAACCATTACTTTTCCAAAAGCACGCCCTCGTGCCTCCAGAGTTGCTCTCTCAACAGCAGCACGCTCTGCCCTTAGCCTTGCCTCAATGGATGTCCTATAATCAAGGGATTTCTCTCTTGCTTCTGCACATGCCTTCTCTAACCTTTCACGAGCTTCATTCATTGCTCTTTCAACAGCAACCCGTTCTGCTCTTTCACGAGCTTCTGCATATGCTCTTTCACGAACTTCAAGTGTTACTCTATCAACGGCCATTCTATCCTTCTCCCTTTCCCGTTCCCTCTCTTTATCTTCTTCTATCATTCTAAGTCGTTCCTTTTCCATCTCTCTTTCTTTTTTAATCCTTTCAACTTCTTTTTCATCAGTAGGTAGAGTCTCAATTTTTGCTTTTCTTTCAGCAATCTGATGAAATTGAACCGGTTGAGCTATTCGTTGTGCATTACTTTGAACTTCTGAAGTGGTGGGCATGGTTGTTTCTGCATTTTGTCCAGGTTCCGTCAAGTCATTTGCTGCCGTAGCAGGTTTAAAACTAACCTTGTTGTCTGCAACATTTAGTGTAAATTTGGCCTCCTTAAGCTTTCCTGTCTCAACACTTTCAACCAATTTCTTCCCCCGACTCTCAACATTTGAATCCATAGGGAATGCATTTTCAATATTTATATTCTGCTGTCCATTAATTTGTCCAGCTTGACCTACTTTCTTCGGACTTTCATTTGCACAAGGTGATTTTGAGGCCTCCTGCATTGGAAAGGCAACCTTTTCTTGCTCTGAGCTTTCTTGGGCTAGGCAAGACACTTCAATTTTTCTATCAATAAACCAACTTACTGCTTCCTTGTTATTACTCTTTGGTTGAGTTATTATCTTAGAAGTTCCTTCAGAGCTAATGTCACAATCTTTCAGTCTTTCACCATTTCTGATGTGGTTGCCAGCTGATGGAACATCTCCAGTATCCTCCTGATCATCTAACTTACCTTCCTGATTAAATGGACTATGATCCTTCCCAATCTTGTTGGTTTCCTCATGCCCTTTAAAGTGAGCATCTGAATGGCTCATATTAGCCTTTTCCTGCTTGCAGGCTTCCTCCAATTGGCCAACCAATTTTTCATCACCACGAACTTCTTGCTCTTCCACTTCCCTATCTGCCAATACATTGGCATCCCTTGATGTGTCATAGTACTCATCAAATTCTGTTATACTTACATCTTCTCCAGAACTACTCTCTTTAATTCTGCTCCACATTGTTTCATTTCTAGAATCCTCTGTTGGTTTCTTCTCAAATTCCTCTCTTTCTTTAGACTCTTTCAGTTTTTTATCATTTTCTTCCTGTTCTGAAGCCTCTTGAAATCTTTTGTAGTTGTCTTTTATTTCACAAGCTTCTTTTTGCCTCTGCAAATTCTCTTCTTGTTTAACAACCACTTCTCTCCTCCTCTCATTCTCCAGCTTATCATGCATGTCATTTACTCCCCTTACATATACTTCTCTTAAATAAGCCTCTCTTTTTCTCTTCTCATTCTCTTCCAGCTCAATAACCACTCTTCCTCTCCTCTGCTTGTCTTCCTTCTGGCATACCTCTCTCAGTCTTCTCTCATTCTCTTCCCTCACAAGAGCTTTTTCCACTCTCCTCTTGTTTTCTTCTTGTTTATGAGTCTCTCTTAACCTCTTCTCTTTTACTTCTCTTTCACGAGCCTCTTTCTCTTTGTTTGCAATTTCTCGTTGTTCAAGGACCTCCTTCATCCTCTTTTCTTTTTCATTTTCTTTTTCAGGAGCCTCTTTCAGTCTTTTCTTATAGTCTGCACGTTCGGGAGTCAATTTAAGCTCTTTCTCATGCTCATCCTGCTGAAAATTCTCTTTTTGCCTCTTTTGTCCATCTTCCCTATCATACATGATTATTTTCTCATCCTTGATGCGTCTACTAGCCTCTCTTGGCTGTGGCCCTTTCTCCATGTGCTTCATGGTCAGCATATCTTCATCTGTATTTTTCTTCAGTTGGATCTCCACCATGTTCTCATGTTTTTGCAAGTCATCAGCCTTAATCTTTTTCTTTTCAGTTGTTACAGGCTGCCAGTCCACTCCACACATCTCCACACTCTCTTCCCACCTTAAAGCTCCTTGAACTATTTCTACCTTACTCTCAACCCCTCTCTGACTGTGAGGCAATTTAACTGCTGCTGGTTTCCAACTGTTTTCCTCTCTTAAAAGATCATCTTTTGATAATTGCAATTTCATTTCATATTCACCTAGTTGCATACCAGCTTTAACTGCATTTACTTTGGCTTCCTGTTGTGTGTATTGTTGGAATGATTCTATGGCTGTCTTCTTTTCTCTCTTCCCACCCTCCTGGATATTGATACCCTGCGCCAAAATGTCTCCATTCATTGCATGGCCAAAGATCATCCCAGATTTATTTGTTTGCACCAATTCAAAAAATTGTGTAGCTTCTTTCCACTCTGCAGTGCCATCAATTCTATCAGATCCTTGAGATGAAAAGGATTCCCTCCCCTGCTTCTCTTCTACATATTTCATTTCTCCATTTCGATGCTTATGCCTTTCGGTTGAGCCCCCAGTTTGCTGAACTACCGACTGAACTTTTTGGCACTCCTCCGTCACTCCATGTTCTTCTTTCGTACAAGTCCCTTGCAATCTCTTATCTCTTGCATTAACAGAAGAATTGTCAAAATGGTTCACCTTTTCTTCTTTGCCTTTCTTGTCATCCTTCAAGCCCAATTTCATCCGACTCTTCCTCTCCATTAGTTCTTTTGCACTTTTCAGCTTTGCTTGAGCTTGCTCCATGGTTTCTTTAATGGCAGCAGCAGAGGCCGCAGCTGAAGAACTTGCATCAACTTCTACATCGAAGTAAGGTGGAGAGTTATCATCAGCAAGCCCACCAGAAGAGACACTTTTACTACTAGAAGTCTCTCTTCTAGAATCCCTCTTTTTGCCATCCAGTGGAGGCGGAGGTCTAGAAGGGGGTGGCAAGTCAGAGGGCTGAGTTCTGAGGCTGACATCAGATATGGTTACAAACATTTCATTTGGAAGAGATCCATTTCTCACGTATCTCTTCTGATATCTGAGATCAGTTTCGAATGATAATTCACCGATACTGTTGGCAGAGTGTGACAAGGTCTTCCTGAGTTGGCCTCTACCATTCATCTCCAGACTCAAGTCAATGTTGAGATAACCATCATCACTTGCCTGGAGAAGTGAGCAGCCCTTGTCTTTTTCAGGCAAGACAGTGTCTTTATCAACCATGAAACTGTATCCAGGTACGGCATGTAGCTGGCTCATCTGAGTAAACCCATTTGACGAAACTCCATTGCCCCTTTGACCAGCTTGATGGTATGATAAATTGAACTCCATATTCCCATTGACTGTCTCATAAGAATCTCCATTCGACAAGTAATGATCCTCAGTTGAATGATCCAACTCATCCGATAAATATTCAGCTTCAGAAGGAGTCCTACCCAAAAGGAAACGAATAACCATGATGTTCTCAAATTCTCATTTTGGATGATAAAAGGAATCAAATTAGAAAGAAAGCAAACAACGACTAACCGTTAAACAACAGAGCAACTAATCCAGAATCAAAACGAATAACAAACTCGTCCACTTGCATATAGGGTATATCACAAACCCATATTCAAATGGAATTTTAGCATTTAAACCGATAAAATGCGGATGTATACTGAAAAGTACTGTCATTTTAATAAAATCGGATCTTTTTGCTACCCGGACAAAAAACTTAAACAGAAGAAGAACTAGCCACCATCCTGAAAAGACACACGAAACATCACTTTGAACGAACATTTGAGCTGAAAATGGTCATAGGCAGTCCTATTACAGAGCTCGAGTTGACCCTTTCTTGTTTCGAGCTTCACAAGAAAAGCAAACACAAGAAGCGAAAAGAAAAAAAAAGGACCAAAAAACTTAAAAACGAACACGACAGCTGAAAACGAAAGAACGGCACCCGACACAAAAAAACAAACATAAGGAAAACACCGCATTCACATTCCATACTTCCAAGGAAAAGAAAAAAATGCAAAAAGCTTGCGAATTTAAAGCAGAGGAGTGCATGATCATGCATACCAAGCCTCGTTAGAGGAATCATCACTGTCGTCGGAGTGGTCCATGATCACCAAATCCTCGTACGAAACCGCGAAGTCATTCTCCCTCAATCCTCCAAAGACCTCGCCGTAGTCGAAACCGGCGCTCCGTACATCGAAGAAAACCTCGGCCTCGTCGAGAACCGGAAGACTGAGCACGGGAATCGAGGAGGCGCGTGGCGCGTGGAATCCGCCGAATATCTCGGCATAGTCTTCGACGCGCGGCGAGAGATTCGGGGGACCACCGAACCTCTGGGCGCCGCCGAACACGTCGTCGTAGACGGTCTTCGCGGACGTCGGGAAGCTGTGGTGCGCTTTGCCATTGTAACTCTTCTTGGACACTGCAGTTTTTGGTTGATGAGAATGCGAGAGATTTTCCATGAAAGTGCAGTGAAATGAGAGCCTGAAGCTAGGGTTTGCCTATGATGGTTTTGAGTTTTCAAGTGTTCTCTCTTTGCTTTGTGTGTTATTTTTCTCTCTAAATATGCAGTGAGAGACTGTACACAGTCGGAACCAGAAAGACAAAAGACAAGGAAGAGAGTGCAACACTCAAAAAGAGACAACACATGAAATGACAAAAAAGGGCCTGACTTATTATATTGTTATTTAAGCAGAGTAATTTAGATTGGGTGAATTTGGATTTTAACCGGTGGAAAGAAACGCGGGAAATGGATTGCAACTGTTAACTAGTAGAGAGAAAAGACTTTTCCAATACATCTATTCTTACTTTAGGTAAATTGATCAAGAGCTCTTTTAATTTAAATAAAGTTATTGATTCAAATTATCTTTATATATATAGTTGTTTAAAATTTAGAGTTAAAATTTTACCTTCTATACGAAATTTATTTAACTCTAGCGATAATTAATTTAAGAGTAGATAGCTTAAAGATATTTTCTTATAATCGAGACCTTCCTAAATTACCTCGTGGGTAACTAAAAAATATTTGTTTTACGCTCAATATAATAATAATATTATTTTGTAATGTTAATTAGGTATTAAGGGGGAGCTTAACTTCCATTACATGTAAACTTATCTTATCCTCCTAACCTCAAATAATTATAAATATACTTCTTCAAGCCGTCTGGACCCTACTCGGAGTTGTTATAAATTCGCAAGTCAAATGATTTGATTTATGGGATTTTCCAGCTGGAAGGTGTTAATCATTAACGCAGAATTTAAGTCGATTGAATCAGTAGAATGTAATTAATGTATTGTTGCTTATTACACTTCCTTTCCTTCTTACCTTCAAAAGAAAGAAATATATGTGAGTTGTAAATATGATTATATTGCCTCATAATCATTTGTATACTTAATCAATGCTTAGATGTTGTGGACATGGTTAAATTAAATTTCTTACTACATTAGCGTCACTCATGAAGTGTCCTTAGAGGTAATTACCGAGTCTGGTTATGCATATGCTATGTGCCACTAATGTTTAATTTCGTATAGTACGTCATATGTCGATTACATTTGAATATATAGGAATCATAAGATAAGTTGAGTTGGCAAGTGAGAGTAGAGGGATTTGGTTAGATAGTCGACCTCCAGTTAATTGGTACGTGGATAACATGCAAACCATGTCTCAGAAGAATTCTGGGGAAGGTTGGTGACAGTGACACTTAATTATTATATATACTGTATGTGATTAAGCAGAATCACTATCCTCCAACTCCAGGTGGTAACCAAGCATAACTTGGGGTGGTCACCGCCGCCACCGCCATAAGTACCATCCCCACCACCACCACCACACATGCAAACAAGCACAACAACACGCGGAGCTTTTAACTCTTTCTTGGACAACATCCCATTTCTCCATACGAGGACAATTCTCAGTTACTAAAGTTAAGGTCCCCTCTTTCCCCAGACACTGCTATGTCCAACCTACATATATACTAGGATCTTGGACATGCTAAAGTAAAATAGATAACAGCAGAAACTAATGTGTACAGTGTATATGTATAATACAACTTTACCCGAAGGAGTTCGACTTAACTCCTTTAGTACCGTTAATCACTCACTTGAAACTATACATATTTGATGAACAAATTTAATCTTAATCTACCCTTAATTTAAACATCACATTCACATATTGTGAGTACAAATAGACCATATGGTTTTTGGTATACAAATAGACCAGGCAAGCTAGCAAGGAAAGCTGGGTTTGGCTTGGGTTGGTTGAGAAATGAAGTGAACATTTTGGACAATCATGTCTTTAGAAACATGAATCATAAATCAGAAACCATGTTTGCCTTGTTTGGTAAGATCTACTTGATTAGTTTTTGTCCTTCTAGGATACTCATCTCTATTTCAAGCAGACAAGACCATAAAAATTGTGTAATTGGAATCAGAATTTTAGTTTTTAACAAACAATTGGCAGTATCTTCTTTTTGAATACTTGGGCATTTTGTCCCCAGACCAGCCTACAATTAACCGTATATCTAAAGTGGTGACTCTTCTCTTTGTTAAAGACTACAACTTTGGTTCTTACAAGACAACTTGGGTTGTGTTATAGCTCAAAATCAAAGATTCAAAGAAAACAATCTTACAAAACAAAGATTTTAGATTATTTATTTTTTCCCCCCCGTGGTGCAGCTTTTGTCCTCAGCTTCTTTTATTTGGCTGTGTCAGTGAGCCATCAAAAGCTATCTCTTCTCTGCATGGATGGGTGCGTGTGTAATTTTGTAGGCGCAAGAAAGAAACAAAACGAAAGTGTGAATAATTCAAACCCAAGTTGGGGTCTCTAGTCGGTAGTCCCCACCTCGTGAGCTCATACCATACCAATCACTAATACCAAAAAGGAGTAGCAGAGGTGCTCCTCTGGGACCCTTGTGTATGCCACTTTATCTGAATTTTTGCATAAAAGCTCAAGGAAGTCATCATTCCCTGCAATTAAATTACTTTATAACCAATATGTTCGTTCAAAAATTTAATGCTTTCTTTGAGAAAATGATGCTTTTTGGATTTGAAAACCAATGCAAAGGGTAAATATTGAGTTTCAAGTTTTCTTAATTAATCCACGAGTTAAATTTCATGCTATGATTTATGCATTTATAAATTTAAATTATTTATGCATTTAAATAAAATTCTGCTACCTTAAATTACTTAAAATTAATTTCCAAATCTTTTTAGATGTGAAGTGAAACACAAATCTGATTCTGATTATTACATTTGTATAACTTATAGCCTATCTAAATTTTTAGAAAAACTTATAGGCTATCTAATTATTTAATTTAGTGAATATTGAAGGTGAAATTGAAATTTCGAAAAAAAAAAAAAAGTCTCTAACCAGAGTATCCACCGGCGGACCCAGTGACTAATCCCCTCGCTGGTTTGTAGGCACCTCACAAAGTGGGACAGCTGGCCCAAGGATTTAAGGCTGCTCCATACCCAAAGTCAAGGATTGAACCCCTGACCTTTGGTTAAGAATGGATGAGTCTCTTCCACTCAACCACACCTCTTGGATTTTTTTCGAAAATTTTGATATAACTTATGGGAATATATTGAAGGTTTAATTTTAAAAACATTAAAAAATAATTTTATTAATAGAAATAACTCTCATTTATTTGGTTCTTTTGTACTGATACAATTTTGTTAAGACAAATAAATCCTGAACCATTATTCACAACAGCCACAATCTAATTTGGACCAGCTCGTTATTGCTCACAAACCTAAACTTCGGCCCCGACCCAGAATAGGTAAAGTTTGTATTTACCGAAGTAGAAACAAAGAAAGACAAAACTGAAGTGAATAGAGCAAAAACCAAATAGAAGGTTGATCAAGAGGGTTTAGTCGGGGTCACTCTCACCCTTCGGTTCGACAAAATTTGAGTAAAGTCCGTAGCAACAAATAGTGATCACAAATTTAAATGTCTTCTATCTTAATGTTTGTAGGAACTGTATCGTCTATGAAGAAGCTTTAGACTCATCATGCATAGTCATTATGGGCACCTATTATGATGCTGAATTATTAGTTAGGCATTAAGTATAAGAGAAAACAGCAGGCATGGTTTTGATGCAATGATTGGAAGTTTTGAAGCCAACCTGGGCATAAATACCTACCTCAGTTGAAAATTGAGATGGGCCGGTATCCACATGCAATAAACTTTTGCGGTCAACAATATCTTGATAACCTGTTCACGACTAGCAATAACCTGTTGCCTCCACCGTGAACAAAAAGTACTTGTTGCCTTGATCTGTAACTTTGTGTCAGCAGAATCTGGACAAACATGCACCCATTCTTGTTGTAATCTACGCAACCGCTTGTCTAACTCATAACCTGCTAAAGGTTTCCAGTCTCATCAGTAAAGAGTTGCAAATTTGGCAAGTTAAAATAGCATATAGTTAAAATAGCATATAAGAGCTCCATTGTTGGAAAAGTATAAATGGGTATCCAATTTCTTCATTGATTATTCCAGGGAAGCAAATAAAACGATTAAGTTCTGGGTGAGAGATACAGTGAAGACCCTTCCGGATTACTAATTATCTAGAAGTATCTTCATTGCCCAAGATTTTCTCAAGGAAGGAAAACTGAAGCCTATAAGCCAAGATGGATGAGCATGCCCACAAAACTGAAACGGGCAAAATACTACTTAACCTAAACACCAAAGTCAGGAAAATAAATTATTGCAGTGGAAAGCAACTTCTCTTTGAAATCCGCCCATAGCAAAAGAACATCCAGGGACGAACTAGGAATCCAAGATTTGGAAACTTCAAGCAGTTTTTGCTACTTTGTCTGGCATTATATTATCTGGAAGGATAAGCTCTGGTGGTATTTCACGAACAACTCCAAGCATTGAATCGTACTCTTCATCACGTCGAGCAAATTTCTTGCGAAGCATCTTCTCAAACTCAATTTCATCAAAGCTCTTTGTCTTTTCTGTTGCATGTACCTGTGCCAAATTTGAATAGTTTCTGGCTGATTGGGAGATGAAGGCCATCTCTTCTTCCGTAAGCTTCCTCAGGAACTTGGCTGGATTGCCTGCCCATACCTGAGATTTGGGTAATAAATCAAAAGCCATATGAAGAAAGCGAGGAAGACACACATTTGGACAGGGCCCATGAGGAAGTTTTAAGTTGTTTCTCTTGGATCTTGCCACAGACTATCTACTGGAGAAAATGTTTAATATTAACATGAATGGAAACTGGAACCAAAATAAACAAAACTAGGGCAAGCCATGTAGCTGTTTATAGCTGTGGCTCACTAAATTATAGGGATAACTAGCTAAATTACTGAAGTCAGGACTGCATGCATCTGCTCAAGGCAACCAAAAGGTATCTACCCTATTGCCGCAACACTAACAGGAAAAGGAAGGAAGTAGACATTCTTTCATGGTGAAAAACAATATGCGCACCACTCAATGTACAGTCTAAGTTTAAGTATGCTAAAAATTGGATCTCTTCCAAGCAATACAATTACAAGTAAAATCATCTCAAACCATATAGGGTAAGAAACATGGTAACACATCTCTGTTTAAGTAATAAATAATTTAGTGATGAACACAAGACTACTAAGCATAATGTCTAACGCGGAATATCCTCACATGGTTAAACAAGAACTGCTTGTATAGAAAGGCCCACCTCTCCACAAGGGATCCTTGTGTTCTGCCTTACAAGAGCTCCAGCAGCAACCATGGCATGCTTCTCAACATAAACTCCATCTAGCAAGGTCGCACCCATGCCAACAAAGGCCTCATCCTCAACAGTACATCCATGCAAAACAGCGCTGTGACCTGCAAGGTGGAAATTGGAAGTCAAACTTCAAAATTCCAACGCCAAGACTTAAAAAGTATTGGAGTTAAGTTGATTGGATACCATCACTCACCAACGGTCACATTATCCCCAATAATAGTAGGCAAAACCTTGCCACTCAAATTTGATTTTGCAACATGAACAAGAGAATTATCTTGTATATTGGTTCCAGACCCAACACTGATACTGTTAACATCACCTGCACGCACACACAAGGGGAATCGCAATTTCTCATTAGCCACTATAAGTCACACCTATGTTCCAACAGCAAAGTAAAAAGAAAAGGAAAAAGAGAAAAAATCACCTCTCAAAACGCATCCATACCAAACGGAGGAACCTCTTCCCACCTGAACATCACCGATGACAGAAGCGCTGGGGGCCACAAAAGCAGTGTGATCAACGAACGGAGTTTTATCAAACACATTCATCAGCGTCCGATGCCTCGACACTGGTCAACATTATCATCATTATAATCCACAAAATTAAAAAACCAAAAAAGAAGAAAAAACCAAATAGTGAAAATTTTAATTTACAAATACGATTTAGATCGGACTAAGAACTGACGCTGCTCTTGGAAGTAGTAATTGCCTTGGAGACGGCAACCGACGCGATCAAGGGCTTGGCCGGTCTCGCGGATCCAGAATCCGACGGTGTAGATTGCTTTTCCTAGTGTTCCCATCTTCTTCTTCTTGTTGTTTTTCGTTGTTGCAGCAGTGATTGATTAGATCAGAAAAGGCTGGACTCTCAGGCACACACTTAGTCTGTGCGCCCCCCTACGTACAGTTTCCCATTTTCACTCCTCAATCCTCATAGTCATTCTACCGCAGCGTACAACTTGTCGTTTTACTTGCACCATATTACGCTTCCCTAATGTTAGCGATTAGGAATATTGGTCCATTAAATAAACACATACTAATAAGGTTTTGGTGACTGAGACGAGGATGTTCCGATAAATGTGTAATATTATCAAAAAAAATAAAATAAAAAATCTAATAGTCCGAGACATATTAAAGGTGACTAGTATTAATGATAAATTGAGAAAGTCACGATTTAAATAGTTCAAACATATTAGGAAGAGATATTTCGACGTTCTTGTAAGAAAATGAGAAAAAAATATTACTTAGAAATTGTAAGAGGAAAAAGGAAGACCTAAAAAAACTAAGGCAAAATGATCAAGAATAATATAACAAGATTAGATATTACCAAAGATGAGACTCATAATAGAAAACTTTGACATATTAGAATATAGGTTAAGGGTCTCTCTTAAAAGAGGACATTCGCTTTATTGTAAGCTACAATATCATGAGTCCTTTGCATTTAATGTGTAATATTTACCTCCTAGGGTGTATAGCTTAATTAGTTTCATATGAAATGTAATCAATGATTTGACAGATCTGATCATAATTATTCTTGTGTGTGTCTTTTGCTCGGTATTGGTCTCTTATGGTATGCAATTCTCCTAAAGTTTATTGCTAATCTTAGACATATTCTACAAGTAGGTTATTTTGTATTGTATTTAGTACTTTTGCCAATTATTTTAATATTATGAGTATTGTTCCTCTTTAATATTTATTTGTAATGTGTTTTTTTTATTTAGTTGTTTTTTCTTGCCTTTTATGTTTATTTGATTGATTTATTTATTTAACTTTATTTCTTAGATATGTCTACACATTCATTTATTATTTTATAAGATCTTTATGACATATTGCATGTGAATCTATCAGAAACAACCTCTTTATTAAATAGAGGTAATGCATATTATATGACCTCAACCTTTTTACTAGATAAGAGTAAGATTGTGTATTATATAATCTCCCTAAATTTCGCACCTTAACGAGATTGCAAATTGGTGTTGATGATAACGACGACGTTGATATTACTTGAATTACCATGCTTTGGTAGAATTGTAGTTCCTTATTCCATCGAAATTTATTTTTAAAAAATAGTTAAATTTTATTTTTCATTAATTTTTTTATCTCTTTCATATTCCACAATTTATTAAACTAATATGAAGTAATCTCCTTAACTTGAATTTATAACAAACTTATCTAGTTATTTATTAATTAACAATTTTATTAACAGATAAGGAGGATTTTAAAAAATAGAAAAATATATAAGAGTAAAAAAAATATAAATTTGAAAATTATTTTACAAATAAACATAGTTCAAAATTATACAATCACTATTATTAAACTAAAAAATTTAAAAATATAAAATTTACATAATTTTTAAAATATAAAAAGTTGTTAAAAACTCAATTTATTTTTAAAATAAAATTATTTAAGATTTTGTAGTTTAAATAAATATTATTTTTTATTTTTTAACAAAAATCAATGATAAAATAACAATGATCTCTCTTTAACTTCACGATGACGAATTCCTAGTTTACTTCTTTAATTGCTAGTTCCTAGCTTCGACCTTCCAATCTTCTAAATCTTGATTAGTAATCTTTAACTTTCGATTCTATTGTACTCTTTTCTTAACTTTTCTTAGCTGTTGGTGTCGATTTCTACTAAGAATCCACTATAAGCTTAATGGTTATTCTTTTAGCTGCTTGGAATTTTTACCTCCTCCACCTCCTTATCTTCTTCACTCTTTTTATTCTGACACCATTCACTTATATGAACCTAGTTTCTTTTGAACCAAGAGTTTTTAATATCTTTTTTTTGTCATTTTAATAATGCTTTTTTAAAATTTTCAATCATGTTAAACATTTCTTTAAGTTGTATAATGTCAATTTCTATCTTAATCAAACGAAGCTCTTAACTTAGCTCCAAGACTTTAATCCATTCATTGCTCTCAATCAAACCTCACCTTCTTCTACTATCCTCAAAACTTCAACCCCTCCTTCTCCTTAGGTCCATGCATGCTCTAGTTATGTCCCCACCCTTAAAGCCCCACATACTTTTACTTCGCTCGTTACTTGCTTGATCTTATGCCAACTGGTCCTTCCCATATTTCTCATCCAATCCATAAAGAGCAAGTGCTTGTTGAACCTCCAATCACTAAGCGTTCATGGATTAGGTCTCAGGCAATTTTTCCCTTTTAGATAAGCTTCAATGTTGTCCAGCTATGCTCACTACAAAGAGCACTATAATCTCTCCCTTAATGGAAATACTTAAAAAAGAATCTTTCAAATGGAGCTTGGCCTTTGTAGGATTGTTTTGTAGATAAACTTTCGATGTTTAGTTTGATGAATTCCTGAACCTTTACTACTAGAGAAAGATGAGACTGAAGGAATTATTTTTCAATAAAGAAAATGTTTTTCTCTTTAAGTTTGAATCAAATTTCTTCACTCAAAAGGTCTTGGAAGTAGGTCCATGACATTATAAAAATATGCCATTATTTCTTAAAAAATGGAAGTCTAGCATTTCGACGGATGGATTAAAACAAAAATGAATTATGCTATGGATTAATATCCATAACGTTCCCTTGGAATACTAGTCCACTAAAGGGTTAATTCATTCTGGAAGTTATGTTGGCAGACCCTTATGTATGGATGAAGCAATGATTAGGCTAAAGAGAAATAGTTATGTCATTATCTGTGTAATTGTTAACGTTAATCAAGTTTTCCAAAGTTAATTCCTCTCATAAGGCTAGGAGAAAACGATCAAATGGTGGAAGACTTTATCATTATTCCTATCAATGAAGGCATAACTTGGAAAACAAGGAGAAAAAATAGATACCTACTATCGTGAAGTTTCTGAGAGATGATTTTCAAGAACTTAGCCACTTGACAAGCTTACGTAAGAGAATGTTGACAATGTTGAAGAGCCTAAGAAAATTACAATAAAATAAACACAAGTGCAACTCTTGGAAAGAGATGATCTCATAGAATGAACAAAAGAGGTACATTTCAGAGTTAGATATGGGAAATGGAGCTTTTATAGTTAATATACAATTGAAAATTTGTCAAATGGATGTGATCATAGATATAGGCCTCGTTTGGTGAAGAGCTGATCAGCTCTTTTTTAGCTGGTCAACTCTTTATAGCTTGTTGACTTTGAAAAGAAGCTAAAAATTTTGTTTGGTAAACAGCTGGTTGGGTTGGCTGATTCAACCCAACCAGCTCCTCTATAGAAGCATTTTACCCCCCATCAACTAATATTTTTTGGCTTTTTCTCCATTTTGCCCTCGGTACTCTTAAGTCTATTGCGTCTCGTTTTTTCCAGATTATTCTTCCCCCTTTTGTTGCGTTACTCTCGTTTTCTCTCACCATCTCACCCTCATGCGATCTCGTTTCCTTGCTTCATTCGTTTACTCCCACGCATCAACGAAGGAGAGCAGACCAAATGGAGAGAAGGTTTGAAGTCGATTTCGGTGCCACGGAGGAGTTCAGCCTCAACGTAGAAAAGGAAGAAAGTGGCATTGTCGATGAAAGACCGTCTGGTAAGAGGTAGCTTCCTCTTGATTTCCGGTTGGCTTTCTTGTTTTTAGGATAAAGTTTGGTTTTTTTTTTGTTTTTGCTACTAGTGGTCGTTTTTGGTTCGTGGGTCGTCCGGATTTTAGATCTGCCTGAACTAGGAATCTCTTGTTTTTTTGTTGGATTTTACTATGTGTTAGGATTTATTTTAAATATATCCTATCTTTATTTTTGGCATTTTTATTGGACAAAGGAATTATTATATGCCTTG
>JANVCQ010000232.1:8690273-8701936 GCA_025531925.1 Erythroxylum plowmanianum | reverse complement strand
ATTCTCCACCAAATCAGGGAGAAAATCAGGGAGTATATGTTAGTTTAATCTGTATAAATGTAGACTTCTTGTAAACACAAATTAGTGTGAAATACAAATCGAGTTCAACAATCGAACTTTTCTTCTCTCAGTTTTTTCACGCATATCATCGGACCTTAATATGGCATTCAACATTAAAGTTAAGAAACACATTTTCATTCATATGCAAATGCACATCCATAACACATTTATCATCGGACCGTGGTCCAGCATTTAACAATCAAATTATGTACACTTATTTTAATCCAATTCACATACAAGGAGCACTTCAATGTTCTCACATTTATGAAACTCCTCGGACATATATTGTCCAGAACCAACACATTCACATTGCATAATCATTCAATTCATAACTTTAACAAATCAAATGATAAAGTAAGACCATCTTGGTCTACTCACAGTACGCTCCAGATTAGCATTAGCTTCCCTGATCTGAAAACATCTGAAGGCGAATGTTTAACCTGCACGTCACAATTATGCAATATGCACGTTACACACACATTAATAATTGCACAATCACATAAACATTCGGTTTTACACATATGCATATGTGTAATGTATAATGCATGCTTAATGACAATCCTGAGTATTTATCCATTAGGGTCATCACAAAACCAATCCCACATGAAAACTCATCTAAATATAATTCATACTTAGGTTTATACCTCACTAAAACCATTAAAACACAATTCATTTCTCATTGGCTTACTTTTAGATTTTTCCAAGACACTCTTTCGTGTCCACTATTCATGTTCAATCAGAAAGTGAAAATGATGTAATTTGGTCATACTCTCTTCTATAAAATTTCTCTCCCATCTCTTAAGGTTCTAATGACACCAAAATCGTTCAATTTGGTTTAGAATTCTAAAAGTTAGGGCCCAAATCTTTTCAGACTGTAATTAAACTGAAATAGTACACTATACCCAACTTCCATCTAGAAATTGTCAGCCTTTTGGACTGAATTAAAATTATATTCCTTCAGATCATTGGTAGCCCTATGTCTCTAGTTTGTTTTGAAATAAGAATAACCTTATTTGGAGGTCGGATAACAAAGTTATGGCCGAACAAATCAAACAAAGTTTTGTCCTCAATCATATTGAACCTGTTTCGGGACCATTAGCATATCTTTCTCTATAGATATCATATTAAGGTCATTATTAGACGGTTTGAAAGAGGACTTATAGATCTTAAAATTTTATGAAGATTTTGAGGATAGATTCTATCATCTAGAGGGTCAAAATTGGACCATAAGATATAAGATGAGCAATAACCAGAAGAAGTTTATGAACAGTGCACAGAAGATGTTTAACAATTAGCATAACTTTCTCTAGAGATATCAGATCAAGGTCCCCTTAGATGATTTGAAAGAGGACTTCAAGATCTACAACTTTCATAAAGGCTTTGAAGATAGATTATATTATCTAGAGGGTCAAAATTAGACTAGAAGATGTAAGATGAATAGTACCTAGAAGGAGTTTATGAACAGTATATAGAAGAAGTTTTGGTCAACATAAGAAGAAGCAAAAGGTCAACCTAAGAAGATGTTTCGGTCAACATTAGAAAAAGCAGAAGGTCAACCTAAGAAGATGTTTTGGTCAACATAAGAAGATGTTTCGGTCAACATAAGAAAAAGCAGAAGGTCAACCTAAAACGATGTTTCGATCAACATAAGAAGATGTTTCGGTCAACATAAGAAGAAGCAGAAGGTCAACCTAAGAAGATGTTTTGTTCAACATAAGAAGATGTTTCGGTTAACATAAGAAGAAGCAGAAGGTCAACCTAAGAAGAAGTAGAAGATCAACCTGAGAAGATATCTCAGTCTACAGTGCATAAGAAGATGTTACTTCTAATAGGTCTTCCTCACATCCCCAAACGTTCTAAATCACTAACTAAACTCTCCAGAGCACCTCCACTTATAAAGATCATAACTTTCGACTCAAATGTCCAAAAATTACTTACTATATACCGTTGGAAAGCTAGAAAGATAAGCTACAACTGTTTAGAATACAATTTTGTCTAATTTAGCCTAAATCAATCAGTTTTTCTCCTAAAGTTAGAACACGAAATTTACCTCTACGAAAGACTTGAGAATTTGCACTGTGCAAACTTGGAATGTCCTGAACATAACCATTCAGCTACCAAATTGACTTCACTAAACTCTTAAATATCAACTCAATAGGGTTTTCAACTGAAAATCTCATAAAGAAAAATCACTAAAATTGGTTCTAGAATACTTAAACCCATGCATTTTCTAACTCCATAAACTAAAACCCTTCCAAAAATTCAAAAAATTCAAAATGATCTTACCTTGATTCTTCACCAAATGAAGAGTCCTTTGGCTCAAATAGAAGCTCTTCTCTTCCTCTTCCTTTTTCCCTTCTTGAACAACCTCAAAATATCTCTTGAAGGCTAAGAAAATTGAAACCCTAGCTTGTTTTCTCTTCTTTCTCTTCTTCTCTCCTTCTTTTCGTATTTCTCTCTCTTCTTCATAACACTGTCTTCTTTTTCTCTTCAATTCATGCTTTCCTTCGCCCCCTCCCCCCCCGCTTTTTAAAAAGTAAGACTACATTTCTTTCTTCCATTCTACCCTTAAAGAGCCCAAAAAGCCCCTTTTACCCTTCCTTATAGGTTTATGTTCTTTTAACCTTAAGTGTCTTGCCGAAAACACCCCTTGAACATTCTTATAACCTTTACACTTTAGTTCAATCAACCTATATCATATAATCTTTCTAACATCAACATAATAATTAATTTCCATAAAATTTTATAAAGACCTCATAATTAATGTAAATCATACTTATTCATCAAGAAGAAAATTTTAGGGGCCAACATTTCTCAATATACTCACATTTACAAACAATTATATCCGGAATGTCAATGAATGCATGTATCGTCATTTGCATGTACGAAGATTCAATATTCATGTGTATGTGCATATCACATAATGCATGAGCATGAAATATGTTCCCTAATTTCTCAGTCATCTCTCGCATTTGTTATTTTAGCCTTAACATGGGTAACGAGATGTTACATTACCATCTTGTCCAAATCTATGTGGGAGTTTAGCTGTTCTTATCGCCATCTTTAGCTTTGTCAGTTGCATCCCTTGGCAGTAATCTCTCGCATTTGTTATTTTAACCTTAACATAGGTAACGAGATGTTACATTACCAACTTCCAAGGGATGCAACTGATAGAGCTAAAGATGGCAATAAGAACAGCTAAAATCCCACGTAGATTCAGACAAGATGGTTTCAATCAAAGAAAACAAAAGGATGATTCAATGTCTAGAGACTGCAGCATTAAATCACAGTTAGGTTAAAAACTCCTAACTCGTTCCACACCTAATAAATTTTCTTAAAAACTTTTTCTCTTATTTTATTTTAACCAACCCACTCACACACGTAACTATTTTAATATTTATTTAAAACTTTTTACTCACCAATAAATTTTTTATTTTTAATTATAATTAATTTACTATTTTTCACGCAGAAAAATAAACTAATTAAATTTCAATTGACAAAAACAAGATTTATTTAAATTTTGCTTAATTAAAATTAAAATTTTTAGATTCTTTTAAATTTGTTACTTGACTTAATAATTCACATTTAATTTAAAATAAAAAATATTTACATTAAAATAAGAAAAAATATATTTGCGCTTAAAATACGTTATTTATTTCAAATTATTTGTCACGAACATCGTGAACATTTGTAGTCGCGGGTGTTACTTAAATAAGTCACACCGTAACTCAAATCCAATTATACTCACAGGTGTGACTTAAATAAGTCAAACTTGTGACTCAATTAATACTTATTAGGATAATTAATTCAATTATTCTTATATAATTAATCATTTAATCTGTTCATATAATTAATAATTATTATGATATGATCAATAAATTATATATATATATATAATGTTATTATACAAATTTAGTATATAATAATGAATCATAATAACCAATTAATATCAATACATACTATTTAAATATACTATAATTATTGTTAATTAATAGTTATTATTATATAATCAATTAATTACATAATATATATATATATATATATATATAACATTGTTATTATACATATTTAAAATATAATAATAAATTTTAGTAAACAATTAACATCGATACATACTATTTAAATATACTATAATCATTGTTAATTATTTAATTTTTATATTATTATTAGTTATTAGAATATAATAAATAAATTCAATTTTATTAGTAACTACTGGTATATGACTTATTGTTTTATTTGTTAAAATAGGGTAACTTCATTAAGTTGGCAATTTTAATATTTCGTATATATCTTACCGCACTGATGAATATTTTTAATTATTATGAATTATTATCATAACTGTCAAAAAGCACTTCAAAGCTCGCGATCGTACAACTACATGATCGCGACTCTGGAGAAGCACTTCCGAACTAACGATTGTACAACCGCGCGATTGCGACTTCGAAGTTATACGAAAAGAAAAGTATCTCAAACACCTCTTCTTCTTTTCAACATAACTTATTTTCCCCTGACTTCCAAATGAAATGCCATTTGAATCAATAGCCAAATTTTTAATATTTTATTTTAATTTTTCACTTTTAGCATTCTAAGTTACATGTTTTCAATTAGTCACAATTAATAATGATACTATGGTACTATGGTACTTGGGTACTTGGGAACTAGCATTCTAAATTACAGGTTTCAAACTATGCTACTCGGGAAGTACATGGAAGTAGAATGAGGTTGGTATCCTAGTGGTCAAGGAACTATTAAATAGAGTGGTGGGGATTATAAGGGTAAATGATAGGATTATGATGGCTAAAATTTTTTTCAGCAATGTGGTTATCAATGTCGTTTGTGCGTGTGCACCTTAAGCGGGTTCAGATATACAACAAAAACGTCTGTTCAGGGAGGCGCTAAAGGGGGTGCCGCTACAATTCTTTAAAACGGAGCAGATCATCCTTGGAGGTGATTTTAATGGACATATAGGGGCTGGTACTAACTGATATACAGTAGCCCATGGGGGCTTCAGATACGGCATTAGAAATGATAATGGGATTGCTTTATTGGACTTAGCCGTAGCGTATGAGTTAGTCATAGCTAATTCCCTATTTAAGAAAACCAAAGTGCACTTGGTAACTTTTCAGAGTAGCACCTCTAAGACACAAATAAAATATCTCTTTGTTAGGAAAAGTGCCAAATCATGGTGTAAAGATTGCAAAATACCACCGGCTGCATGCATATCGACTCAACATAAATTGCTAGTTTTGGATTTCGAGATTAAAGGATGGAGTTCATAGTTTTTAACTATGCATTGTCATAGAATTAAGTGGTGGAGGTTAAAAGGGTACAAAATGGAACCATTTAGGACACAAATTCTATTAAATGCAACATGATCTGTGAGTGGGGATGCCAACCTAATGTGGGAGGGAATAGCATCTGTAGTGCGTGCAACTGCCACAATATACCTAAGGGTATCCAAATGGGTACTCAAAGGGCAGGGAGGAGGGCGGATGGAAGCTTAGTGGTGGTCGGACGAGGTCTAGGGGACGGTTAAGGAAAAAAAGGGAGCTTTTAAAGATCTTTTAGCTAGTTTAATGGAGGCAGAGAGGGAAATTAACAGAGTAAGGTATAGATTGGCAAAATAGGAGGCTAAGAAAACTATCGCATTGGCTATAGGGGAAGCTTATGATACTATGTATAGGGACTTAGATAGGGTAAGGGGAGCACAAAAGATTTTCAAGCTAGCACAGGATAGGGCACGTGGTACAAATGATTTCAACCAAGTTTGTTGTATACATGATTAAACAGAACTGGTACTCACAGAGACCCAAGACATCAAGAGGAGATGGCAGAGATACTTTTATGACCTATATAACAAAGAGATAGTGGGCAATGTAGGGTTAGGAGAACCCTTTGTAACGGGGCATGTTCATGACAGGTGTACTTAGGTAAGGATTACGAAAGATGAAATTACAAAGGTGTTAAGAGGGATGGGGAGTGGGAGGGTCATAGGGCCAGACAAGATCCTTATAGAGGTATGGAAATAGTTAGGAGTTGTTGGTATTGAATGGTTAGTCCAACTCTTCAATATGATTTTAGAGTCAGCCAAAATGCCAGATGAATGGAGATTAAGTAGGTTGATCCCCTTATACAAGGCCAAAGGGGACATCCAATAATGTCATAACTATAAAGGCATCAAACTATTAAGTCATACCATGAAGCTGTAGGAGAAGGTAACTGAAAAGAGAATTCGGAGAGCTGCTTCTATATCAGCTAACCAATTTGGATTTATGCCTGATAGGTCCACAGCAGAAGTGATACATCTACTCTGTAGACTCATGGAATGCTACAGGGAACGAAAATAGGATTTGCATATAGTTTTTATTGATTTGGAGAAGGCATATGACAGGGTTCCTAGAGACCTCTTATGGAGGTGTCTGGAGGCCAAGGGCATTCCTATTACCTATATTAAAGTAATTAGGGATATGTATGCACGAGCATTAACTAGCATAAGGACGATAAGAGGTGACACAGAAGTGTTTTCTATTAGTGTTGGCCTCCACTAAGGAACTGCGTTAAGTCCTTTGTTATTCACATTAGTGTTAGATGAAATTACCAAACATATTCAAGTAGAGATACCTTGGCGTATGTTATTTGCAGACGATATAGTCCTAGTAGATGAGACCAAGTAGGGGGTCAATGCTAAGTTAGAATGCTAGAGAGATGCGTTAGAATCGAAAGGTTTTAAAATGAGCAGGTCTAAGACGAAGTATTTAGAATGCAACTTTTCGGGAAACCAGATGGTACATGGAGTGATGGTAGCAATTGGTAACGATGTCATAACTTAGAGGATGAATTTTAAGTATATCGGGTCTGTCATTCAAAGTGATGGTAATATCGATGCCGATATAGTTCATTGTATTAGATCATGATGGGCCAAATGGAGAGGCGCATCAGGGATTTTATGTGACAGAAAGATTCCTTTAAAACTCAAGGGGAAATTTTATAAAACGGTGATTCATCCAACCATTTTATATGGGGCAAATTGTTGGCTTGCCAAACGTAGGCATATAAAACAGTTATTGGTAGCAGAAATGTGTATACTTCGGTGGGTGTGTGACATTACCAGGAGAGATAAGGTCTGGAATCGGGTGGTGAGAGACAGACTACAGGTAGCCATCTTTGCCGACAAGTTGAGAGAGATTAGGCTTAGGTGGTATGGGCATGTGTGTAGGAGGCCCTCGAATGCTCCGGTACGAAGCTGTGAGGGAATAACACTTAGTGAATATAAGAGGAGAAGAGGGAGGCCTTACAAGAACTGGTGGGAAGTGATCAAGGAGGAAATGTCAAAGTTGGCCCTTAATGAGGTAGTAGCTCGAAATAAAAACGTTTAGCGTGATCAGATAAGGGTAAAGGATTAACCGTTAAAGTTAACCAGAACAGTACAATAGTTAGTAGGAGATGAGGTGTCACAATGCACAGATTAGCACGTAGGTAGTTATAGCCAACGCCCTCTCTCTCCTTTATTCAGGTGAGTTTTAGTCAAGGTTTACCGTCTTTAGACTTGGCTTCACAGGACAGGTGTGGGGGGATAGTAGGATGTCTTTTTGGCAGGGTCTCTGAGGAAGGTCTCCTTACTTACTTAAAGACAAGAAGGGATGGACTTTGTAGCCTATTAGGTACTCGCAAATCTGGACTCCATCAGGGATTCCTCATTACTTGTATTTTCATTTATTTTATGTTTTTATTGTAACTTTAGGTCCATAGATTTTTTCCATGCTAGTTTTTCCTTTGCTCTATAACCTGCATCAATATTATATTATCTCATTTGTATGTGGGTCCACCGGAAACAACCTCTCTACTATGTAGGGGTAAGGTTGCGTACTCTTGGACCTCCCCAGACCTCACTTCATTGCAGAATTTCGGATTGGGTGATGATGATGATATAATTAATTAGATGAGTACTAAAATATAATTAATTGATAGGAAAAATACCCTTAATAATTCAAAATTGATACCCAAATAATTTTTTATTCAATATAACTGATATATAATTTATTTACTATTTAAGTTACAATTAATACATTGATTACCTATTAATGTTAATATTTACTATACATTTTATTCCATTAATGATTATTATTAATATTATTAATTTTTATATAATTTATATATATTAGTTATTGATTACAAGAAAAACAAATTTAAAGAGGAATGTCACGGGAAGTCACACTCGACAATAGGCGTGAGTAATTATAAGCATATTGTGGAGTGTGACTTAGAGTCACAGGCAAGATTTATTTTTGGGTCCCATTTTTACTAAATATTTTTTCTTCCTATAATATAAATATGCTTATAGTTAAATAATAGTTGATGAATTTATTTTGATATAATTAATAATTATTATTATATAATCAATTAATTATATATAAATATGTATACTAACATTATTATATATATATATAGTACACTTTATATTAATTCGAATTATTTTAATATACTTAGATATTATCAATTTTGATATGATATAAATAAACTTATACATAAATAATTTGTCAATATTAATATTTCATTGATATGTTATTGTATTAATAATTATTGTGATTATTATTAATTATTATATAGTTTATATGAGTGAAAATTTTCATCCTATTGACGTATAATTAATTTTGATATAATTAATACTTATTATAATATAATCAATTAATTATATTAAAATTATTTAATATATACATATATACATATATATATATATATATATAAAACATATTATATTATAAGAAAACCAAAGTCACGCTCGTGCAAATGCACGAGGGTGACATAGGGTGACATATATATATATATATAACTTGAGAAGTCACCCTCGTGCAAAAGGTGTAAAAGATTTTATTCCACCCTACCTTCAACTCGAGTTTTAGGCAGCAAAGTGGTATCAGAGCTTCCAGGTGGATAGTCATAGGCAGCCCCACGTCTCGTGTTCGAATCCCAGCACAACCACTGGTTCCGAACTAGTCTGTGAAACAGCGAAGTGTGGTGGGTGTAAAAGATTTGATTCATCCCTACCTTCAACTCGAGTTTTGGGTAGCAAAGTTCGCGGCTTATAAGATTTGATTATGCCCTACCTTCAACTCGAGCTTTGAGTAGATCAGTGGTATCAAAGCTTACAGGTGACTCCCACGTCTTGTGTTCGAATCGCAGTAAAAACCATCCTGCATTCCAACAGTACTGGGACTAGTAGTTCGGCTTCAGAAGCTTGGACTGCCGCAGAAACGTGGGGGGCATATAAGATTTGGTTCCGCCCTACCTTCAACTCGAGTTTTGGGTAGCTCAAGTGTAAAAGATTTGATTATGTCCTACCTTCAACTCGAGTTTTGGGTAGCAAAGTGGTATCAGAGCTTCCAGGTGGATAGTCCTGGGCAGCCCCACGTCTCATGTTCGAGTCCCAGCACAACCACTGGTTTCGAACTAGCATGTGAAGCAGCGAAGCGTGATGGGTGTAAAAGATTTGATTCCGCCCTACCTTCAACTCGAGTTTTGGGTAGCAACAATGTTTTCCAAATTTTTCAACTATGGTTTTTGAATTTTGTTTTGGGTTAATAAATCAGTAACTAATTGTAATAATGTTGTTTGTTTTTGTAATAATTCTACCATTTGATATTCTAGTTGTATATGTTGTTCTTTGATTTCATGTATATCTTGACTGATACTCATAATGTTTGCTTTAAATAGGTGGTTAAATCAGCATTTTGGTTCTGAAGATCAGTAATTTTGTTTGAAGTTTCTATTGCAGAGGAACATGCTATAATGGGATTTGTTATTTGTATATTATATTTTTTAGGTTCGTAGACTCAAAGGGATCTTTCAATTCTTACTGAATGAGATCTAATTAAAGGAGTAGTGGTTAACGAAGATGAAATATCTGAAAAGGAATGTCTTTTATTAATAGGATATTGTATAGTGGGTAGAGTTCTTAATTTTGTTTTAAAATTTGTTACTACTTTTGCAACATCATTAAAAAGTTGATCAACATATATTTTTTCTATATTTTTAAACTCGACACTATGATGAGAATTTGTTAAAGCATAACTAATTTGATAAGTAATTGAAAAAGGATATTGACCTGTGGTCATTAAATTTTCATTATAAAATTTTTATGGAATTGCTATAGCATCTTCTAAATTTTTTGATTTTAAAGGAAGTCCTATTTTTAAATGTATATTAAATTTTATCTTACTATAAGCTAAATTTCCATTCATTACACCTATAATTTGATCATTCAAATTGGTCATTCGTTCAACAAGAATAGCCATTCGTATAAGGGAATCAATTCCTTCTTGAAATGTAGATTTTAATAATATCTGAATAGTAGAGAGATGTATATATCCTATTTTAATTCTTTTTTTTATAGGAATTGTTTGTAATTGTTTAGAAATTTGTTCTTGATTAATAAGATTTATACGAATATGTCCATTACATTGACTATCCTAATGGGAGTGTCATGAACAAGTTTTCCAAAATAAATAATATTTTGACGATTGATAAGTTTATTAAAGATTGAGGTTTTATGAATATCTTCTCCTGCTTTTAAATTTAATAGTGTTTTAGCGATTTGTTTTAATTTATCATTAGATAAAAGTGTATTTATATGAAAGGTGCCTACTGCTTCGTGTAATTCTATATTGTCTACATCTAAAATATTTTGAGTTTGTTCAGTCATATCTATGCCAAGGATTATGTATTTTATGATCTAAAAGGAGTTTTTCAAAATGATTTAATTGTTCAATATTGATGTAATTGTCTTTCTAAATCCAATTCTTCTTGTATAGGTTGTAAAGATTAAAGATTAAAGATCAAAGTTCGAAGGTAATTATACTGATCTGTCCAATATTGAAGTTTTATAAAATGTTGATGCTTCATATATTCTAAGTCTTCTATCTGTGTTTCTAATTGTTGACAAATACAACAATTAGATTATTGACAGATAGAACAATGATAATAATGATAATAATGAAAAGACATATCTATCTATTATCTATTCTACTAATTGTTCTAAATTATGGTAATCTATATCAGGACCAAATAATTTATCTAAAAGATGTTGAAACATAAGAGGTGTAAATCCATATCTATCATATGAGAAAAAGTAGTCATTTAATTCGAAGGAAGGAAATGCAATTGCACAGGCAACTAAATAAAAGATGAGTAAATAAATGAGAATACAGAGAAAAATAAACTTAGTAAAGGCAATATAGTGTGAATACAGAGAAAAATAAAATTAATGAAAGTTGATAATTGAATCATGATAAAGATAGCAAAATGATGGACAATCAATTATTTTGTAAATTTCTGTTAATAAATTGATTTAACTTTTCTATGATATGGATAATAAGTTCAATTTTCCTTTTGCATTCTTTTAAATGTTCTATGTTATTATTATATGCCATATCTTCATGTATCACATCAATATAACTATCTAAATTTATTTTTAGTTCTTGAATTTTATTTCTGGGTCCATCTAATTCAGTGACATAAATTCCTTCACCAATTCGTCTAATATATTGATCTTCCATTTAACAAATGAGTTTGGAATGTTAAACTATACAAGAATATCTTTAAGATTA
>JANVCQ010000232.1:8675153-8687956 GCA_025531925.1 Erythroxylum plowmanianum | reverse complement strand
AACACTCTAGAATTTTCCGTCTTGTAGTAGATGAAAGTGTGAATGTACTGCTGATGTGATTCAATGACAGTCACCTCTACTGAATCTTCCTCATAGACAATAATAATTCTCCCATACACATGGTTGTGATGGTTTACACATGGTTGTGATGGTTTGAAATAAGTTTCCATTTCCTACCTAAGCAATATAGCTTGTGCAAGTTTATTTCCTTAAGTTTAGTTTCCAAAAGACAAAAAACCTGAGGCTTATCCTTTAGGACAAAATCCCTCAGAGCATTCAGCTTAGAGGGGTGGTTTATTCCACGTACATTCCAAACTATCATTGTCATGGAATATTGTTTTTGCTCTTGGAGCCTTTCCTACTACTCCTATTGCTTTTCCTTAAGGCCATCTGTTCATCCTCTAGAATTCCATCTTTCGGCCGAGTTGACTGTTGGGAGATAGGATCCGATTGTTGGGAGATAGATCCCCTTCTACTGATGTAGTGGCTTCAATGTCCTGACCTTTAGCTACCTCTGCCATATGAATATTATTTGTATCCCCTGAAGGAAGCATTACTGCCCCACTACTCTTATCCAAGTTTTGGCCAAGAGTTCCTTGGCTATTTTCCTCATTAATGAGGGGGTCTTTTTTCAAGTGAATTGGAATAGGAGTGTCTGTAACCTGGTCAACCTTCCCTTCCTCCTCTATGCTGTCCAAATTAGGTCTGATTGTGCCAGTCACCTCCTAATAATCTCCACTTGTAAAAGTTTTCCTGGTAGGTTTCCATGCCTTTCCTTGAGCTTTCAATGAAGGTTTCCACTAGTATGTAACCAATACTCTATCTTCTCTAAGAGTGTTCTCATTTGCCAACCTTAAAATAGGAATGCTATCCTTCATATCTTTGGAGATGTCCATACTTACACACATCCGAGCAAACCCAACCCTTTTCCTCATAGCTGTGTTCTCATCCATACATAAAGGTTTCCCAAAAAAACTAGCTAGCATACTCAATTCTTTGGTTGTCCAATATTCCAATGGAATATTATGAATGTTAACCCATAAGGGAATGTTCTTTACCTTAATTTTTTCAAGCTCCATTCCCGGCTGCCATCTTTATAGGAAGAGTGGAAGTTGTGAGACATGCTAAGGACCCTCTTCAATTATGTTTTGAGCTTCTGTTTTGGAGGAGAAAGTGAAGATAATATTATCTTCCTCGGTGAGCATAACCTCCAATAAGCCTCTCCCTTTCCAATTCCTTTGATGCCATGCTTAAATCACTGGGAAGGATGGTCTTTTATCCATGAAAAACCCAACTAGAGTGGACTCCCCAGATTTAGTCCCTTCCTGTAGGGTTTCCAGTGGAGGAGCAACAATGAGTTTCCCTTCCAATTCCACTGGAGGGCAAAAAACTAAGGAGAATTCATTCTTTTCTCCTACAACTTGTTTCCATGTCCTCCTAGCTCTAATGGAGGATATTCCTGCTGCAGGTTCTTGTTTCAGTGGAAGGGGCTCAGAGGTGGGAAAGTTTGATTTAGGGAGTGGAGGGGGGGAGGAGGAGGAAGACTGAGCAGAAAAAGCTCTGGCTGGGGAGGAGATAGGCGGAGGAAAGGGGTTGGGAGTTGCAGAGGAAGATGGGGAGTGCAAGGGTAGAGGGGGAAAGTCAGAAAGATTGGGAGGAGTCTGTTCTATCATATTTCTAGAAGAGGAAAGGAGGCTACTTTTCAAAAAGCATGCAGGAAAAGTAGTGCAGGTAAATGGGATAAACAGAGGCAGGAAATATGAAAAATCTAAGGAAAGACAGCAGTGCCCTTGGAACCAGGCAACTGTTGAAGAGAGAGGGGGAAGGAGGAATGTGAAGGATGTAGGAAAAGAAAGCAGGAAGGCAGGAGAACATGAAATTGAAGAATCTGGAGCAAGCTGGAAGGGTAAAGAAGAACAAAGGAATAAGGGAATGGGGATTAGAAGGAAGAAACAGGCTGTAGGAAGGAGATGAAAGGGAAGTAGGCTAGTGAGAAGGAGGATCTTCTCTCTCTAACCCATTTCATGTCTAGACCATTGCCAAATGGTCTATTTTAATGCTATGGAAACTAAATATATAGGGAGAAAAATGTTTAGAAGACATTAAAACCTAAATTGAATGTTTTCTATATGAAAATTACAGAACAAGTGGAGATCGTCGTATAATTTATTTTTGGATTGATTTGTTTGCCTATTTTTAGACCCACCATGGGCTTAACCCAAATTGCACCATTTTGAGTTTTTCACTTCCATTCTTTTACTGAATCATATATCAAAATCTTTTTGAAGGTTTAAGAAACTTTTTATACACCTAGAAATAAATGAAATATGATCTACCATATTTGAATTAGGTGATTAAACATTAGAATTTAAGACTGAGCCTAATGTATGCTAAAGAAAATTTAGATGTATATAGATGATTTGTATGCATATTTATTGCTTATATGTGTATAGTATAACTATACAAGTTCACATACTAATTTTGTGAAGATAATTAAGTACAATTTAACATGTTTTATATTTAAATGAGGTATAGGATTACCTAAAGAAATACAACTAAACAAAACATATACAAAATAAATCATACGAATACTTATGCTTTGAATACTATCCTAATGGTGATAAGTTATGACTTACATATTTGAACTTAAAAACAGATTTTATGTTTTCAAATGAATATCATGTGATTTTTCAATATATTAATTATGAAATTGACAAATGATTAAAAGAAATATTACAGTGCCTACTTCATTGTCTTGGTGATGGATATATAGGCATGCCTGTAGGGTTACACCGTAGCTGGTACAGTTTGACTATAAAATGTAACATCCCCTATACGGAACCTACAACCAACTACACACATGAAACCCAAATTCATGACATAGAATTATATTCATTTATAAGGATTGTCATCACTTATTTATCTATTCGATGTTGTAATATACATATTACAAAATTTCTTATTCTTTAACATTATCATTTAAAAGTAGTATTACATCATTATATTTATATGGTAATCTAAAAGAGATATTACACATAACTTAAATTTTTAATTGCAAACTATTAAGAAACTACAATTTCATTCATTACATATACATCCATTCTTTAATCAAAAGACACTTTCACTTCTAATGGTTGGCCTTGGTCCCTACAGATGATTCCTGTGCCTTACTTTTGTTACTTGAATCTACACGGATTAACACCCGTGCTAATCTTGAAAACTTAGTAGGGAAATACTTAATTTGGATGACCACTCACATCAATCATTCGCTAAGCACACACACATTCATGAATATCATAAACTCATGTAAACAATGATGAACCAATTAAGTAAAGTACATAGTACAAATATGCTTCAACCATATGCCATAAATTTACATTTATAAGTCAAATATTAATTTCCAAAGCTCATCAATATAAATTATTCATATTATCATATTGTATCTCTTATTTATAACTGTTTAATTTCCTTTCTATGTTAGGCCTGCACATTCTTGTGGATGTGGATAATGGGAGCTATGGATATTCGAAGATATCAAACTATGTATGCTTGAAGTCATCTAACTATAAATACTCGAAAGTATCGAACTCTGGATACCCAGAGGTATAGAACTGTAGAGACCCTATCATCTCGAAATCAAGACACTAGTGTTGTCAAACTATAGCAACTGCACTATAACCCTATAGACTTGCCTATTTATCCATCACTAAGACAATGAAATAGGCACTGTAACATTTCCTTTAATCATTTTCCAATTTCATAATTAATATATTAACAAGTCGCGTGATATTCATTTGAAAATATAAAATATGTTTTTAAGTTCATACATTCAACTCATACCTTATCACCATTAGGATAGTATTCAAATCACAAGTACTCGTATGATTTATTTTGTTTATGCTTTGTTCAGTTTTCTTTCTTTAAGTACATTCACATAATTCCAGTATATAAATTCCTATACCCCATTTAAATAAAAAAAACATGTTAAATTGTACTTAATTATCTTCACAAAATTAGTCTGTGAACTTGTATAGCCATACTACAGACATATAAGCAATAAATATGCATATAAATTATCTATGTACATGTAAATTTTCTTTAGCATCCATTATGCTCAATCTTAAATTTCAATGTTAATTACCCAATTTACATATGGTAAGTCATATTTTATTTATTTCTAGGTTTATGAAAAGTTTCATAAACATTAAAAAAAGGTTGCAATACAATTTGTAAAAAAACGGAAGCGAAAAACTCAAAATAGTGCAATTTGGGCTAAGCCTATAGTAGGTCTAAAAATAGGCAAACAAATTAGTCTAAAAAGAAATTACATGATGGTCTCCACTTTTTCTATATTTTTCACATAGATAAAATTCAATTTAGGCGTTGAGATCTTCTGAAAATTTGTCTCCCTATATCTCTAGTTTCCATATCACCAAAGATAAGACCTTGTGGACTTCTAAACCATGAGACATGCACCAAACATCACAAGCTACTCCAATACAGGGGCAACATTAGGTCACCATTTTTGGTCTCAATTTTCAATATCATAAAGCCAAAATTAAGTCTAAATATCTTCTAGAGATTTTTAGTTATATGTCTTAAGTTTCATTTCCAATTATAATAATATAATTTGGAGGGCTATAGGCCCAGTTATAGTCAAGACAATGGGGCTGGTTCAAGGGAACCAAGAACTTAAGACAGGATTTCACTAAATGTTACTATCTTGTCGTATTCAACCAATTCCATGCAAAGTAAAACCAAGACATCATTCTAGAACCCATTCCATGTCCAAATCAATCTTTGTATACATTTAAATATGTACACATACATAAATTAACTAAATGTAGTCCCAAATATTGAAATTTGTCAATTAGCTCTTCTTCTAATGCTCTTCCTTCTCTTCTCCTTTATCTTTGCTTGATTCACAAACTAGAACACCACAAATACATATCTCAATCCCATATCCAACCTTATAATTCTGGCTCTTTATGAGCAAAGCAAGAAAGATGAAGGTGAGAAGAAAAACAGCAAACTTTTACCTTTATTTTTAGCTAGGATTAGCTTGATTCCTTATGCAAAATGATGTAATTAAGGAGATGGAATGGAGAGGAGATGAGAAGAGAAAATTTTGGAGATAAAACCCTACTTACACCCTCTTCCCTCTCTTCTACTCCCTTTTTCATGAAATTTCTAGTGTCAGATTCATGTTTCAATCCCATTGGACCATAAGTTATTTTTGGCAAAATTGCACTTTTGGTCCTTCTTCTTCCTTAGGTTCCCACATTGACACATAAAATCATCAATTGGTTTCATTCTAGTCCATCTTTCACATATAATTATTCATGTTCATGTCTAAATGAAGAAATTACCAATTTATCCCTATCTTTTAAATTAATTACCATCATGTCCCTTACTATGTTTAGATACACTTATGGCTTATTTGGTTAAGTGGAATAGTTATTCTATTACTGATATATTCTTGATGAATAGTTATTCCTTTATTTGGTTAGAAAATAACATATAGAATAACTACTCCAAATTTATGCACTTTAAGGTGTAGCTAAAGATATCTCCCCCTATCTTTACCTATTTCGTGTTTCACGGAATAGGTAAAGACAACCCTTCTCCCTCATATTATTATTATTGTTGTTGTTGTTGTTGTTGTTGTTGTTGTTGTTGTTGTTATTGTTGTTTTTGTTGTTGTTGTTATTAATTATTATTATTATTTATTAATTTTCTTTTTCTTCTTCTTATTATTATTAATTTTTTATCCTTGTTGTTGTTGTTGTTGTTATTCTTGTTGTTGTTATTGTTGTTGTTATTATTATTATTATTAATTTTTTATCATTATTAATTTTATAATAGTAGTAGTAGAAGTAGTAGTAGTAGTAATAATAATAGTATTAATAATAGTAGTAGTAGTAATAGTAGTAGTAATAGTAGTAGTAGTAGTAGTAGTAGTTCTAATAATAATAATAATAATAATAATAATAATAATAATAATAATGAAGATTATAATGGATATTTTGGTCTTTTTGTTAGTTATTCCTTTGTCATTCCAAATTTATATTTGCAAACCAAACATTGGTATATGTCATCCTTAGAAATTCTTAGGAGTAAACCAAACTAAATAATACTCGTTCTATTATATTCTTCATCTATTCTATTCCTTAGAATAACCATTACATCCTTATCTATTCTGGCAAGTGAACCAAACACCCTGCTAATTCTTTATGTTCACTTTTTAATTCACCCTAGACATACTATAATGCTGCTAGTGTAAATATTGAGGCCTCACATAAGTTCTTAGAGTGTCTAACTTAGACGATGAAACCAAGCCCTTAGGGCTTGTTTGAGACCATAAAGTGCTTTGTGAAAGTGATAAGACATAGTAAGGAAAATGATGATCTATGAAACCAGGAGTTACTGAGTTATGAAAACTAGTTCTTTAAGGTGACCATAAAGAAACACATTGTTGACATCAAGTTGACAAATTGAACAATTATTGAAAAGAGCAAGAGTAAGGATAAGACGGATGGTGGTGCATTTGACAACAAGGCTAAAAGTGCTAGTATGGTTAATTTTCGTTGTTTGATGATATCCCTTAACAATAAGGTGGGCTTTATAGTTCTATATAGAGTCATTACTTTTTTTGTGTGCAAAACTTATTTGCATCCTACAATATTAGCATGAGGTGGAGGGGAAATAAGAGACCATGTGTGATTGCCATGGAGGACAGTGAACTCATCAAGCATAGCCTATCGTTAGTGGAGAAATTTGATGGCTTATGTGAAAAAGGTTAGATCAAATGGAAGGGAGTGAAAGGTGGTAGAAAAGGTGACATAATCAGAGACAATTCATGGAATGGGAGTGTGATCACATGATCATGGGATGAGAGGAAGGAGGTGGTTAAAAGGTACAAGATTAGAAAGAGTCTTTAAAGGAAAGGGGGAAAGAAGAAAGAGGAAAGGGTAATGAAATGGGGGGATGAAAAAATGGAATGGGGATGGGTTTTTGTAGAGAAAGGAGTTTTTGAGGAAACAAACAAGATGAAAGATGCAAATTTTAGAAGTAATTGGTTCAAAGTAGCGATAGCCTTTATAGTAAGATGAATAACCAAGGAAGACACACGAGTAGAGCCTAGAAAATAAAAACAAATATAACTAAAAACATGAAGGTGAGAAAGAGAAGGTGGAGTGTGAAGAAGAATTTCATGTGGGGATATATTATGAATGACGTGTGGGTAAAAGATTAATAAGGTAAGAAGTAGTATAAAATGCTTCAAATTAGAAAAATTTGGGAAGAGAGGCATGATGAAGAAGTGTGAGTCTTATTTAAGTGATATGGCAAATTTTTCATTCAACAAAACCATTTTGCTAGGGAGTATAAGGGCAGAAAATACGAAGTATAATCCCATGAGAGGTTAGATAGATGGAAAAGGTGCCTTTGATAAGTTCAAGTACTCCATCATATTGAAAGGTTTTAATGATAGTAAATAAAAGATTCTCAGTAGTAGTTTTGGAAGTTTGAAAGTAAAGTAGGGCATGTGATTTATGAGATAAGGGAAAATTCCATATAAAGTGACTAAAATCATCAAAAATAATAATAAATTAGTGATAGTCAAAAAATGAGATATATGGTTAAAGTCCCACAAATGTCATAGTGAATAAGTTGTAAGGGTTATGTACAGATACGAGATAAGAGAGGAAAAGAAAGATGAATATTTTTCTTTAAAGATAAAAAGTACATGGAATAAAAACATTGGATTAATATGAAAAAATTTAGCCAAACTAAAGAGTGTAGATTGACATGGATGGCCTAGACATTGATGTTATAGATCAAGTAAGGTTGAAGAGATTGTAAAGGCAACACGATTCTTGAAATGCAAAGGACCTTTCATTATATAGACATTATTGTGGATAGGTCTTACGAGGAGTTGTATCTTAGTTTTGAGGTCCCTCACAGTATAACTAGAAGGATTAAATTCAATAAGAAAAGAATTATCAGTGACAAATTTAACAATAGATAATAAATTATTAGTGAGATAAGGAACAATTAAAATGTCACAAAGTTAAAGAGGAAGAGAACTAGTAGAAAGAGTAGAGGTACTAATAAAAGAAATGGAGATAGTATGTCAATTATCGACAAATGCTTGATTCAAACCATCATAAGGTAAGAATATTTCCACAATTTAATGATCACAGGTCATGTGGGTAGTACCCAAGTGTCACGTATCTATTTTGTTATATTGCTAGAGGTAAATTGTGAAGTACCTTGATTAGGCTAAATATTTATGGTAGAAAAGGCTATTGTAAGGATATTTGGATGACCTATTTTTGGATTTAGAGTATCTAAAGCAACAGTAGGCTGCAATATGTCCCCACTTTCAAAAAATCTGACCTGGGTATTTGTCTTGGATCTAAAAAAATTATTATTGAGCCTCTGTTGATATTAGACTTGGTTACTAAAGTGATTTGTGGAAGAGAGATTGGGCTAGTGAGTTAGATTTGTAGTAGGTCCATTTGAGTTAAATAAGGAGATCACGCCCAATGACCCATTTAGAGTAAAGGCCTGACCAGGAGAGGATGCTCTTCAACAATACTTAAAGACATCATCTCCTTGATGACCCCTCTAGTTTTGTGAGAGTGATCATAAATGTTATACAAGGAGTGATTGTGTGATGTGACAAGGGCAACCCTAGGACACGGTGGGGAATGAAGAGATTAAAAACATTGCTTGTGAATCAATAACATCACTCGAAGCTCTACAAAGGAAACAGAGGAATCCTGATATTCTATGACAATGATAAAGGACTCATACTCTATCGATAGTCTATTGAGGGTGAACAGAATAAGATCAACTTTAGAAATGTAAACGCCAACAACTAACTCATCAACGGTTGTGGAAACAAATGACATAAATTCAATAATTATGACCACCCTTTTCTTCAATGTGTGGAGTTTTTGACAAAGGAGGGAGCATTAGGACAAAGTTTATTGTATAAAGTGTTGTTGAAGAGCATGCCAAAGATCGGGAGCAGTGGAGCACCCAAAACCAAGCAGAGATATGAAGATGGTCAGAGAAGCTATGAAAAAATAGTAGACTAAATGATTAAAACGTTGCCACTTAAGGTATTATAAAGAAAAAGAATCTGCAGTTATGGGTGATGAGAGTGAGCATTTGACATATCCGTGAAGATCGAATGCTATCAACACTACTTGATCTTGTTTTCTTCATATAAGTTAATTCTTTGAATCTAAGGGTGTTGTGAGAAAGATTTGTATTTGGTAGGATTGGAGAGTTTGATTCTGTCATGGTTAAATTTAGATGAAGCTGAAGGAAATTAACACGAAATTACAGATTAATTTCATAATTAATCAATACAATTGATTAACCCTAGGATTGAAACATGCTATATTCAATAATTGTATGGACAAATACCTGGAAATTAAGGAACAATTGAGTTTATTATTGTTTTCTGTTAAGCGAAGTGACAGAGATGCAGAGGATTGACTATTGTTATTCTAAACCCTGATTAGAAACTCGTACAGTTCTCAATAAGGCGACTGTATTTAAGGTCGGTTAGCAGTAGAGCCTCCTGTGCACCGCAAAACATGGGTCAAGCCCACCCATCATAGCAAGCCCATGAACATAGGCCCAATGACATGTTTGAGAGATAACTACCAAGCCCAATTATCTTGACATCAAATTAAATCAAATTAATCGAGGTTTGTACAAAATTACGTTTATTATGCTAGTCCACAAAATTAATGATAAAATTCTATCATTCTCCCACTTGGACAACATAACCAACATCAATGAACAACAGAAACAAATCCTCAAATTAATATAACAATATGTGGCTATAATAGGATATCAAAGTAGAGTCAACAATCTCTTAATCATAAGTCCAAAATGAGGTTACAAGTAAATCAGACCCGATAGGAGTATTGATAACATATATGCAAGATACCCATATCTCGATGACCTAAACAGAATGTGTCATAAGGAAATGCACACAAAATGGTGATTCGGTTGTGCAATTCCAATCAAAAAGGCCCAAGCATCCACTCAAGATGCCAACTGAGATTTAACAAAATATCTCAAAACAACAAAATAAGATTGGGTACAAAATGTCTCCAAATAATGCCATATATAAACAAACATTTAAATGTATCTGTGCAGTATATCAATAATGTATATGGCAATAACAATAATAGCAACAATTATAAGCAAAAGTCTTTAGAATGAATAACAAAATAGTCAAATAAATGTTGCTATCAAAATTAACATAAAAGATAGGCTCCCACTAATCCAAGGCATTAAAAGATCTAAATAGACCCATACGAGTTACATGACTAATAAAAGCCTTAACAGTCAAGCCTTTGGTTAGAGGATCTGCCACCATAAGATCGGTGGGTATATACACTATACGAGTGTGAAACTCTTTGACCTTCTCTCTAACAAACATATACTTTGTATCAAAATGCTTCGAATGCTTGAAGTTCTTGCATATTTGAGAGAATCCCACCACAGCAGAGTTATCACAGTAAATGGTTAGAGGTCTGGAAGCACTCTCTACAAGATAAAGCTCAGAAATGAAATTCCTCAACCATATTGCCTATCAAGTACCTTCATAACAGGCCACATACTCTGCCTCCATAGTTGAAGTTACTATACAACTCCTCCAGCAAGCATAAAGATATATCCTGATGTGGATTTGTAATCATCAGGACAGCCACCAAATCAGAATCAGAATAACCTATCACCTCAAGGTGATCAGACATCCTATAAGTGAGCATGTAATCTTTAGTACCTTATAGATACCTTAGAACTCGTTTCACGGCTTGCCAATGACCCACATCAGGGTTGCTGAAGTATCTTCCAAATACACCAACAATAAAGCAATATTAGGACGTGTACAAACTTGAGTATACATAAGACTACTAACAACAGAAGCATATGAGACCTTTTCCATATCTGACTTATCTTTATTATTTTGAGGATACTGACTATTCGAGAGTTTGTCACCCTTTTAAATGGGTGCATTGCAAGGATTACACGTCTTTATATTGAATATATTTAAGATCCTTTCAATATACCTTTTCTGAGACAAACCAAGAACACCTCGAGATCTATCACGATGAATTTCAATGCCCAGAACAAAAGAAGCATCACCGAGATCTTTCAATATCAAAATGAGCTATCAACATTTGTTTAGTCTCAGAACGAAAACCCATATCATTATTGGCTAAAAGAATGTCATCAATATATAAGACAAGAATAATGAATTTTCTCCCACTATTCTTCAAGTAAATGTATTGATCAACAACACTTTCTTTGAAGCCAAGGGAGCAAACAATTTGGTCAAACTTTAAGTACCATTGTCTAGAGACTTGTTTCAGCCCATAAATGGATTTTCTCAATTTGCATACCATCTTTTCCTTACCTTTCTCAACAAAACCAGTAAGTTGATTCATGAACACATCTTTATACAAATCACCATTTAGGATAGCAGTTTTCACATCCATTTGATGGAGCTCCAAATCAAAATGAGTAACCAAAGCCATCACAATATGTAATGAATCTTTAATAGAAACCGAAGAAAAAGACTCTTTATAGTCTATACCTTCCCTCTGGTTATACCCCTTTGCAACAAGTCTGGCTTTGTACCTTTCTATCTCACCTCTAGCATCACGTTTAGTCTTAAAGACTCATTTACACCCAATAGTTTTACAACCATTGGGTAATTCATCCAAATCCCAAATGCCATTCATACTTATAGAAGCCAGCTCATCTTCCATGGCTGCCAACCATTATGAACTATAAGGATCAGAAATGGCATCCTAAAAAGAAATTGGATATGAGTCTTCAACTAAATTAAATTCATGCTCTTCTAAGTAAATGTAATAGTATCATAATTTAGAAGACTCAGTGGATTTAGGAATCCTTTCAGATCTCCTAGGTGGAACTACAACCACATCTGGGACTTGAGTATTAATGCCAACTGGTTGAGGAATTTCAACATCATTTCCTAGATCAACAACATCATCATGAATCAATGGAGACTAAATTGCCTCAAGATAAAAAAACAATAGATGTAGGAACAATAACACGATCCTCTCTAAAATCAACAACACAAGACTCATGTCTTTCATTATGTTCTATATCCCCTTCAAAACAAACAGCCCAATCTGATTCAATGACTCTAGTAGTGTGATTGGGATAATAGAATCTTGAACCTCTTGAGCCAGTACAATAACCAATAAAGTAACCTAAAATAGTTATAGGATCAAGCTTCTTCAACTAAGGATTATAAGTCCTCACCTCAGCCTTACAGCCCCAAACACAGAAATGCTTCAAACTGGGCTTCTTTCCTGATATAAGCTCAATAGGAGTCTTTGGTACAGACTTATTAGGCACATGATTGAGAACATAAAAAGCAATCCTTAAGGCGTCTCCCCACAAGAACTCTGGTAAGGAGGAGTGACTAAGTGTTGGACCCCACACCCCACCTGTAGGGTTTACGGGTTATACCGCGGCGTGTGTTTACGAGTTATACCGCGGCATCCAACCTTAATCAGTATTGTCCTCTTTGGTCAGGATTCGAACCCCTAATCTCAAGATTTTGTTGCTTTCTAGCAGCACGCCTCTTATCATTGAGCCAATTGGCTCAATGGTGAGAGGCGTGTTCTTAGAAACTGTTAGCCCCAAATTTTTTTTTTAATGATTAATCATGATTGACTTGATTAGGTAAGATTATGTTAGCATTAATTAAGTAAGGTGAAGTTAGTTGATATGAG
>JANVCQ010000232.1:8627354-8656081 GCA_025531925.1 Erythroxylum plowmanianum | reverse complement strand
ATGTTGTATACAATAATTATTATTTGTGAGATAACAATTACCGAATTACCCTCTTAAAGTTTGTTGAGTTGAGTGGACTATGTGATACATGGAAGGAATCATGTTATATAACTTGTGATCGCCATGATCCCATCAGCTTAATTCAATTAAGGATGACTTGATCGATTCTATGTATTGTGTGCACTTAAAGTTTTATTGTTGGAACACTAAGTTGGAGTTGGACCACTAAGTTAGAACATGGGTCAAGTAGGAGATTGTTAGCATATTAAATAACCCATGTGAGATGATAGTTATTGGGTATTACATAAAGGGACCTCAAATGGGTCAAAAACTCTTTCCCTCTATTTTAAAAGTGAACCAACATGATAGTTGGTGAAATGATATATATATATAAGTTTCATCCCATCGAGTAAATACCTGTCAATTGTAGACAAAAGATACTATTTAATGCTAATAGGTAAGGAGTATGAATCATTTACCAGGCTATCTCTGACTTAAAATGTTCTTTCACTTCTTAATGATTCTTAGATCGGACTTTGCCGGGTGTAAACTTATGAGAGGTTATCTTAACCATTGGAGAAATTGCTAAAAATGAAAAGGAAGAAAAGAGGAAATAAACTTGTATTAAGAACGTCAAAATCTTACAAAGTGATCATGGATATAGGTATGTCATAAATCGATCCATAAATGTCTTATAAGAGGAATGCACAGTTGTTATTCTTTGGATGCGCACTAGGTAAATTTCTGAATTAACGCAATAATCTGCAAATCACATCACCTAGATACTCCGCACTAGGCAAATTATATATGACAGGTTCAATCGAGAGAGTGTAAGTAAGGGGATAGAGCTGTGTTCGAATAGCTTCATCTCCCCCACCCCCCTAGGGGGCTGCAATCCACTTTATCATGATCCTAACATCATTAGAAGTTCTAAATTTTAATGACAGTTTTACTTAAGAATGATAATGAATCAAGAATAAATTATGAATAGGCCTAATATATTTTTAAATAATTTTATTTACTAAAATTAATTAAATTCACATTCGATCCGAAACTTAATTAACTTGAATTTACACTCAATACAATTTATAATTCTTATTTTTAGTATGTGATCAAAAAAATTATAAAAAATAAATATGTTATACACATCATTGCTCTATAGGAGCGAGATTTCACAAGAATTTGCAACATCAATTAAACATGCTTAGCCTCTCATATCAAGGTCGATTCAAGAACAATTCAAGCATTATGCTCCTCTCCAATGGACCACCACTACGTACTACACCCTATAGGTCTCGAAGTCTCATCCTAGCTATCAAGCTTCTAACGTTACAGTTGCTGCAATTGCAAAGTTGCTCACATGAGATCACATGGGCATAAATGGTCCACGGGTAGGACCTCAATTAATAGTAATGTCAAATCTATCATTACCATGGATGTGGTCACTGCATATTTGCATAACATTTGGAGTCCATGCATGGAGATAAATGTCTTCGCATTAGGTAAGGGACAAGTTCTACCTTCGCATTCTTTTGAAAGGTTTTTTGTCAAAACTTGTCGGCAATTTATTACATGCCAACAAATATCATTAATTACCTTACTATGGAATTTCGATCATGTAAATTATTCCAATCTTCTATTCTAATTATTCTATTCTAATCTTATTTTTGCTTCAAAATGACGTTATTTTATATCATTTTAGGGTAAAAATAAAGTTGGAATAGAGTATTTGGGACAATAAATCTGATGTCGTTTTACATATGTATATATGAAAGGAATCGGTAGATAAATTAGTTTTGAAAAATGAAGATTAAATCATTTTCATATCAAATTCACATTTGGAGAAGCTCCATAGTTGATTACCATGATCCCAAAAACGTATAACAATATGAATTCAATTAATTTCTCAAATTGAATCAAATTTCTTGAAATCAAAACTTACTATACTTGGAGATATATCTTAGTGAAAATGGGTATCTGTGGTCCTCATAAAACTTTATGGCTGCTAATTCTAACTTTCCTACTCACTGTTCCTCTTTAGCCATACTTGCCACAAGGTACTGAAGACATTAGACCTATCAGTGAATCCTTGGTGGTACCAGATATCCAATTTGTATTAGCTTTTCATGCATTCTATCCATTTAAAATATTCCACTGGTCTTGGAATTTCTTGGTGTTTATCCAAGATAACGACGACAAGTTTTGTTACTGTTTCCCATTTCTTTTCATCATTGACTTTTAATAAAGCTTTTGATAAAGACGTCGAGTTCAGCTCAAAAGGAACGTGTGTGTAGTTCTATGGATACCTACTTCCAACGCTATAATCGCATCAGCACCAAAATCACTTCTAGTCCTTGATGCTTCTACTAAATGTTCATTACAAGAACCATTAATCAGTAATCAAACATCATTAAACCCTCCAAAAGAACTATATGACATGACTTGTCAAATCAAGGGATTTGCTTTAAATCCCACGTTTAAAAATCTTGTACTATTAACGAATAGATGGAATGATCAAAGGCACCATAATCTCTTTTTAACTAAAGTTATATCTAGCTTAGTCTTACACTATTGCGTTTTTCTATCTTCTTGCAACTGGATTAGAGAAGAAAATCTTAATTAAACATTTTTTATTAATTGGCATATTAATAAAAATTTTAAATTGTAAATTACAACTATAGTTACAATCTTGTAATACCATTCTTTTTATTATTGTAATTTATTATAACCATATTCATTTCATGTTTATTATAATTATTTGTTGATCTAGTGTAAATTAATTAATAATTTATAATTTATAATTTTATAGTAATAAATCTTATTATTTAAAATTTAAATTTATGTGACCTTATGTCATCTTTTTATAGAACTAAGGGTTTTTTTTTCCCCTACAGCTACGAGTGGTATCAATACTTTGAGCGAGAAACTCTAGTTAAATGAAATCAATATAAAATGTATTGTTCATGAAAAAAAAGTATCATTAGATGACACAAATTGAAAAGATGCAAATGATTTGAGTAAAGATTTAGGGTTTTGCAGTTGTTCGGTTTTTGGAGAACAAAACAAGCTCTGACAGAACTTCCAGCATTTTCTATGCCCGCTGTTCAAGCCTTCTTATATTCCAGAGTCTTTTCAAAAGTGGCAGAAGGAATGTAGTGGGGACAATTCTTTAATTCCCTCGGACACAGGAGAGACACCAAACCTTATCAAATACACCTTTTCTTTTGCCCTTTTTCTCTTCATTTTAAAAAAAAAGTATTAAGAGTACAAGACACCTATAATTTAAGAAATTTTAGAAAATTTTATAATCTTTAAAATTTATTAAAAACTCATAATTTTTAGTTATTAAGAAAAAATCTTTCTCTTAAATTTTGGTTAAAAAGTAATATCAAAACATACACAATATGAATATCATATGTGAACTAATTAAATATCACTAATATATGTTGGTTTATGCCCTACAACTAATAAGTTAGTTATATTTGAGTGACAAAAATAATTTAAAGACATTCTTTATGTTACATATATTTAGTTGTATATGACAAAACTCATAGGATAATATAATAATATATACTACAAATAAAATTACAGCGAGATCATAATTATGATATTTATATTACATTTATTTATTATCTATAAATTGTTTTTAATTGTTGTTTTATTTATATTGGACATTAATGGAGTACAAAAAGACTAGCACACATTATATTTTATCCTTATAAAGAAAGTAGTCGATCTCATAGACTAAAATATAAAGATATTTAAACAAACATGTAAGGACTTGTTGTAGAACAAGTTCACTTAACTAAATTTATATGAGAAATATATTTAAAATATTACTTGTATATCTATGAAAATTCTCATTGTAATTATTTTATAAATGATAATTTGATTTGAGATTTTCAAAGTTATCTTATATAAGAATTACTATATTTTGATACTACTTATGAACTATTCTAATCAAGGGTATCTCAGTCGATAGTCATTGAATATAATATAAAGTATATGGAAGTAGTTGAGTGATCAATACATGATTCATTATCCTAAAATGATTAGGGAGAAAATTTTGTTATTCTCCATTAGTATTGCTTTGAAAAATCTTTGCCAAGGTGAAATGATATATTGAAAATAATTTGCAAATGTCATTAATTGAATCAACTTTTAATGGTGGAGAACTAACTTGATTGGATTCAAATAAGATAGATATTAATTTTATGTTTTATGTCTAATCAAAATATTGTATGATGAATGATTGAACTGTACGAAATTAGATATAGAAAGATTAGTCAAAACCAATTTGACATTCATAAATATTTGGATAGTTATGATGCATTATTGGATGTCAATATTGATTTAAGAATATAAATTGTTTAATTAAAAAATTAAAAATAAATTAAATGAGTTTAATTATCTATTCCTAAATATGATTTAGGGTTATAGTTTATATTCATTGCTAACATATTCACAAAAAACAAATTGAAGAGAGAAAAGATATTTTAATCAAGTTAGACTAGATTGTAAAGTTAGAGAAATTTTATAATTAAATATTTAATGAATAAGAATCAATATGAGATACGGAATCTTTTTATGCCTAATTGGTATTTAATTAGAATTAGTGTGATTCTAATTAAATTTTAATTGAAAATAAAATTTTATTTCAGTTAAATTATTAAAAAGTTCAAGTCCTATTATAAATAAGCTTAAGCTCCAAGGGAAGGTTAAATGCTCAAATTTGGGCCAAACATTTTTTAGTTTGATTAATTTGGGACCAAACATTATAACCTAATCAATTAAGGTCTAAACATTATCGAGTTTGCTCAATGTTATGTTATTTTGGATGAAAACTTGGCAGTGTCATATACGTGTTACTATATATAAAAAGTGTGTTTGGAGAGGTTAGGTGGATTTTAAATGTCATGTAAAAAAATACTTAAAACCCACCTGGATTTTTATAAAAGTTAAAAACATAATATCATTTAAATTTTTACAAAACCCTAATTTTACTTTAATCCCCAAATATTAACCCTCTCTTTCTCAAAAAATTAGCAAAAGGGGTTGTCCGATCTGGTGTCTTGCCTCTTTCATGCATCATCTCTGCCGATCACCCCAATCCCTTTTGCCAATCGTCTTCCAAGACTTTGGCGTAAATGTTCTCTCCATCAATCGCCAAGTACATTTATGTTTGATCTCTCCTCTGGAGCTGGAAGTATATATATACACACACGGGGGCTAGTTTATAGTTGTAGATAATTATTTGGTTGATGGATTTTGCTTTGGAGGGTCATTTTTTAAAAAATGATGGAACTAAACTGTTGAGATTAGCTTCGAGATGTTTGCAATATGAAGCTCGTGAGTGACAAAATGCAAAGTCCCTTGTCACTACACTTATGTCTCTTCAAAAAGAAATAGAGGTAAGTTTAGTGGTTGATTCAAATGAACAATCTAGTAAAGTTCTCTATACAAGTTTGATTCTGTGACTAATTATTCTTATAATTGGTTGTGTCAAACAATAACTTTAGAAGTCTAGATGACTTCTACATTTAGTGGGGCTAATTTTTACTTCTTATTTAATAGTTTCCATCATATGTTTTGCAAGCTATTCAAAATGAAAGTTTAGTGTCAACTTAACCTTTTTCACTAACACCTTTAGGTGAAGCATGCTTGAGGATAGATCTCACTACTTTACATGAAATCCTTGAGAAGATTGGATATAAAGATGATGAGGGGATTGTTAATGAGGTAAGACTGGTACTTTATGACTACAAATGAAATAGCAATTAAAACATTATTGAGTATGCTAGTTTTATTCCAGAATAGTATCAATAATAAGTGAGGTGAATAAAATGGAAGCTAGGCAATGATCCATTAGATGTCTATTTCAACTGCAATTTCTTTTATTAGTTCTTAACTAGGAACTAAGGCATCTCATTTGCATCCTTTTGATTTTATTATTGCATCATCTTTGTAAAGTTTACTTAACTCTTATTGTCTACTCCATCTTCCTTCTTTATAAAGCAGTTCTCATTCCAAATGTGGACTAGCCAAGCACAGGAGACAATGAATTCTAAGAAGCATAAAGATGTTGCTTTTCGAGCTCAAGATTTTGCAATTGCAATTGATTGCTACACACAAGTAAGCCTTTCCTATTCTCAACTTTCAGCTTGCACTTTGGGCTTAACCTTATGTTATTAGTCAATTTAGTTATTACAAGAAACCAAGCATGGTGTCTACTTCTGACTTTGAGTGAATGGGGTATCAAATAATTGTCTTAAATTGATTAGTAAACATCAAAACTTCTCATAAAAGAGTTTATGTGAATCGAAGATCTTTTTTGTTTGTGGGAGGAGCTAATGTTTTCCCTTATGTCATTTGTGGTTCATTGATGGTGGGACAATGGTGTCACCAATTGTGTACGCTAGGCGGTGCATATCTTACTTAATGAATGACATGGCACAAAAAGATCTTAGGGATGCTATGCAAGCCTAGGTGGTGTCTCCTGAATGGTATATTGCTTCATATCTTCAATCAACTTGTCTGCTCAATCTTGGAATGAAGCATGATGCACAAGAAGCACTCAATGATGGCACTAACTTGGAAACCAGAAGCAACAAAAATTGAAAGTGTATAGCTTTCTTTATATATCACAAACTTCGTATGAGCTCGTGTATGTAAACAGTTTTTCTTCCCTCTTATGCTTTTTGGCCTTACAGAATTCTTTGGCAGTAGTTTTATTTAACTTTTCATGACCTTACATAGTCTTGATCTTTTGATTTGACTAGTTATTGGATATTATCAAGGTTTTAAATTACAAACTGCGTGTTACCGTAACTGCAATTGTGGTTGAACATGATATAAAACCATGGTCATTACTTGAACTGAAAACTTAATGAGTGATCATAGAAACAACTAAGCTAACTCAGTATAGGTTTTTGTCACTTCTCATGGAAAATTCAATCCTAGTTACACTAGTTATGAGGAAAACAATATGTAGATCAACATCATCTTGTATGATCAGTTATACACAACATATGAAACAGGTGAATCCAATATTCAAGTACCTAAAATTGATTTTCTAGAACAAGCATATATATATAGATTTTTCACTCTATAGACTACCTACCAGATCCCTTGTAAGGCTTTGTACTCTACTTTTTTCAAGTACCATAACTCAAATTCTTCTCAAACTCTTTTAACATGGTTAGTTCTTGAAGAAAAACATCTATCTATAATCATTTCATAACTCCATTTTTTCCACCACGTAGTTCTCTCAAGGCATCATTTACAGAAGTTTAGGAAGGTACATTAAAGTGAGAGAAAGTGTAAAAACCATGCAAGCTAGCAAGAAATTTAGGAACCAGTAGCCATGCCAGAAGCTTCTTGTTTCTGAATGAGGGATTGATGTCAAAACCGTCTGCGTAGTTGCAGTGTTACTTGTCTCGTTCGATTGCTCTATTGATTCAACCTCATTTGGCCTAGTAATATTGTGTGTAGTAGACTGACAAATCTCACAGATCCTAGTAGACAATTAAGCAAACCAAATTAACAAAAGAACACTAATAAATTGAAAGAGACAAAGATGGTATGATAAAATAACATTTAAAGAAGCAATATAAGATTAGGAATAAGGTAAGATGACATCAAAAACCAAATAATTTGCTAGTTTTATATGATAGATATAGCTTTAGAACAAGCATGATAATTGTAAGCCCGTAAGTTTCGGCAATATCGAAAAGGAGTTATATACTTCCCCAATGGTATAGTCTGAATAATTATTTCATTTCTAGATCAGAAAAGGAGTTTCTCAACCAGATCAGTATTAAAAAAAAATGCAAAGAATTCCAATTTTCGCGTCATAGATAAATGTAGATAAATAAGGGCGAACTAGAATTAGCACTATTCTATAAGATCCGATATTATGGTAGAAAGAATTCAAATCCTACCTAATTGTGATATTATCCTACTGCAAGAATCCAAAGAATTGACATGTTAGAGTGTATGGCAGAATATTAAAACATTATATGAGGGACACTAATGTGATATATGAATTTGCCACTTATAAAACAACCACATAGCATCCAAACTGTGTATGTTCCAAAGCAAGTAGCAAACTTTATTCATTATACCTACCTATCAAATGATTCTCAAATTTTACCTTATAAAAGATAATGATATGGCTTTTTTTTTCTTTCTCTTTTTCCCAATCAGAAAGGCACTTGACGGTAGGGAAATGCATATCTTAGCTTAGGCTCATTGGCACATGAAAAAGAAGCAAGGTATCTACACTAAGCAAAGGCTAAAGTAACATACACCAACTAGGTGTCAAATCTCCATTTCCACAAAAAGAAAAAGAACCAAAAAGAAGAGATTATGAGATTCCTGGACACATCACCAAAACTAGTGTACCTTAATCCAACGTGCCTCTTTACCTTTTACATGAACTTGTATAATAGAAGACTCAATCAAATTCTCTATTCTTCCTTTTCTCATTACAATTCATAAATCAAATTCTCCACTTTCCCTTTTGTCATTACAATTCATATTCTTCCAATCATGCTTTTCCCTTCCCAAACTAATTGAATAAAGTTTTGGTAACTCTTTAAGTTAATGAATTTTTCTACTGTCACTTTGTGGATTTATATAATGACAAGTTCATGTGAAAATGGCTATTCTCACCATGAATGGTCAAAAAGCATCCATAGAAACACGAAGGCCATAAACAGCCACTTGGGAATATCCATTTGGGATAGCAAATAGAAGTTAAAAAACACTTAAATTCTCAATGTTACCATTGAGAATGAGAGGCATCAAAGGCAGAATAGTGGAGCTTTGTCTACTTACGTGTTACCTCTAATCTTGAACCAAGTATCTGTACATTGTTTATGAGCAGTAGCCAAATCAGCCTTATAAAAGCAACCCAATTGCATAGGTTGACCTGATTCATGATTGTCACTCTACAACCTAAGATGGCAAATCCTACAATTTTTCTCAACTTTAGCGAAATGTACCTTGATCTCAGTTACTATGTTCTCTATCACCACTCTATAGAGTAATCAGACACTGAAGATGCTCTCCTAGACTCCAAAACAATCCCATCAACAATCTCCAAGTCTGAGACACACTCAAAACTATAGTCATCATAAAACCCACCGGCTTTTGAATAGAACATGGAGTATAGTTTTTGACATATGAAATTCAACCAAATAATCATCTACAACTATGAAATACCCCTCGTGTGTGTATACATATACTTCCAGCTCCAAATGAGTGATCAATTGTTATAGAGAACATTTACGTCGAAGGTAGATCGGCGAGAGGTATTGGAGTGATCGGTAGTGATGAGTCATGAAGGAGGCAAGATACCTATTCGAACAACCCTTTTTGCTAAGTTTCCAAGAGGGAGAGGGTGAATATTTGGGGATTAAAGTGAAACTAGGTTTTTATAAAAATCTAATGATATTCTTTTTTTTTTCAAAAAATCCAAGTGGGTTTCAACTATTTTTTATGTGGCATTTAAAATCCACTAGCCTCTCCAAACACACTTTTTATATATAGTAATGGTGTATGTATGACATTGCTAAATTTTCGTCCAAAATAGCCTAACATTGAGTGGACTCGATAATGTTTAGATCTTAATTGAGCATGTTATTGTTTGTACCTAAATTGATCAAATTCAAAAACATTTAGCCAAATTTGGGCTACAATAGTTGCAAAGTAAGTACAATTAAAGGCCAGACACGTGTGTGAGTACGGTGGTTTAGATAAGTTGATTTCAAAAATGATTCAAGGGAAATAATAAGAAAATTATCAAGTTTCGAAATAAAATACGAATTATGATTATTGCTTTATTGTTATTTATGTGTTAATCATTTTATAGAATTTAAGTTATTTTGGATTTCGACAATTCAAAATGAAAAGTTTTTGTAATCATTCTATTGCGCTGTGCTAGAGATCAGATCTCATCCCCATTTTTCAATAATATGATAACTTAACTCAATTTTTAAACCTAATTCAAACAAATTAAATTTGACTTAAATTAATAATTTAAGATAATTATAATAAATTATTAGTTTGAGCCAAACTTAAATAGTTCCATTTGAATTTAAGAGCTAAGTTCAATTCCTCTGTAAATAACATATGATTAGTACATATTTGACATCTACATTGCATTTCGTTGTTATTTTTTAATCAAAATCTAAGAGAAATAATTTTTTAAAAAAATGAAAATTTGAGAATTTTCAATATCTAGAATTTTTTAAGTTTTCTTAAACAACAAGAGAGGTATACATTTTGTACTCTAGTAACTAGTAATAATATTAATAATAGAACAATCGAAGGAGGCATTTCTTTAAAAAAAGGAAGAATATAAATATCCACCTTAATCCATATTGTGATAAATTTAACTTTGTTGTCATGTCAATCAATAGCATATAATTTTAGGTGCATCTAGCATCAGTCCAAAACATATATATATAGAGAATGTGGAAGCACCACTCTTGCTCAAACCTTCGAATGGAAATTTAGTACAAAGCAAGAGAACTAATACCAATTATCAATTGCATTTCAAGAAAAGATAGAATGGCGAATATATGCCTAACTTCACAGTGATTGGTGAACATATATATCAAAACAACGAATTACACCGAAATCAAAGATGGGTCCTTCCACTTTAAGAGCAAGCCTCTTCCTCCGTTACTTGAATTGTTACACCCTCCTGACTCTTCGGTTAAGTCATTTTTGGCTATGACTTTTTTTTTCTTTTTGGGTATTCTTGATAAACTTGGTGGCAGTATATGTAGTAATGTCATTAATTTGGCAAAGTATGACAATAATTAAATAAACTCATCCTGTTTAATTGGTTCAATCATGAACTGTGTAACTTTTTAGTTTGGTTTTTAAATTTATGATTCGATTTACTTTAATAACTCATATTATTAAAAACTCATCAGTTTATTAATTAATCAGTCAATTTTTGTAAATTAATAAACATTTATCAGTTAATTTTTGTTTAATAATCTATTTTTTGAATTAAACTTCAAATTCTTTGATAAATAAGGAAAATTATATTATTCAATCTTTACTTGATTTTATGGTGGTCTAATATCATCTGAACATTTTAAACCTTAAACTTGGTATCTTATTGATTTAACTTCTGGTTCGGTTTTTAAATTCAAGAAAACAATGATCATTACATCATCTCAGCGGTATATATACCCGATAATGTTTATTGCTATTTTTATACTAAGCACAAGTAATTGGAAAGATTAGGAAAAAAAAAATAGCAACCCCACAGGAAGCAGGTTCTGGGTAGCTAGGGAATAAAAGGTACTTAGGGAGTTGGATTAGATATAACATATATTATTATAGTAACAAATCTTGATTAAGAGAATATTACACAGAAGGCTAATACTTAGAAGGAATAATGACAGCAATTCAACGAGGATAGTGCTTGCTTTTTAGCTTCTTAAGAATTATAAAGATTGTTATTCTCATTTAGGAAGGATAATAAATATTGTACATTATCAGAACAAGATATTCCTAATGACTTAGTTTTAATTGAACCGCTCTTCTAAATGATGATTGATTTTTAAAGTGATTTATGAATATCAAAAGGTCGTAGGATGAGACAAATGGTATGCATATAATTAATGGCATCGAATAGCTGATAAAGGTGTGTTGGTTCACCTATTTAATTACAGCACTATAAGCCACTCAAAACAAGAAATCGACAGAATGTTTTAAGTCTTAATTGTCTGGAACAGAACCTAGCTAGCTTACATTTTCACAACTTAATTATTTCCTTAACTATTTGTTGATGATAGCTATCTGTTTTAGGAAAGCGAAGCGAAGCAAAGTAGAGATGTATTAAGAGTCTAGGAAGCATAATCAGGCCAACTTGTTAATAACCAGCAATCCATAAGTAGTTTCAGTGAAAATATTCTTGAGAGTTATAAAAAAATCGAGAGGTTTGTGTTAGAATGTGACGTAATTAGTGGTCTTATTCTATATTTAATTAAGGGTCAACCTTAGAATAATCAGTAAAATTACTCATTTGTAACCACTAGGTCACATGTTCAACTCACGTAAATAGTCTCTTTGTAAAAATACAAAAAAAAATGCTACATATATCATGACCATTCCATATAATAAAAAATCAAATTTGGTCCATTTTTTATTAAACAGTAATAAATCTCAAATGATCACTTACGATTAAAAGTTATAGATATATGTATAAATTAATCATCTCTTTATTTATTATAATTACAAAAAATTATTCATCAAAGCAAACGTACGGTTAAGATAAAATAAAACAGAGTTAGAATAAAGTAAAAAAGACAGAGGATCATGTCCCACTAAAAATAATGGTCAAGCAAATAACAAAATGCTTCTGATGGTGATCTAACTGCACTCCACATGCGAAAAATCTATTACTTAGCTAAGTTGGGGCAAGATGTGTTCAAGGAAAAAGTAAGGTGATATGCACTTCCAAGTCATTCACGATTTTAATATAGCTGTATTGGAAATGCAAGGATGTACATTAATCAAAAAATTGAATTCCTTAGTTTTGAATCCAAATGCAGAATTGATAAGCCAACCAAGCTATATTTGGTGAAATTTGCTGTCATTTTACTGATCTTACCTATTATATTCGTAAGGGGAAGGTAATATGTTGAAGCAGAGCCAAAACTAGACAGTTTTATGTACCTCTGTTCTTTTATATTAGGACTTTGTTTATACTTGTGATGTATGATATGATGTATGTATAAGTACTGATGTTTAAGGCTAAGGATCTTTCAAATTGCCAATAATAGTTGACTTACAAGAAACAGCTAAAACTAGCAGGAATACACAAAACAAATCGAGTTTGGTAAACTCGTATGCTACGAGAGAGGTACTTCAACCTATGTCTTGCATGCACTGGTTCAGACTTTAATCAAACACTAATGTCATTTAATCTTGTCGATTACATCCGCAATGACTTGATCCATGTTAAGTGCTTTCATAGGTTTAAATGGCCGTTCCATGTCCTGCATACGTTAGAGGCCATGTAAAATAGTCAAGATCAATGATACTGTAAGAACTTGTCGCAAAAAATTGATAAAACTCACGACTTCAGAAGATCCTATAGCCAAAATGGTCACACAAAAAAAAAAACTGAATATCAAAGATATAACTAGCCAATGGAAAACAATCCTGAAGTTTATGAAAGAGACCAATTATGTCTAATGTCCTACAGGAAAAAAAATGTTAATCCGGTTGAAAAGATCACAATATGAGGAATCAACAAGTTTACAAGAACATTAAATCAGCATGAAGTTTTAACAATTTAATGTCTAGTACTAAATTCAATTCTAATGTTGTCTGCTGACTTACATCCACAAAGTACATGTGCGCCTAACCTCTAATTGAGTCAACGCCCAATTATCCACAACGATGACATGTGAAACCATCCACTCTTTATGAATGTAGCACAAGAAATTTCATCAACTATAAAGTTAATATCAGAGTGGTGTAGTTCTAAAGTTTCCATGTGGAAAATAATGGAATTCAAATCCTGATCAAACAATAAGATGATCTTGTAACGTTTCAAGACTGAAATGGTGCTACAGATCAGATTGTAAAGGTAGCAGAGGTGGTTGTTTCTGTTTATGGAATTTACTATCTATAACCACTAGTACTCTTTGTTTTCAATTACCATACAACATAATCCCTAGACCCCGCGACTCAGCGAAATTTCAACTGGGTGTTGATGGTGACGATGATGATGATAATGCACACATAAATACATATAAATTGTACATCTTTATCTTGTATCAAATATCAAGAATAAAAAGAGACACAAGCGATTGGCAGTTCACATATAAAGTCAAGTCAACTGTTACCAGAAGACTGATGAACTTTTCTCCACCTTCCTCCCTTATCTCAAAGCAACCCCTCCGAGGCTGTCAGAAGAGAAGAAAACAATTCAGTTTGGAGTAAAACCATTTTAAGAACATATATCTTAAAAAGAATAAGGAGTCACAACTGTAGTTCATGTTGATTGAAGAAAAAACCTATGTCTGATCAAAACAGATCCTTAACCTCGTAGTCCAATTATAAGGAAGAAGTATAATCAATGCTGATTAAAAGACCTTAGGAAGTGTAGCTATATGCAAGTTTTCAAGCCATATCTTATAAAGAAAAGAGTCCTTTTCTTTTTACCTCAAGTATATGTCATTGAAAATTTCAAGTGCAGAGCAGTAGACAAATAAAGGTCACGGAAAACACAACAATTAAATTACTAAATGATTCAGTAAAGCTTACAAGTATTAACTGGTAATACCTTTTCCGGGTTGAGTACTACAGAGACACCAGGAACAGCTTTCTCTATTCCAGTTTTGACTTGCACAGCCCTTGTCTTAAATGAGTTGCATTGCTTGCTACAAGCACCGAGTAATTGGTTAGAAATATTCTCAAGTACAGAATAGTCCAGCAAATAAACTCATGAGTTATAACCAGAGGTTTACGAGAAAAAAGGTCAACTAAAGCTTCTTGTATCATTTCCTCAAGTTCTTCAGGATAGCCAATACAAGATTAAGAAAAACCCCCTATTGGAGACCTGACACCGTGACAGTCAAAAACCAAAGAGTACCCAAATTGAAAACCCTAAAACCCAAATGGTTGTATGTATTAGCAACATGCAACCAGATACTATTTACTCACACAACTCCCTAGCCCTGTAACAAGGAATGGTTCATAAAGCCTCAGCCCTAGGAAATCGGAACTATTAAATTAACACCAACACCTATACGTTGCTAGGGTCTAAAGCTTGATTTCCCTTTCATCTTCTTTAGCTTCAAGGTAAAGAAAACGCGTAGCTACATGAAACTAAAAAGCAAGAAGAATTTAAACTCTAAGCTCTATACCTACGTCCGAACAACAAGAACCAGAAACACTCAAATATTAACCTTTTCACGAATTTTCTCGACATATTCTCATCAACCAAACAGTAAATGTTAGAAAGAAAATAGAAGAAATAAATCAATCTTACCAGTGCTCGATAACAACAGTCTTCTTCGACTTGTCAGCATCAGTCGCCTCGTTAGCCTCCTCTTCTTCATCTTTCTCCTTCGCTTCCTCTGTCTCAGTTTGCTTTTCCTCCACAGTCTTCTTCTTCTTTTCTTTCCCCTTTTTCTCAGTAGCTTTTCCCTTCTTCTTCTTGGGCAACTCCACCGCCGGCTCCGGAGCTGACTTCGCCAGCCGGGTAGACCTCCGTGTTGCCGGCGCCACAGTGCTTGACTTTCCGCCGTCCACCTCGTCATCGACCTCCGCCTTTCGCTTCCTCGGCGCCATTGAGGGAGAGAGAGAGAGTGTGTTCCGTACAGATATTAGAGCTCTATACTTTGTCCTCTCTCGCTCTACCTGTCTCTGTCGCGGTTATGTGAGGGTGCATCGGTGACGCTGCTTCCTTTTTACGCGACGCTTCGCGTGACAGATGATCTCTTCATCTTCCCGCGCATTTTGAACGGACGGTGGGGATGGAGTGTGTGGGGTTTTTACCTTGATTGCTGATGTGTGAGAGGACGTGAGTGGGAAATTTGGAGGTTGTGGATGAGCCACGTGTAACAATCCCCAGCTGGGTTATATATATGGTATGTCCCTCTACTAAGTGGCCCTAGGGTGGCTCCAGGATTCGTGGGATTAGTATTTCTCTTGTAAAGTTTTTGTATACCGCAACTAGAGAAATAAACATCGTTTCTTTTTTAGTTATCCACGACCTATTTTAGGAGGGTCTTAATACCTTTAAGCTATTCACTCTCAGATTAATTCTTGCTCAAATTGGGTAGATCCCTTATGAAAGATAAAGCTCTGACCTCAAATTTTAAATAGCTGCATACATAAGAACGATTTAAACATGCGACTTCACTTAAGCCAGGAGAGCCCCTTACCAACTCACCTGCACCCTGGGGTTATAAACATTTTTCAATTCTTTGTCGTCACATTTACTCTTAATTTTCACGATAAAGTGAAATTTGGAGAGCAACGATAATATATAACTTTATTTTTATATAATAGAAAGGATATTTTTGGTAAGTTTACATGTAAATATGATAATAAAAAAGTGATACAAGGTTAAAGAATAAATAAATAAAATTGGTACGCTAAATTATTATATAAATAAAATTACAATAAATACATAAATAAATAAAAAATTACAATAAATACGATCAAAATCTATTATCTTATAAAAATTCAAGTTGATAGGACAAATTATGCACTTAAGATTAACATTTGAAAAAATATACACAAAACAATTTCTTTTTACACATTTGCAAATGCGCATAAAAAGACAAGTGTCTTAAATGACAAAATCAATTGAAAGGAAACAGCCTATATAATACATATATATAGCATATACACAAGTGAAAAGGTTGTGCAACTACGAGAATTACATAAACTAGTAAATATGAGAATGTGAATCCACAAAACCACATCAACGATCACCAAATTCATTTATGCATTATCTATCATGTTGTCACAATTCAAAAATTCTTGAACAAGTAACAACAAAATATGGTAAACAAGATGAATGGGAATGTACTAATATACAGCATAAAATTAGGCGGGGGCAATATCAAATTAGATAAAATAGGTGATTATTAAATTTTAAAATATTTTGGTAAAAATTTTACTAGTGGTTGTTGTACTTTAACACATACACACACACATATATATTAACTGGCTCTCCGATTTGGTATCATCTTTGTCAGGAATTTTCAGTGTGACGGATTGATTATTGAATCCGACTCAAAGAAAGCGCTTAGATGCCTAAGTTATTCTCAGGAGGATCTACAGTTTCATCCCTTAGCCAATGTAATCTATGATATCCGCTCCTTTCTAGCACATGGCCCAAGGTATATTACCGCACATGTCCTGCATGAAGGTAATCAATGCGTTGATCAACTAGCCCGTCTGGGCTTGAGCTTCGTTCGTGGCGAGCAGGTGTGGCACAGCCCCCCCTCCCCCCTTGCATTGTATCCTCTTTTGCGCGTAGATGCGCATGGGATTGCATTCCCTCGACATTCACTTAGTTTATCAAAAAGGTGACCCATTGTCCGGTGCGCACAAGAAGTCACCATATTGGATGAACTTCCACACTGCCGCTGCAGAGACTTGAACTTGAGACCTTGCACTCAACTTCCTTTCTAATAGCGAGTTGAGCAACACGTGCGGACTCATCTACAATAATCTGAACCAAGAAATTGCAACTCAAAGTAATAAGAGCAATAAGGTATATGCAACAATAATAGATTTGTAGGAACGAAAGAAAACATAAAGTCAACAAGAATAATTTTAATGGGGTTCAATTAATTGAGTGTGTTTATAGCCTTGGGAGCTTAGAGCTGTTTTTTCCACTATTAATTGATCAAAACTCATTTAAAGATTATAAATTTCCTTTCTTTATAGTCTATGTTTACGTAATTATAGTTAATTGTAAATTCTAACTGATAAGGTTCTACCAAACTTTACTTTTATTAAACCCAACTTAACTATGATTTTAATAAGTCCTAAAATAAGTCTAGTAAAAGACATGTTTTTAGATAAGGTTGACTATTTCTAATAATGACCTACGACATGATCATATCCTAGTTCGTGGATCTCATTATTACTCCTCATATATAGATATGGGATCAACATACTTGGACATGGTCTTTAACAGGATCATGACTTAGACTTTATTTTTTTTACAAAAATATTCTATCTCACCAACATGCCCATATCTTCAGCTTATGCGCCTACTTCAAGTTTCCACAAAGGAACACGCCTTAGATCATGCTCATGTTTCAGACTATGTTAATCCAAATGCATCCAAGGAAACAATCGTGTTCTTCTTAAAACTCTCAAAGATTGTATCTATGTATATGAATCATATACAATAATCTCCACCTTAGCGAATTTACTCTATATGCCTAGGTTGTAACCATAGCTACCACCTAGATACAGTGATTAAGTCTAAACGATTCTTTTACTTCTGCTTCATAACATGCTTATCAACATGTCAATTGTATTCTTCAAAGTGTGAAGTTTTTTTAACAAGATCTGATCAAATACAATTATCCTTCATCATAGCACTTGTCCATCTATCTTCCTCCTAGTTAACTATAGTCTCTTAAAAGTAGTTAGATCACCGTCACTAATAGTAAGAGTATACGTGATTGAATCTTCCCAACTATATCTTTTTTAATTGCTAGATTGTCCATCTCACTTTATCATTTACTATACCAAGTTGATGTTTTCTTCCTCATACTATTCTCTTTTCCAAATCAAAATTTTGTAGCCCAATTAGCATCTATTGTATCACCTTTGAGCCAATAATGTTCTTCATGTTCTTTCCATATTTTTTGCTCCATATATACCGTTGTCCAAACACCACATCTGTAAATGTTATGTTAGACCTTTTACCAAGTTCACAAAAAACTTACAGAAGTCTACCTTTTAGTGTTTTTCACCTTTCATTAAACTCCTTTTTATGAAGTTCATCTCTCATCCATCTAGATTACCCAACCACATGTATTATAATGTAGTACTATCTTCCTTTGACTTAATTACTGGGGTTTCTCTACCTAAAACTATACCCCATATTAATATGTAGATGTTTTTAGCTAATTGCCTTTCATCATAATTTACCTCCTTAATATTATCTCTACTATTTTATATCCAATTTGTTCTCATGTAAAGTCCAAAGAGATTAAGTTCTTCCTCAAAATTGGTACATATCAAATATTGCTCATTATCCTAACAACGTCATCAAATATTGTAATCCTAATATGTACCTATATCTTCGGGAGTTCATGACCAATTGTTTTCATTATTGATTAATCAAGACTTGCTTAAAAATTACAGATTTTTTCTAACCTATACATTCATATTCAACTTGTCCCTTGCCAAACCTAACTCAACTTAACCGTGATTCTAACAAGTCCTAGAATTTTCACAGAATTTGAGTCCATCGGAAAACTTGTTTCCAAATAAAGTTGATTGTTGTGGACACGAATAAGGACATAGTTGTGCATCTCTCTATTTCCCCTCTTATGTGGATATGAGTTTAGCCACACTAGATTGTGGATCTTTCCACTTCCCTACATACTTAGACACGGTCTATGATATGAATGTGTTTTAAACTATATCTTCTACGGAAACACATCTATTCCAAAGACATCAACACATCTATTCCAAAGACATCTACTTTGACAAGGTCTATTATTTTCTATTTTAAAAAAGAACATACTTATATCCCCTCCTGTATTCACCCAAAGACATCTAGAAAATATCGCATTCTTTCTGAAACACTCCAAAATTACGCCAATGTATATAAGATATACAAACTATTTTATCTTTTGTTTAAGAGATTTATCTTACATAAACATGTAATAACCCTTATTCGTAGCTTTTTTCAAGGTTTGTTGGTTGAGTCTAGGCATATGTGTTAGTGTCCTGGAAGTGTCACACTCTGTTAACAGTTGATGTCCCCCGTGAGCAGCATATTTTATTACTAATTAATATGATTTTAGTTCTGACAGCAAATTCTATTGACTCTATGTAATTGTTTTTAATACCACGATTTCCTGGGAAGCTAAATGTGTTCAGCTTATAATGCTTTGACTAAGATTACTTCTGGTCTCCTGCCTATTTTAATAATTGTTCTCTTCTAAAAAATGTGGTTCGCAGAACTCAGATGTCCCAGTCCACTTTCATTTTCTTTTTTGATATTTATTCTGTATAATTTTCTGCGTGATCTGGAAACTGATTAATTAGTGCAGAAAGTCAGTAGGTCCTTTTTTTCTAAAAGAAAACGTGCCACATAAAAGAATAAAGCCATTCACGTTTAGAAAAATATTGTAAGCTGTCACCAACTTGGGGATCCCATCAAGAACCAGGATTTTACCAAATTTCATGACTTGTAATTTTTGATGTTATGTCCAATCCTAGTTGTATAATTATGGCATATTTTTAATCAAAAATATTGTATTTTTTATATTAGACATTAATAAGAGAAAAAATTAGCATATTCTATAATTTTACTGGAAAAATAATCAATCTCATAGACTAAAATATAGAAACATTTAAATAAATGTGTGAGGCTTGTTAGATAATAAGTTTATTTAGTTAACTTGACACGATATTTTCAAATGAAATGTCATTTATGTATCTATAAAAAATTTTAATAGTCGTGATTATATATATATTATAATTTATTTAAAATTTTAATAGTATTTATATATAAATTGTTATATTTTAATGTTGCTTAAGAATTATCTTAAGTATGTGCAATAGTTTTTCGATATGAACTAGATAAAGGTAGTTAGGCAATTAATATAAAATTTATCACCTTAAAATAATTAAAGAGAATATTGTATTATTCTTGATTAATATTAATTTAAAAATTGTTAATCAATTTAGAAAGATACTTCTAAAACAATTCTAAACAAAAGTCATAAAAAATTAATTACTGTTTATGGAGAAATAATATAATTAAACTTAAATAGAATACACAATAAATATATACTTTATATCTAACTAGAATATTATAGAGTAAAATGAAGGGTAAATTATTAAAAAATTCTTAATTTTATTCAATTTAAAAGTAGTGCTAAATCACTCTAACTTTCAGTTTTTTTCTAAAAATGTAACCGGCCATTAAACATCTTATTAATGTCATTGATGTAACTAATCACATTTATCTTAACTTTCTTATTGTTTTCTTTGAATTATTTTTAAAACTGGTTCGCCTCAACCATTATAACCTCATACTTGTCCAATCTCAAATGATATCGATAGAACATGTTAAGAAAACTCTATAATTATTGCAGAGATAGTTAGATAAAAAATGCTACCTTCTTTGAAACCTAAGTCAGTTTATAATAAGCTCTTTAATTTTAATTAAACTTTAATTAAAATTATAATTATTTCAAATTAAATACCAATTTTTTCCAAATAAAATCTAATATATGTTATTCATCATTATTTATTTAATATCTCATATTTTAATAATAAAGTTGCTAAAACTTAATAATCAAGTCCAAATTTATTAAAACACATTTTCTCTCTTCAACACATTCGTTGTGTATTCCATTAGGTCTCTAAATCTGTTAGTAATAAATGTAAATTATAACTCTAAATTATATTTAAGATTAAATAAATTAAACTCTTTTAATTTATCTTTAATTCTTTAATTAAATGATTGATATTTGTAGATTAAGATTGACATCTAACAATTCTTCACGACAATCCAAATATTTAGAAATGTCAAAATGACGTTTACTAATCTTTTTATCATTTTTTTTATATAAGTCATCATTTCATCATATAATATTCCAATTAGACATAAAATATAGAATTAGTTTCTACATTATTTGAGTTCGATCATATTATTTCTCTACCAATAGTATTTGATTCTATTATTGAAATTTATAAACTTTACAAAGTGTCATTCCACCTTGGTCTAAGAATTTTTTTCAAATTAATATTAATTTAAAACATCATAACATTCTTCCTAATCACTTTAGGGTGATAAATCTTATATTAATCACTCAATTATTTTCATATAGTTCATATTATATCCAATGATTACCGACTAAGTTACTTTTTTAACTAAAATATGTCATAAGTAATATCAAAATATGACAATCCCTGTATGAGATACTTTGATGATCTCAAGTCAAATGATCACTTATACAATCATCACACTGAGAATTTTCATAGATGTACAGTTAATGTTCCAAATAGAATTCTTATATTCAATGAACTTATTCTCTAAAGAGCTCCTAGATATTTATTTAGGTATTTTTCATATTTTAGTCTATAAAATCGGCTACTTCTTTCATAAAGGAGAAGTATAATGTGTGCTTATCTTTTTGCACTCTATTAATGTTTAGTCTTAATATAATAATAACTAAGAACAATCTAGAATACATAAATGTAATATGAATTTCATAATTATGACCTTATCATAATTTCAATTTACATTTATCCTATGAACTTTATCATATTCATTTAAATATGTATGAAATAAAAATGTCTTTAAATAATTATTTTCTAAGTATAACTTACTGATTGTTGTAGGGCATAAACCAACATTAGTGTTACCGGACTATTTCTTCAAATTTTCTAAATTCTCAATATGGTTGGATTAATTTTTTAACTTCTTAGGCGTATTAGTGATGTGCCTTGGCTTCTCTCTACAAACTATAATAAAGTTGAGAGACGAGAAGCATAATGACTATATTATAAATAATACAATAATAGCAACAACAATAACTCGGTAGAAATTCCACTGACACGCGAGATTTGAGGAAATCCAGTATTACACAACCTTATCCGAAACTAGCAAGGGCTTTTCACAAATTAATCCTATCATATGATATTCAAGGATGTTATGGTGGAATTCCCATGGTACACCCTCATTTGGAAAAATTCCTTAAGCTCAAAAACTTCCTTTATTACTTGATTAGCTATCAAAAACAGACTCCGAACAAAATGCAGGTGTTTTTGGTCGACCGAAACTTCATGTGTATTATGTTGTAATGAGAATGAGGATCGTGATCACCTATTTTTCAGCCGTGAATACACTAAAGTCATATGGAGTAGGATACAATATATGGTGGATGCGATGATCCCTTCCTATGAGTGGGAGCAGACCTTGAATATATTCATCAACTTCTCCAAACCAAACAAAGGGAATGCAATACTTTGTAAATTGACATTCATGACTTTCGTATACGTGATATGGAAAGAACACAATTGTCGAATCTACCAGCAAAAGGAACTTGACAAGTACTACCTAGTTGAGAATATTGTGAACTACAAACGAGTGACAATGGTAGGAAACAATGCCACCTCTCTATTTATTGCAAATTTGAGAACTAAGTGGCAGTCATAACCCCTATTTTTTGTTTTTGTAGTGGCTATGAATTGTAATAAAATTTCATTTTCTTTACCTTGCATTTTTTAGAAACACCTAGTTAGCTAGAAATCCATAGTGGGTGCGAAATATTGTAATATTGTTATAGCTTCAACCAGAGTAATCTAATCAATTTTTTATTTTCCAAAAAAAATACTTATTATAAAAAATATGCATAGAAAAGTTGATTAAAATTACATCAAAATTCTTATTTTTTGGGTGTTACATATTGTTCTATAAAAGTTATCATCATCATCGTCACACTCAGACTGAAATCCGGCAGTAAAGCAGGATTTGGAGAGGTCTAATAGTACATAGCCTTACCCCTACATTAGAGAGGTTGTTTCCGGTAGATCTACATGCAAATGTGACAGGAAAATAGTGATGCAAGTTAACAAAATAAATAGGCAAAAGAAAGTAAGAATAATAAATCACAAATAATAATAAGAATACAAAACGACAAATCCTTAATACAAATAATAAAGATACAAATACAAAATACTACTACTACTACTACTACTACTACTACTACTACTATTAATAATAATAATAATAATAATAATAATAATAATAATAATATAAAAACTCGAAGGATGCCTCTACTAGCGAGTGCTTAATTAGAAATTAAAAATAACAAATTTAATATAAAATTAAAGATAAATTGATAGAATTTATTTAAAAAATTAAAGATATATTTGAGATTACAATTTATATCTATTGCAAACATAATTAAAAATCTAATTAGTGATACACAAGTAATTAAAGAAAAAAAACTAATCTAATCAAATTAAACTTAACTTTAAACAATTTAAGAAACTCTAGGGAAAAAAAGATATTTGATAAATAAAAATCAATATTAAATATTAAATCTTATTCAATCTAATAATATATAATTATAATTATAATAAACTTAATAACATTTAGTTAAATATTAAAATCTTCATTATTATTATATATATACACACAATTATATGTAATCATAAATTAACATTCATGGCATATCCTTCTCTATACTAATTGAAATATTCTTTTAATTTATTAATATAGAAATTGTTAAAAATCAAGCACTGTAATATGCAATAATTTACATTAACTTATTTCAAAAATATGATTTTACATCACTTCTACAAAATTTCGGTTATTGTATCACCTTCACAAAATTTGGGTACTTAGATTCTGGACAGGGACTTCTAGTGTTTGAGTTGATAACCAATCGGTTAAAGCCCTGTTGACAAGCTCTGGAACTTCGTCGTGTGGACAGTGACCGGCTTGTAAATTCACTAGAGTTGTCTGCGGATAGAACTCTTTAATTCGTTTAGCCTTAGCAGGACCAACCCATGGGTCTAAATCACCCCAAATCAACAACAGTGGGCATCGCAGCTTGCTCAAGGCACTGTCTAAAGTGTATGTGTTCTGATTCAACATAAATCTAGACATTAATCTGCGGAATAAAGACAATTTTTAGACAAGAACCATCGCTCTATTGTAAGGTCAAAGGACTGAATGACTTCAGGAATATCTCTAGTGGAACAATATCATAGAGAGGGAGGATGAGACATTATTTCAACTGGATTATGAGAGTCAATCAGCACCTGTAATAAACTTCTCCGGCATTCGGATCAGCTGCAGGTTTTGTTATGGATTGCACAAGGTAGTCATCCACATTGGAGCTATTTATATATACCTGTAAAGTGATTGATCATGTTAGTGTTCAATTCAAAGAAACGATCGTGTGTAGTATGATAATATCATAACTTGGGCGCCATAGACAGATCATACATATGCTTGGAGATCAAAACTTGACCATCACTGGGTACCAGTTACATGGATGACCATAAAAACTAGTCTACTGCTGTTTAAGAAGAATTGATGTAGAGGGAAAATAACTTATATTGATGTCCAAAAGTCAACATGCCTTCATCTAAGAAATAAATTCTAAACGTTCTAATAATCAGGTTTACAGAATTTCACTAGAAACCTGAGAGTTTATTTTGATAAATGTTTTTGGTATGTTTCAACTAAAAGTTCTAAATGTCTTCTGTAGTTAGGAACTTAGGATGCGTATCCTTGATCATATTTAGTTGATGACCAATAAAATTTCACGCTGGAAATATTAAAAACCCCGGACAGAATTACATGCATGCATGCTTAATGTGCCCGGCAATCAAAAACCCAAACTAAATAAGAAAAAAGTTGCTTACACTCTTTAAGACAGATTCAATGCGAGCTGGTTGCTTCGCTTGCCAAAATAAAAATCCAAGGACAATACGCTGGAAGATTTCCTTGAGACGCTTCAGGACAACTTTCTGGAAAACTGAATCTTCAGGTTTCTTTGTTTCTTCATTTGCATTTCCAAATTGTCCAGCAGAATTTAGCAGTACGACTCCAGCAACTTGCTGAGGCAACCCCACAGCTGCCAACAAAGTAGTAAATCCTCCTAGACTGAAAATTTACCTTGATTATAAACTGCCCTGCCAATGAGGACAATGATAATACTTTCGCTTTTGTTTAGAATCCTTATTCAACAAAGAAAGGAAAGATTACTAAAATGTATTCAAAGTTGAAAATTGCCTTTGTTATATGCCACACAAGATTTTCATGGAACGAAGATAGTTAAAGTATAACTTAAAACTTGGAAATGTAATAACATCAATAGCTTATACAAGAGGAAATGAAACAAAAAATCACTCGTCATCTACCTGTTTCCTACCAGAACCGCAGGCTCTTTCACTATATCTTTCAAAAAATCAACTACTTGATCCTTCCATACCATGGCATCATACTCAATAAGTGCTTTCTCGCTCCACCCGAAACCTAGCAGGTCTAAGGCATACACCTTGTATCTCTTGGCCAGCTCAGGTATATTGTATCTGAAGTGACATGACAAAGGGGAGTTATCATCAAAGTTTAGTTCTATAGCAGGCACAAATCGAGAAATGATCAAAAAGAACAAAACGAATTCATCATCACTGAAACACGTAATTAATCTAGCAAAAATGATACTATCATTAGCTTCAGTGGTTGCAATATGATACACAATCATTACTTGGCAGGCTATGACCACTTCAATTCCCTGTGGAAACCAGAGTGCTAACACAAAATGGATAATCTTCATGAGAATTGCTCATCAAAAGATGGAAGTACCTCCAATGAAATGCTGAAGCACCAAAACCGTGGATGAGGACAATAGGGAACCCTTCTCCTTCGACTACATAATGAATTTTGTAACCCCGCCATGTCCAAAAATTGTAGCCCTCTGGTTTAAATGGCAGTCTCTCAACCCCTATAAAAGGAGCCCAACTTAATAGAACTGCGGTTATGTACTTCTACAGATAGGCAACAAGGAACAGAGCTTCCTCCACCAAAAAACCCAAAAAAAAAATATTCATATTTTCGCTAATGAACTTTGAGAACAGTAGAAAAAATATGTTCTGATTGTCCTTTTTCCAGAAAGTTTCATACTATAAGATTGCGTAAGCTCATGAAAGTAAAGACCTAACCTTGGATAGGTTCTGTGACCAAAGAAGAGCCCGTAATAGAAACGCCAGAAGCTACAATTCCTTTGAAGGCAAAACCTCTTCTGTTAATTTCGCAATTGCTTCCTAGAAGCACAGAAAAGAGGAAAGAATAGATTTTAACCAACTCCCTTATCCAGCAAAGCGAATTAAAAGAAACCCAAAAGCGAGAACGAGAAAGAAACTCTTCTCGAGGAGAAAAGAACGCACTTTGCAGATTTAGTTTTGCGGGTCCAATAAGCCTGGTGCTGGTGCAGCTGAAGAGCTTCGACCTAAGCGCCGGAGATACTACACCACATAAAGAAGACATTGAATCCAAAAACCCCAGTAACCCTAATCAAGAGTTTGAATTTGAGACTCCAAAAGATGTAATTTAATTGTGCAAGGAAAAGAGATATACGAGAAACTTGTGTGGTTTGCGTGTGTTTGGGGTTGTGGCCTTCTTCAAGCCAGATACCACATTTTTGTTGGCTTTTGCCGCTAAATTTTGAACCTTTTTAAGTATTTTTATTCATTCACGTCAAGAAAATAATATTAACAGAAATACAAATACATGACAAATCCTAGCAATGAAAGGAATCCTTTTCTCGTATAAACACTCATTCCTTTATAAGTCGTAAAACCCTCGTTAAGCCCTTTCGACTAGATTAAAATTGCTTCCACAAACATGGACGACAGGATTGAGCAAGTATTAGAAGAATGCCAGAACGACATAGACGACGTTATCAAGCGACTGACCGAGCTCTCCTTACAATTTTCAGAAGTTAATTCTGCGTCAACCCAAATTCAAGACCAAGATTCTACAATCTCAAATCAAAAGAACCTTCCGGCGAACACTGAACAATGGGCAGATATGTTCGTGATGGAGATGATGAATTCAACAACAATTGACGATGCTAAAACACGCACTGTCAGGATTTTAGAGGTTTTGCAGAGCGACATTACGGAGCGAATTCAGAAGGAGGAATCTGAAAGTTCTCAAAGGAAAGAGTTGATGTTGAAAGAAGGAATGGAAACGATAAGCCAAGAGAATGGAATACTGAAACGAGTTTTTTTGGTTCTTACATAAAAGTGGTGGATGTTTTGCGAAAACGTTAATAAATTTTGTAGTGAAAAATAAAACAATAATAAGAACACCAAGATTTTTATATTGGTTCGGCAATGCTTACGTCTAGTTTGGAGACAACTGAGTATTTCACTATAATCAATGAGATTATACAATAGTGTTTATTACTCAATTTTTCAAAGACTCAAATTAACTCAAACTCACACACTACTACTAGAAAAGAGAAACAAATATATATATATAATTAATGAGAACACATAATAGTGTTTATCACTCAATTTTTTAAAGACCCAAATTAACCTAAGTTCACACATTACTACTAGAAAAGATAAACAAATATATATATATATATATATATCCCTCGGAAATTTTCTACTCTCTCTTCTCTAAACAACTTCTTCTCTCTTCTCACACCAGAAATCTTGAGCTCTTCCTCCTCCTTCGTTTGCTTCTCTTTTATAGAGATTTTCATGAGTGTGAAAGCCAGCTGCACCACCGAAATTTACGAAAAAAACAAGCCATCATTGTTGAGTCAACAATCACCGAAAGTAAGCTTCAATTTCTGATTTTGAGAAGTTTTAATTTCTGACTTTGCAAGCTTCAATTTATGACTTTGATAAGCTTCAATTTCTGACTTTGAGACAATATTCAACAATCTCCACCTTGGCTCAAATCCTCGAAGTGAAAATTCCCAATGGTCGTCTCCCAATCCCCTATGGAGCAATCAATAAATTTTACAAATGTCAATTAAGTCTAAGCAATGCTTAAACTTGAGTAACGAAACTGGTTTTGTCAACATATCAGCAGGATTGTCGCGCGGTCCCAATATTATGAAGAAGAATATCTCCCTCATTAATAATCTCACAAACAAAATGAAATCTCACATCAATGTGTTTTGTACGTGCGTGATGAAATAAATAACACTCTGACTATCGCAATGAACATCCACATGGTCCTGATGGACCCCTAAGTCATCAAGCAATCCTTGAACCAAATGACTTCTTTAATAGCTTCTGTTACTGCCATGTATTCTGCCTCGGTAGTTGATAAAGCAACTGTAGATTGCAAAGTTGATCTCCAACTCACTGGCCCTCCAGTAAGAGTGAATACAAAACTTGTAGTGGACTTATGCTTGTCCAAATCACCTGCATAATCAGAATCTACATATCCAACAACACATTTACCATTAACTTCATCTTGCTGAAAT
>JANVCQ010000232.1:8616313-8627254 GCA_025531925.1 Erythroxylum plowmanianum | reverse complement strand
CAACTTCTTCTCTCTTCTCACACCAGAAATCTTGAGCTCTTCCTCCTCCTTCGTTTGCTTCTCTTTTATAGAGAATTCCATGGGTGTGAAAGCCAGCTGCATTACCGAAATTCACGAAAAAAACAAGCCACTATTGTTGAGTCAACAATCACCGAAAGCAAGCTTCAATTTCTAACTTTGAGAAGCTTTAATTTCTGACTTTGCAAGCTTCAATTTCTGACTTTGATAAGCTTCAATTTTTGACTTTGAGACAATATTCAACACCAGAGAGACATAGGGATCGAAACTGTGAAGTACAGAGCTTGAAGGAGTTGGTGCACGATATCAGAAGATACATAGGGCTTTGAGTACCAAAAGCTATGTTTTGTTGATGCAGTTGAACCAGGCCATGTGGAAAAGCTCAAATCCTGGAAATTTCCAACCTGATGTTGCCTAAGAATCATTAGACATGGACTTGTGAGCTATTTTGCTTTTTGTACACACACCTCTGTAATTACTTATCATTGTTAGGCTCCGTAAGGTCGATTTTGGTTTTGACATTCAAGGATTGTAAATGTCGGATTATGAAAGATTTTGATTTACAGAATTACATGGTCACCACTTCCTATTACTAATTAAAACAAAATTATTGTGATGTGACTTTTCACAAATCAAATAAGGTTTTTAATTTATGTTTATTCCCTGTTAAGATCACATCATCTACATGATAATTTAAAACTTCAATTATTTTAACATTTAAGTAGATTATTTGTAATCAATTTATTATGGGTCTATACCTTTTTTAGACAACTTATTAAAATTAATATAATTATGCGATTCTCATATTTATCCAAATAATTTTTAGTGTTATATCCTTAATCATTTCTCGTATTCTTATTTTTATGTAATCTCATTTATCTTTATCATATTATAATTGTATTCAATTCTTTCATTAAGAGATAATGACCATCTTTGAGTAGACTCTTTAAGTAAGTTATCAATAATCTTCCTTTATTTTAAATTCTCCCCGGTTGTATTTACTTTACTTTCAAAATTAACCCATAAGTTCACAGCATATATATGATCCTTTGAAAACATTTTAAATTAACAAAGTTAAAATTTAATTGTTAAGAATTATAGAAAAACCATAAGGGTATATTATGAGGCTCATTTAACTTTTAGGGTCTCAAATAATGTAAGTTTAGATCTTATGACTTACATTAATGCTTTTTCATAGTTGATTCTACACTTATGGTAGGAGTCATATGTCATGGTATTAACTTCTTTTTATTTAACATGAATCTTATATTTGTAAATTATCATTTACATATTAATTCAAACATACTTAATGTTTAACTTGAATTTACCAATCTACACTAAAATTCATCTTTGAAAAACTTTGGCCTTTAATAAAGATATAATGATCATTTAATCAATTCAACCCAATTTTTTATTTTTATTATTTAAGATGGAATTTATTATTTAAGTTTCGTATTATCAATTATAACCTAGATAATAGACTTCAAACTTATCACATCTTTGTTTATTACAAATACTTGAGGCAATCCATCAATTATAGCCTAGACAATAAACTTCAAACTTATCTAATCTCTATTTATTACAAATACTTGAGGTGATTGCCTATGTAAAAGGTCTAATCTCTTAGTTGTATGATACACTTTTTGAATCATGTTCAAAATATTTCACACAGAGAAAACATACTTTGAATTAAGTGTTACATAATGCTTATTATATAATAAACAATTTCAACATATATTATGTAATTAGACATGATAACATAATGAATGAACATGCATTAAGAAATAGTCATTAATAATGTGTCAATATCTACGTAATCTTAGTGACTTCAAATACCGAATATATGTATACTTTGATATATTATTGAGTCTGCCACTATATCACATATAGTTAGATATTTTAAGCTCGCGAATTATAAAAGCCCCGTGTAACTAAATCTTTTACATAATTATATTTGGTATATATGTTTGGTTTTGCAATGAAATTTGGAATATTTTGTATAAGCTGCTGCTGCTTGACTAACCTGGTTAATTAATACTTGATTAATTTCAATTTTAATGTTTCAAATGAACTAAGAAATATCGAAGACAACCAATTTCTTATAATGTAGCTTAAAATATTATAAATTTAGCTTCTTTTGTGGATAAAGAAATATAGAATTAGATCGATTAAATGAGAAATCAATCAGGAATGAGGTGGCTAAAGGCATGCAGGCTAATTGATTTGACATTCCTAAATTCCTTTTTCATGATATTGCATCATTATTAAGTAAAAAAACACAAATATGGAGGTAGATTTTCTGTCACCCTAATCTCTTCCCTAATTTGCACCCATCTAACCTTTCATATATATGTCATTACTTTGATAAGACAATGTGTAATTAATTTAGATACCTCAATCTTCTCTTTACTGCAATATGTTTTACCCATATTTAACTAATATACGCTCACTATTCTAACATTGTAGCAAATATTTGGTCCTATAAATATCATTGCGTGTATAAGATTTCCAACTATGTTAGAATAGGAAACATTCTTTATTTTTCTATTTTTTGTGGTGTTTTTGTAAAAAAACATTTTAACTAGGGCCTTTTCCTTTAGTAATAGGATTATCAATTGACTTGCAATCTTACATATGGAATCATATATCCCTATTCTAAAAAAGAGAATGATCTCTTGAAAAATCTCTTGAATTCTTTACTCCAAGATTGTATGCAACTTCACTCATGTCTTTTATTTCATATTCAGATCATAACTAGTTTTTTACTTAATAAACTTATAGCCATTACAAGCCATCACAAGATCAAATATATAAAAAGAAGAAATCATGAACTTATCTTTGGATCTTTTAATGTATATACAGTAGTCTTCGTCACTTATGTGAAAATCATATAATAATTACATTATGAACACAATTGTACTACTGTCTTGAAGATCATGTCAAGTTATAAATTGATTTTAATAGTTGACCTACTTTATGTTCTTAACTTGTTATATTGAAACATGTATGTTGTTTACATAAAATTTTTCTTGTAATTCTTTGTTAAGAAAAGTATTCCTTATATTTGTTTGATGTAATTCAAGATCCAAGTTGGCTACTATAACCATGATTAATTAAATTGAAACAGACCTCTTAGTTAGTAAAAATGTCAGTTTATAATTAATTCCTCCTACTTTATATGTTCTTTAGCCACAAGTCGCACCTTATATCTTTTGATACTATTATTAACCTTTAACTATATTTTGAGAACCTATTTTTCCTAATAGTTTTCACTCATTGGGGAGATCAACTAAGTTTTGCACCTGATTGTAACTTAAACAAGTCATTTCCTCCTTCGTTGCTTTCACACATTCTATTCTAGCATAATTATTAAGAGCTTCGTTTACATTCTTTAGCTTACCCTCTTCTTGTGGTATAATTATGTAAATTTTCCTATTATTTGATAAAGAAATTAGGAATTATTTTATGATTGCTTACATATATGAGATTCATAAGATAAAAATTGACCAATGTCTTGATTATACCTACTAATATATAGGCAAACTCTTATTGTGCTACTCTCTAAATTAATCTTAAGTTAATTCTTTATTTTTTTATTTTTCTACTAAGATAGAATCCCTTTTTTTAATTATGTGAAACATAATCACTTTGATCAATAGTCCCGTATAAAAATAAGCCTTTTCTTGTTTCACCCTACTTTAAAAAGTCATTTTCTAAAAAATGACTTCTTATAATTAAAATTCGGTTATTCCTTTATTACCTTTTAAACCTATGAACACACATTCTTTTGAGTATTTAGAATATCTAATAAAGGTACTTTTCTTTCCTCTTAGGCCTACTTTTATTTGTAAGAGGGATAATGAATGAATGTAGGCAATATAACCCTATAGCCTTAAGTTTGTCATATTTGGTTTTCTACTTACTTAGAACTCACACAAAGTGTTTGTAATTGATTAAACAAGCATATAATTAAATACATGATGACTATGAGCAATGCATCACCCTATTAGATGATGGTTATATTTTCTTGTGGCATTATGGACCTAATTATTTATAGAAACATTTTATTTCATCCTTCCAAAATGCCATTTTATTGTGGTTCATGGAATACTTAATTATCATTTTATTTCTTTTTTATCATATAGCATCTTAAATTTATTATGCAAATATTCTCACCATTGATCAGGTTTTAAAACTTTTATTTCCTTGTTTAATTGATTCTCCACCAAATTCATAAAGTTTATAAAATAATTCAAATCTTTTGATTTGTGTGAAATCAAATATAGATGACCATATCAAGTACAGTCTTCTATAGAAGTATTAAAATATATAACCCCATGTGTTATCCTCACAATCATAATACAACGGATGTCCAAATAAATTAATTTCAATATATTATAAACTCATGCTCCCTTTCCAAATAGCTTTTTTCCATTTGACGAACTATACAAGTTTCATAAAGACGTAGATCTATTGGATTTAAATAACCTAAAATGCCTTCTTTAGCTAATTGAATTATTCAATTTTGATCAATGTGATATAATCCAACATGTTACAAAATTGCATTGTGATATAAATCACTGTATGCGAATAAGGAATAACTTATATTACTACTTTGATAAGCAATATCTAATACAATACATTATGGAAATTTACATTAAATCTAAGTTTAATTAATACTAGCATATTAATAAGATTCTAACAAATCCTTGAAGCATACTTCATGTATGATTAAGGGATAAGTAGTACACATTTCTAACTTCCAAGTGCTAATATTTTGTACACCAACTTTTGAGTTATCACCTATATGAATCCATCACTTTCAATATGGGATTTTATGGAATTCTATAAAGGAATATTTATCCTTGGCTATATGGTCTGTTGCTATTAAGTCTACAATACATAAAAGATAAGATTTAGTTAAAAAAACAAAATACACACAGAGAATAAATATTTGTATTAAAAGGTTATACCTTTTTAAGATCAATATCATCAGTAGTGATATGACCCTTATTACTACAATTGTAGTACTTTCCTCTTTTTATATTTTTCTTTTTGAAAGGACTTATTTTCCATGTTAACTTCATTTGGATTTTTTAGATTCTTGAGCATTGTGGATAATTTTCTTACCTATTTTCCACTTCGACCACCATAATGCCTAAGCTTTCTATTTATAGATCCATATGAGCTAGATTCAATTTCATATACCTTAAATGTCTTTTTAGAAGCTTCAAGATATTCTTTTTCTAAAACAAGATGTCTCCTAGCATCCTCCATGATCTTAACGCTCTCATTAGGAGTGGGGTCTATTTTCCTATGCTCCTAACTCTAAGGCATAAAATAGATAGCTACTTGCACTTGTTATTTATCAAATAAATTATGACCAACTTCTTGTAACTCACTTATCATATTTGACATATTCCTTAAATACTTTTGCATTGTATAACCATATTACTTTTTCTACATGGCAAACTTAATAGTGAGTGCCTTTGATATTAGTCATTGAGGTGCCTCCAAATTGAGCAACCAAAATGGACCATATGTCCTTAGCAGTCTTAATACTTTTTAAACTTATGCATAATCTTATTATACATACTACTCAGCAACGTAATGCAAGTCAATGAGTTCTTCTTTTTCCATAGCTCATATACATCCTGATCGCTTTTATATTGGATTGTGTTGGCTTCCTGAAGAATATCCATGACTATGTTTAATGGTTCTATAGCCTATTAATCTTCTAGCATATATAGAATTTCCATGCTATAAATTTCATATTTTTTTTGTTTAATTTCTTTCCTTTTTTTAATCTTAGCAACAATATTCTTTTATGTTGTAGCCATATTTGAAATACTATGTTTTTACATCAAAAAAGAAAATAGTGTATATGCACATTAATGTTTTATCATGCAAATATGCATATCTTTTGTTACAAAATGAATAATGAGCTTTCAATTGCTTATAATTGAAAGATGGAAAAGTTCTCAATCATCATTCATATAACAATTGAATATCGACTTTAATACTTAAGTTTAATTTTCATACATAATACATTTTACCAAAACAATGGGATAAACAAGTTTGTTTATATATAAATGGATGTAAAATACCAAGTAGTCAACACATATTTTAATACTACATATAGAATATTTATAAAAAACACATGCATACTTAGCTAAAAAAATATATAATCAAATATCATATATATAGTAACACTTTACTTAAACAATCTTTAGAAAAATCTAATATAGATGATATGTTACTTAAGCATAACTTCCTACATGGGATATAGTTAATTAATGCATGTAATAGAGCCTTTAAAACATGACTTTAATTATATCGATAAGGAAGCCTCTGGGGTAAAAGATTTTAATAAATTCCTTTGTAATGTTTTTTTTTGGAAAAGGTAATATCACCAACCATCAATTTATTTTTGTATTAAGTGATTCTCAACTACAGAGGAAGCTTAAGAGCTAACATTTTGCAAAAAAAAAATTATATTAGTATCATTATAAGAATTAATATCTCAAATAAAATAATATCTGACATCAATATATTTCATCTTTTTATAAAACATTTGATATTTAGTTAAATATATACCATTTTAAATATTATAATAAGCTACAACGGACTCAAAATCTAAACTAAGTTCAATAAACAATCCTCTCATCTAAATAACTTCTTTGCAAACTTCTTTAATAATCATATACGCAACTTCTGTAATATACAACAATTATAACCTATTTCCAACTGACTACAATCTCATTTATCAAGATCATTTGCATAATCTGAGTTAACATAACTAGCTCATCATTGTTTTATGTCTAATTTTACTTATGTAATTGTATTACTTTGTTAGTATTTCAAAATTAACTTCATAACAGGTTAGTTCTCCTCTCTAAAATTGGGCATATATTTTTTATAACAATAACAGGTAAAATATCAAGACCACCATATACTATAATATATATAATGCTATCAACCTACATTAGAGTAATGAATACGAGACATGTAATCAATATTAGTATATTTCTCCATTAAGTGAGCAGTTGAAAGTCTAAAGTGAACTATGGTGAAGTACTGATATGTTTTAAATCAGCCACGCAAAATTTCTCTAAAACATTTAGTGGATAAGATATAATCTCCCTTTCTTTTTTTCGTAAAGAATTTTTATACTAAGAATTCTTTTTGCAACACCTAAATCTTTCATTTCAAAATCACTAACCAATAAGAATTTTAATACATATAATGATATCTTTAATAGCAATAAACATTTCATTAACCTTTCATTTCAAACTTACTAACTAAGAAGAATTTTAATATGTTAACTTTAGACATATCTTCAATAGCAATAATCATGTCATGAGCATAAATATCAAAACTGTAAATGTCAAACTTAATATAAGAATATTCATAATAAATCATAAATGTCTCTATGGATTTATATCATTATTTCAGTGATTGTTTCAACTTATAAAAATATTTCTTCAACATGCAGACATAATATTCTTTCCTTTCAACAATGAAACCTTTAGGTTGTTGCTTAAAAATTTACTTTTCAGGTTCATGTAAAAAAAGTTGTTAAATTTATTCTTATTCAAAGTCATGCATATAATCAAAAGTAAGCAAAATACGAGTAGAATTATGTTTTAATACATATGAAAGCATATCATTGAAGTCAACTTCCTCTTTTATTGTACATTTTTTTTCCAATTAATCAGGTATTACATCTTGCTTGTTCTATTATTGGAATGTCAACTTTCTTCTTCAAGATATATTGCATCCAATGATCTTCATTATTAGTGGCACTTTCACTAGCTTTTAAATCCCATTTTCTAAAAGGACTCAACCTCCTCATGCATAGTTACAAATCACTTATCAAAATCATTAAAAGAAATAGTTTTAGAGCATGTAGAATTTTCTCCAATATTATATGTTTCTTATACCACGAGTAATGCATAGATCACTATATTGATATAAGAAGTATTTGTGGTATCCTAATTTATCTCATTTATCTATGCTTAGTTATGTTACATGGCTACTCTTATGATGAATTTTTATCTTCCTCTACCTCGTCATCCTCATCATCTTTGTATCCAACAACTTAGATTGATCATATTCAAAATAAGATTGTGGTGGCGAATAGGATTGAATGCTCTTTATCTCCATCTTCTTTGATTCACTCTCTTGATCTATATTAAAGGAAGAAACAAACTCTTTTTTTGGGTAAAATATAGAAATTTTATCAAATATAGCATCTCACTAATTGTAATTTTTTAATTTTAGATTAGAACATCAAAACCTATATCCTTTTATACCTGATTCATACCCAAGAAATATACATTTTTTAATTATCTAATCTAATTTACCATCATTATAGGATAGCTAAGTACATACGAATTAGAGTAGCCAGCATGTTTATCAAATCATAATTCTTCAGGAGTCTGAAAATCAAAAGATATGCAAGCGGTGCAATTTACCAAATAACATATTATGGATAATGCCTCAACCAAAAACTTTTAGATAAATCAAAGTTTGATAACATATTATACTCTTTATCTAACAATGTTTTGTTCATGTGCTCTACGACACCATTGTGTTGAGGTGTTATTACAATAATGCAGTTGTATAGTTATACCATAACTTTTACATAACTCATTAAAGTATCCTATATAAAATTCCAAACTATTATCAGTGTTATGTTATTTAATTTTTTTGGTTTAATTTTCAATTAGAACTTTCTGTTACTTAAATATAACTCTTATGCTTGAGAAAGTAGAATCGTACCTTCTTACAATAATCATCGATGAATATATAAGCACGTATTGAGAGCTCCACCTCCCAAAGAAGTTTCAGGGACTCTTTAAAAGTTTGAATGAACATAGATAAGAGCACTTTTGCTTTTGTAAGTGAATGAACCAAAGTGGACTCTTACATTTTCTAAATACGCAATACTCACAAAAATCTAACTTCGTTATACTTTGGTTGCCTATTAACCCTCTCTTACTCAGTATTATCATAACTTTTTCATTATGTATGCCCATCTTACATCTTGTAACTTGGGTGATGTTAGAATTTGAAAAAGAAAATGTAGTCATTAAAACAGTACATGTAGTAATAGTTCCATCAAGAAAATATGAAGTATCAATCTTCTTGGCTTTGATCTCGACCATAACACCTTTTTGCGAATTTTAGATTTAAACCTCTACTAGTATAAATGTACCTGTTTAGATTGAGTGTACTTAATAAAATTAAATTTCTTTTTAAATTTAAAATACGTCAAATATTTGTTAAAGCTCTTACTACACATCGTGCATCTTAATTTAGATTGTTCTCACACCAACAATTTGACAAGATTTGTTGTATCTTAATTTAGATTGTTCTCGTACCAAGAATTGGATAAGATTTGTTATTCTCCGTTAATATAACCCTATTATTAACATTTTCATAAATAGAAAATCATAAAATCGACTAAAGATTAAATAAAATTAAAGAATTTGAAATATGATTAAAATAAATTATCCTTCTGATGTTTAATTAAAAAAAGAGATCTTAATTGCTTTATTTTAGTTTATGAGAAATTATTAATTTACAAAAATTAACTAATTAATTAATAAGCTGATTGATATTTAACAATAAGAGTTATTAAAACAAATCGAATTGAAAAGTTAAAAATATAATAATTTAAAGATTTTTTTTATCTTGTATATTTTTTGATGTATATGATAAAGTCTATGAGATAATTATACATTACAAATAAACTTATAATAAGATTATAATTATGGGATTCATATTGTATTTATGTATTATCCTAAATTTTTCCTAGTCATTATTTTATTAAAATTGGACATTAATAAAACGTAAAAAGACTAGCATACATCATATTTTTCTTTATTAAGGAAATAATCGATTTTATAAGTTAAAGTATAGAGATACTTAAACAAAAATGTAAGCATTTATTAGAGAACAAATTTATCGAGCTGATCTACGAGAAATCTATTTGAAATATGATTTACATGCCTTTTATCATTTTGATGATTACTTTTACATTTGTAGCGCATTCATGGTGTCCCGATCCACATAAGTTTTTGTACGCTGAAATGTATTTTGAAGTCTTCCGCTTTATATATCTGTACATACTTCGGGCACATATGGCGTTATCTGTTTATGGAAGATAAAATAATTATGCTTCAAGATGCATGTATTCTCCACTGCATTACTCTGTCTCGTTCAACCCATATACGAAGTAACCACCGCTGGCACTATTGGGCACTAACCCATGGATTAATGTGACAAAATGCTATAATGATTCAACTTTCCTCTCTCATTTATCCTAAATCAAAAGGATAAAATCTTGACTGTTCTATAAAGACTTTCGTTAATATTCTTCATAGAATTAATGCTTTTTTATGAAAATTATATTTTACTGTCTAGTTAAAATTTTAATTTTGAAAAAGTACAAAATTTGAATTATAAATTTTAAAAATTGCAGACTAAAATAAATTGAAGGAGTGAAAATATAGTTTTTCCTAGAGAGAAATGACCACCTAATTACCTTTGTTAGCACTGAGAGAGCAGCGGTGCCGTTTGGTTGCACAACTGGTACGTGAAATCATGTATACTGGAGCTCGTCACCTGTGGAACCTATTACCCTTGGGGAGACTATGTAACGGCTACGTAACATAATTATGAAAATATTCGAATTCAAATGATGATGAAGGCCTTAACTGACCTCAACTAGTCGGTTCGGTTTCTGATCTGCAAGTGTTTCACAACTCCTATAACTACGTAACGTATTCTTTTGTCTTGCATTTTTCTCACGTTCGAAAACCAGAGAGTGAAATTAAGAGAGGATCAGAGGCTTCTCGACAGGTTCTCTTGCGGAAAAGGAAGGCACATTGCGTACTCCAAGGTTTTAACTTAATA
>JANVCQ010000232.1:8570676-8593561 GCA_025531925.1 Erythroxylum plowmanianum | reverse complement strand
TCATTTGATCCTGATAAAGATAATAAAGTGGCCCAATAAATGATCTAGATTAATGGGTCGAAGTTCGGGTGAAAAATAGGTCCATATTAGTGTGAACCGGGTCCATGTTAGCCTTGTGATGGGGAAGCCCGATATGGAAGCTATATAAATGTTAGGTTTCCTGCAGTTACTCAAGAGTTCATTCACGAGCATAAGGTTCTCTGACCTGTTAAGAGAGCTCGTGATATGAGGAAACTGTAGAAAGACCTAGCCCGTGAGCCGGTGATCACTTTCCACTAAAAGTCTTAGGAGATTCAGAGATGTTTGGAGCTCGGAATCGACATTGAAATCAGAGATGGAATCGAAATCTAAGTATTCCGCATTACCTTCGTTTTTAATCCTTTCATGTAGATTCAGGGTACGTAATAAGGCTCCCACTACGTACTAACATGGTCATCAAACCGAACACCTGAGCAGAACTAAGAAGGAAATGTCTCATTTCAATATGTTGTAGATAAAAGCAAGAAACACGCAGTGGCTGGTTGCAATAGTTCAATTATAACTCCTAAAATTTCCATTTATTACACCTTATGTATGTTGTTGACAACAAAATACAACATTAATCAATCCAACTCCATTTTTCCCCTTCTTTAGTATTAACTAAGAGAACTAATAGTACATGCTATGGCCAAAAACTTCTTTTATATTGTTACAAGATAGTCAAAAAGTAGGTTGTAACTATAACTACTCCGACCATATCAAAGAGAGAAGTACCACTATGCTGAAATGAACAACAATAATGGTGCTAGTGAATGGCATTATCTCACACGTTAGCGTGTCCCAAGCTTGTAAACTGCGTTCATTTGCAAGATCATCACAGAGAAGACATTATCAATTGTGATTTAAAAAATAGGTTGCTAACTCTACTCTTTGATATGTTCAATCGATATCTCAAATCCATAAAAGAAGTACGAAGTAATGTTTTGTTACCTTATATGCAAAGGCCATTGACACATTACCTCTCATTAGACCAGCCCACCATATCACATTCTGAAAGGAAACAACATCAAGAAAAATTCATTGATTGGTTGGCATTTGACAGAAACAAGCTACAATAAAATAAAATAAAAAAGTAGAACATTCACTTGCTGCTTGATGTCAATCTCATCAATTGGTGTCTCCTTGGATAGGTTGGAAATAAAAGGATAAAGGGAAAATAAAAGCTACTCTTCCAAGTAAATCCCGAGCTAAAAGGATTGACCTCATTACACATAATGTTTTAAGACTTCAACAAGTGACATCAAATAAAAGCATTAAGTTTACGAGGAGAACTAAGTGGAGTTGAAATAATAAAATCATCATAAATGGTTAATTGAAATATACCTATCACTCACAAATATCCATCTCTCAATATCCAAGGCATCCATAGCAAAATAAAGGAAGATGAAAAGCTCACAACGAATGACAAGGTTTTTTCTTTAAAAAATAAATAGAAAAATTCATTAATGAAGAAAATGAGGTACATGTTACAAAATACCCTGGGGAGTTACCCCTTACACAACTTGGTATCGTTTTCTACCTAGGTGGCATAGGTGATAAATATAAAACATGCAGTTATAGGGACTGAGAAAACACATATGAGTTTATAGAGCACCCCTCAAAGTTAAAATTTTAGTGATGTTAGCCAGGGTCTTTGAAATAAGATAAGTGATAGAAGTTTGTTTTGTTTCAAATGTTCTACCATTCCTTTCTTTCCAAACGTTTTTAATACATATACTAACATCTATGTTGTGTATCATCTTCGGATTTCATTAAGCAGATAGCCATTACACAGTTCATAAAATGTGTTAGAAGGTATTGACCAATTACATCTCAAGGCAACTGTCTTCCATACACAGCTGGTGATCGCGCATTGGAAAAAGAGATGTTCACGTGTTTCCTCCTCTATTGAACAAAAAGGACATGAGAATATTTAAATACCTGAGTCGATTTGCAGTATTGAGCCATTTTTGAATAGCTAGCCATAAAATGAAAGATATCTTATGAGGTAGGAGCTTATGCCATATGATTTTGCACTAAGCCACTGTTAGTTTTTTCAACCTGATAAGCTCCTGCGTGATTCTATTCGTAATATGGTGGATAGGCCTATTATGCCACAAAAAAGTACCTTGGACGGGAGGACTAGGGGAGTACTAAGGTTGTAAATGTTGAATACAAGGTTGCAAAAGTATGCCTACGGATTTTGATAAGATTCAAATATTATGACAACACAATGTGCTGGGTTAAAAATATAACACCAACTCTACACAACCTTTAAATAAAATTTTTTCATTTAAATGATAAATCAAGATGACAACAAACTAGGAAAATCAGAAAAAAAAAAAACACAATCCAATGAAAACAACTTTCAACATAATCAGAAAAGTATCATATTAGTTTCAAAAACTCACCTAGTGAAAAGCTCAAGTGATGAGAGCACGATCATGCGACTTTGTAAGCGAAGTGAAATCAAAAGATGGCCGAGTAATGCTAGAGATACCAATAACAAGATCAAGAGTTAAGAATTTCAAAGAAGCGCTTCAATCTTACATGGGCTGAATTGTAAACGATATAGAATCTCAAGAGACAATGAGGGCCAATGACAACATAACTAATTAAGTTGGGTGCAATGTGCAAGAAGACTTTCATTCTTGTTTAATTAATTATTTTAAGTTAGAAACATAGTTTTGGACAGCCCATTACATGTGTTTTGGGCTTTAGTTATTTTGGCGGGAGACCATATTAAAAGCTTTTTTATGTATATAAAGTTTCTTTCTTTTTAAGGGGTATAAATACCTCATAATAAACATTATTTATGTTTTAAATTGGATGAATAACGAATTCTTTAAGGGAGGATTTTCTTATATAATTCTTATCAAGGTAATCACTTGCGAATTTCTATTCTTTTTTATGAAAATTTAAAATTGTATTAAAGAATATATGGCAAACAAGGAGTCTGCCAAGCCCCTTAATACACATATCCATTAAACAATTCTAACACTACCACCTAACACATAAGCACATAGAGACTTAATCAAAATGACTACGTAGAGAGGCTCGGGTATGACTTTTCCAATTAGGGTATAACCAACTTCTTCTTTCTCGACTCTCACAGAAGCTTCTCGATTGGGGGTGGATGAGATCTGGCGAAGGTACTGGTGATGCTGGCCCTTGCTTCTTCTTCTTCTTCTTCTGCACTCTATGGAGTTTGTCCCTAGTAAGTCTCCTTGTTTGAAACTCTTCAGTTCTTAACATTTTAGGGCAAACTAACGTTATGCCCTAAATCACCAGACATGCCTGACAGATGAACAGAAGGTTAAGTCATGCTATGGGAGACTCTCTCAGGTAGGTATTGCGTAATTGTTTGCTCTTTTCTTCTATTTTAATCTTCTCCTTGTAACTCCATATCTGAGTGAGAGGGGATCTAAAAAGAAACACTACTAAGCTCTTGACAGGTTAGTCCCGAACCCTTCTTCCTTGTTTATGTTTGTAGAAGCATGTTTATAATTTGTTTTCATGAATGGATTGAGAATCTGGTATGTTGGAATCATAGGTAGTATGAACTATGATTTGCAGTACTGAGTAAATAGGATCAGGGTCTAGATTCTCCATGTGAGAGCTATTTCTCTACTAAAGCAGGAGTTCAACTGATTTGTAATCAGTTGTTCTCTTATGCTAGCTATTATAAGCTCAATAGTAGATGATAGGGAAGTGGACTTCTGCTCAAACCTTCTTTTGTTCTCTCTTTCCAAATTTCTTGAGCACATGTGGTTATTGATATTAGGATCACTGCTTTGTCAAATTTTGATACGAAGAGATGGGGTAACTCCAATAGTAAGTCATAGAGGCCATTCGGCATATGATTGACGATACTTAATCTCGAGATTTTTGTCCATATTTTTTTAGAGTAATCACATTTAAAGAAAAGATAGTCTATAATCTCTTCCTTTAGATTACATAGAATGCACATCCTTGAGGAGTTCAAAATTTGTAGCCTATCTATTATACTGAGTCTATTCAACATTACAAGCCAGAGCAAAAAAAATATTTTTAGCCTTATTATTTGTATTTCCTTTCATATAATTGATTGGGGGTTCATCAGGGTTGGAGATTTCTTCTTATTCATGTTCTATCCAAAATGTATGTTTAAGGGATTTTAGGTTCTTTAGCCTTGGGGTTCTACATCATATAGAATTAGAGTTTGGATTGAGATAAATTCTTATTTAACTTATGCTTATTTACTGTTATTATTGTTATTTTTCATAAGAAATTCAAAATTAGGATTCATCTTGTTAGTATTTAAAAACAAAAAACAAAAAAATGAAAATTAATTGCAAGCATTAAAGAGAACGAAAATAAATCAGTAGTTAGCATTTTATAAAAAAAAGTTGCTAAAAAAGGAAAGATTTGATTTAGTTGGTGGCAAGTTCTTATTTGTATACAAGAATTTATGGTAATTATTTACATAGGAATAACCAAAATTCAAATTTGGTGATTTAGGAAATTATTTGGATTTGATCGTATCTTAAATTAGGAAAAATTAGTTAGAAAAGCCAAAGAGCATAAATTTCATCATTGTTGGCGTGATTATAAGATTTTCTTTTGTTGGCTTCCTATTTTGTTTAATGTCTTTATATTTTTGTATCCAAGTTGACTTTTCCACTAGGAAAATTTCAATTTTCACATTTATGGATTAGTTTCCTCATTTTCCTTCATTCTAAGTTTTTTTAAATCTCTAACTGTTTTTTTTTCATTTACACCACAATTAACAAATTAATTCTTATTATTTTACATTATATATTTTTGGGCAGCATGTATCCTTTTCTCTTGTGCACAAGAAGATGCGCCAAACCAAATAAGAGATTGCCTTTTTGTTTTATGACCAGGAGGCGTAATGATTATGCAATGATGGAAACTAAAGAATCGTCATTGAACTTAGCTGTTGTTCATTCCTAATGCTAATTAATCCAGAGATCAACTTGTCAAAAGAAGAAGGTGAATGATGTTATCTTTCTATGGGGAAATTAGTGAGCATGGTCCTTATTATTAGGTTACTGTCATGTTGCTGCCAAAAGGGTAATTATTTGCATAATGTTTTCTCCACCAATGTTAGCACTATTGTAAATATTATAATTGTTTTTAATAATAACGTTGTCCACATGATTATTATAATTGCTAAATACTTCAAGTTCTTCTAAATATCTTCCTACTATTTGAGATATATGCAGGATGAAATAGTGTTATAAAAATTTTCTAAATGATGCACTAAAGGTAGAATCAGCCAGAAAAAACATTAACAAATAGTGCAAAATATGTTGCGGTTGGGAGAGAAATATACTTCGTTTTGCATTTTGCATTTCTCATATAATCAATTTCTATGAATATAATCTAAATACTTTCAATCATATGACAATATACTTGAGTATTGCAACCAATTTTTCCACTTGTTGGTTGTATCTCATTCATCCCTTATGATTTTTGCAACCAACTTCAATAATAAAAAAAATGTTTTGGTTTTAAATTTTCTTTTATCATCTTTCCTTCCTCCCTTTTTAGCATAAACTCGTGATACTTGCAAACTTTTGGTACAAAGTCAAATATAATTTCTTAATTTTCAAATTTCATTCCTATTTTTAATACCACCTTGATCTCAATATTCTTTATGACTACATGGAGATTTTCCTATGACAAGTTCTGCAACTTCAAGCTATATGATCAGTGAACAATCTAGTTTAGTTAACTGATTTCAATATCTTCAGGTTGAGTGAGGAGAACTAATCCTGTTTTCTAGTCCTAAGGCCTTAGCAGTTACCTCCATTTTTACTGTAACTTGGTCTACTTAACTAGTTAAATTAAAAGAAAACTGAACCTAAGAGCTGGCTTAGGCCATGAAACGTGCCCAACCTGTCACTAGACCTCTCATATGGGCAGTGTTTAGGAACAAAAGCTAATGAACACCCTATTTGTCTCTATAACCAAACATGCCAATACATACATATATATAGACAATTACAGCTCCTCAGTTTCAAGGAAAATGTGCGGAAGGAGGTTCATGTCTATTAAGTTTTGTTATATTGGTATGTTGTAGAAAACAGTGAAGTAGTTTGCTAAGCCATGCAAGTAAAGATTAATTTTCACATTAATGTTAGGATGATTTAGTAAACAGATATATAGATAATCCCCTAAAATTTCAAACACGCTAGCCAAGAAGATTTTCAATAATTAGATATATCGATAATCCTGTTAACTATCTCTCTTTAAAGGGCAATCGTTCATTCAAAATAATCATCAAGGATTTTCACCTTCCTTATAGTCAACTATAACCAAACCGCAGGTAAGACATGCAAGATGCAAGCATTAGGCAAAATGGGATGATTCAAACTTGCTACAGCATTGTGAATGATATCAAACAACATGGTCAATAGGTGATTTTTTTGTGGAAACGCAGAATGCATACATCCCATCAAAGGTGACTATGGACAAATGAACTGCAACAAAATGCGGTCCTAACTAGTGTAGAGAGTGTTTTTGAAGGTGAGAGGAGTACCTAATCAGACGCAAACCTGCAGAGGAGAGAGCAAGCAGATGACAGCAGGCGTTAGATACGTCGTTTTGATGTCACTGCACTAGTTGAAGGTTTGAGATTTTTGGGTGGGCGGAAGGGAACGTGGGTAGGTTTTGAAGAAAACCTGCATGATGTCATTTTGAGGAGAGGGAGACAACGTCGTTTTGGGAGGAGGTACTTATTTTAAGAAAACCTAAACGACGTCGTTTTTGAGACAGGGAGACGACGTCGTTTTGGCGGGGGGGAGGGATTGGTTTTAATAAAACCAAAACGATGTCGTTTTTTAGAGGGGGAGACAACATCGTTTTATATTGAGGGAATGGTTTTAAGAAAACCAAAACAACGTTATTTTAGAGAGTCGAAGACGACGTGGTCTTGAGGGGGGAATTGGTTTTAAGAAAACCAAAACGACGTCGTTTTGGAGAGGTGGAGACGAGGTCATTTTGGGGGGGGGGGGGCGAACTGGTTTTAAGAAGAGCAAAGCGACCTCATTTTGGAGAGGTGGAGACAACGTCTTTTTGGGAGGGGACCAATTTTAATAAGAGCAAAATAACATCGTTTTGGAGAGGGGGAGACAATGTCGTTTTTGGGGGGACTGGTTTTAAGAAGAGCAAAACGATGTCATTTTGCTCCTTAAGAAATACTGTTTAACTAACCCTTTCGTGATGTTTTCTTCAACAAAACGTCGCGGTTCCTATTTTGTGACGTTTTGTTGAGAAAACGTAGTAAAAAGTTAAACAATTCCTGAAAGTCTGAGTAATCCGTGATGTTTCTAAAATGTCGTGAAAAGTCTGAATAATTCGCAACGTTTTATTAAAAAAATGTTGCAAATTGCATGTTTTTGTTGTAGTGATTACAGTAGCAAATGAAATCCAAAATGGAGCAAAAATGATGATAAGAAGAGGGAGCACTATTGGATTTCAAGGAGAAAGGCAATGAGTCAAACAATGGCAAGGAGAAGAGTATTTCAATTCAAAAAGTTACTACTAATCCATCATCTAAACCTTCTAAACATAGGGATATTAAGTGCTTTAAATGTCAAAAACGTGGTCATTATGCATCTGATTGTCCTAATAGGAAGACTATATTTACTAAGGGTGGTGAAATTATTTCTAAGTCTGATGATAGTAATGAGTCCGATGGTAGTGATTTAAGTATGTCACCTTTATAAAATTGTTCTTATGTTGATGAGAATGTTAAGTATGTTGCTAAGGGTGAATCTTTAGTTACTAAACGTGCATTGAACTTGAATGTTAAGGAAGATAGCCTATAACAAAGGGAGAACATATTTCACACGAGGTGCTTAATAGTTGGGAAATGATTATAGACTAAAGGTTCATTAGGGTTGGGGATTTCTTCTTGTTCATGTTCTATCCAAAGTGTGTGTTTAAGGAGTTTAAGGTTTTTTAGCCTTGAGGTTCCGTATCACCAAGCTTAATTTCGATTTTTGCACAGATAGAAAGGGAGAAAGTTAGCAAAATTTTCATTTTTGGAGAAGAATAACAAACTTAGAAAAAATATCTTACGTTATGAAGCAAAAATTTAAAAGAACAGGAAGTAGGAGAGAGAGAAGACATGAGTTAGGGATGTAAGAAAAAAAAGAAGAACAAAGAAGCAAGAGAGAGAGAAGAGATGAGGACTTCTACACTGAAGAAAGTTTATAAAAAGAAAAAGTAGAAATGAAAACCTGTGAAAAACTGTTGAAAAATATTAGGAAAACATCTAATTTTTGTTTTTGTGAATTTGTTGTGGTTTTGTATTTTTTTAAAAAGCATATTGTAATAAGAAACAATTAAACCTATTTTAACATGTTGTTCCTTTTTTTTATTAAAATTGTAACAAGAAATAAAAATAAAAGAGAAACAAATAGGTCCTTAAGGTGCTTTCATCAAATAAAATATAAACTTGTATATTACACTTTAACAAACTTATTTGTCCTTTAACTATAATAGAGCACAAATTATGAAGTAATGAGTATATCTAATTAAATTTATAAACTCGAAATTTATTTAATAAAAGTAAAAAAGACAGGAAAAAGACAATTAGGCCTGAATTAGGGCTGATGTTATGCTATATTGGGTTAAATTGGGCTTGGACCGAATATATTTCAATATATGCATTGGTAATTAATGGATCCCAGACCATAGATCCCATTATTTAGCAAATACCACTTTAGAAAGAAAAAAAAGACCATGTTCAAAACTTTATATTATTGAACTAAAAAAACCTTTTATCTATATTAATGTCTACAAAAAAATATAAATTAAATTTTAGTTTTTGAAGTATAAATTAAATTCTAGTTTTTACTAATATACGATTTGAATCTTAATATTTTTTAACATTCAAAATGTTTATTATACATTATGTTAATGTTGCATGTCATTAGTTTAATTTGTTTTAACACATAAGTCTCTATCTATGTATTACATAATATACACGTGATAGGGTGAAAACTATATGTCAAATTTAATTTAAATTAATTTAAAGGTAATTGAAATAACTCTATTTAATTTATAATAAAATTTAATTCATTTCCAAGTAAAAGGGTTCTAACCAATGGAAATAGAGACAAAAGAGAAGGCAATTGATTTTCCAAATTAGGATTCGTTAGAGTTTCAAACTAGAAAGTTTAACTTATGTCAGTGTTTATTGAATCTTGTTATAAATTAAAATTTATAAGATGAAATGAAATAGGACATTGACAGCTTGGGTGTAATTATCTTCATTCATTAGCTAAAAATAAATGCCTCCCTTTGGATTTCATTGATTGCAATTTTGTACGTTGCTTTTTATTTTATTCATGATTCCGCGATGCCATCTTATGTTATTTTGTCATTCAGTTTGGAGCTTAGATATTCTCAAATAAAGCTCCATTGATTCTGATTGTTAAGACTGTAGTGTAGGGTCTTGTATACTTAAATTGTGCTTCAAAATAAGCCAATTCATCAGGTGGCTAAGAAGATTGACCACTCAAACATCATGGAAGCTAGCTCCTTAAACCTTAATCCTTATTCAAAATCTGAGTTGGAATTAATAAAGTATTTTATGAATATATAGACAGCCTTATGTTCCAATAGGCATACCGAATGACAAATGAGTATGACACGATTTAAAGCAAGACAAGACGATGCTTCCCAATATTTTAATTGTGATTTGCAACGTTTTAAAATTCGGACCGGATATTGAACCGAAAATTTTACTGATCATCAATCGATCGATCGATCGAATCGGTGTGACAACATAATTATGCAATAACTATATTTAATTATATATAATATTAGTAATATTAAAAAAATAAAAAATATATCAAATAATATAAAAAAATATTAAAAAAATAAAAAAATAAAAATTTATTGAACCAGTGGTCGAACCGGTCAAATCAGACCAGTTCAATCAATCAATTGATCGGTTTTTACCGGTCCTTACTGATTCAATTAATAATCGATTTTTATAGATCACTCGGATCGGATAATCAACCGGTCATCGATCAAACCGATCAGTCCGATCCGAATTTCAAAATAACGGTGATTTGGGAATGAATCATTTTTGTTATATTATTTATTTGTTATAAACTTTAATTTTAACAATTAGAGCGTAGAGTATAGGCATTGATGACTTTCAGTTTCTGCTGTAAACCTAACAAAAAGTACATGCCAGTCATCCATGCATGTAAGCTTCTTCTGCACTCTGACGTGTCTTTGACTCAGCGCTTGTCACTTTCTATATCATATACTACCTTTTTAGTCTAACAAGATTGAAACCAATATAAATATATCCAACCTAAATATGAATAACTATTTTTTCTCTTGAATTTAAAATTAAATTTGCAAAAAAAAAAATCTCGATTAACGCATACCAATTTTTAATAAGACAAAGAAGAGAAATGTGAAAGAGAAAAAGGCTAAGCCTGGTTTGGATCCGTTTTAAGTGGAGCGCAAATTCAGGTGGTGTCGGGAGCTAACAGAAACCTTTGGTCGGAGCAACTGCTGTTTTCGACGGTGAGGGCAGCGTTGGGAGAGGAGTAGGTAGAGGAGGGTCGGTGGTTCTTGACCGCGTTGTTGGTATCTGAGCCTCCCTCAATGGTGGTCAAGATCCGCTTTTGATGTTCACCTCTTCCTTCTCTCTACCTTCTCCCTCTCGTGCCACATTTTCTTCATCTTTTGTTTTGTGGGTTTTGTCCCATACGATCTCGTGACGGCCAAGGTTCTGCATTGAATTGGTTCAGGTTGGTTTTTTTCGTTCATTGTGAGATTTGTTGTGTTCTGTGTTGGAATGGATTAATGGGTTTCAGAAAGCATGATATTTCCTCTAGATCTACTAGCTATAAGCTCGTTGGATGTCTGGGACTTGGGAGGTTGTGATTTGATGATTGTCTGTGTACATGTGTGTTTCTCTTGTCCGGACAATGTCAGGAATCAGGAGGTATTTGGCTTATTCTGTGTCTCTTTTTTCTTGATATAATGTGTCGATGCATAAAGTACAAAACTTGGAGCTGTATCCTGTATTTGCATACTTCTTCGTTTGAAGGACAAGACAGTGGCTGAAACAAAGTTGGCTTCTTGTTCATCCCTCTTCCATTTCCGTAGGTTTTTGTTGGTTTCTGTATTCATATATATTTATTATCTTGCTGGTAGTTGAACAGTGAAGCGAAGATTGATACGTAGATTGTTGAGATGTCTTTCAAGAGCATTGTGCGAGAATTGAAGGAGATGAAAGATGGAATTGGAAATATATCTAGGAGAGGGGTTGACGGGAAGCATTGGCGTGGCAGGGCAAAGTCACATATTGCTCCTGATGAAATGCTACCTGAATCAGAACCATTTCAAGAGGGACGGTGGGCAAATCTCCCTCCAGAATTGCTCTTGGATATCATTAGGAGGGTTGAAGAGAGTGAGACCTCGTGGCCTGACCGTGCTGTTGTTGTTTATTGTGCTTCGGTTTGTAAGTCTTGGAGGGAAATCACAAAAGAGATTGTTCAGACTCCAGAGCAATGTGGCCGGCTAACTTTTCCAATCTCATTGAAGCAGGTACTTGCATTACTCTGTCCGTCTCAAAGTTTCCTTCTATTGCATTTTCTAGTTTTCTCTTTGCCTAACTATCTAGTTATCATGATTTTCTTGTTTAACTTGGTTTTGGTACTCAAATGCAGCCTGGGCCACGAGAGTCTCCCATACAATGTTTTATAAAAAGGGATCCTTCAACTTCTACGTACCTGTTGTACTATGGCTTGGTGCCTTGTAAGTTTTGGACCCCTCTTGCTCCTTGATTTTTGTTTCTGTAGATTGCTTTCATGTAGATCTTTTCGCATCTTCTCCATATATATGAATCACATTGTTTATATTGTTTTACTCTTTCATGGTTTCTGCGTATAGGAATGGAGGAATTAGGTTACAAAGATTTGCTTGTGAATGCTTTCCATTTCTTTATTTCTCCTCTCCTTCCGTTCTTAACAACCAGAATCTGGATTTGACTTATCAGCAAAACATATAGTGGTCAATAAAAAAATGCCCTTTTTAAGAGGGGAATAAGGATACAATCTTACCCCAATATTGAACTATACTAGTTATTTGAGGCATTTTTCTTTTACTAATTATGGCTTATTGGGAACCATTTGATTGCTTGAGATAAATATCTTGGTTACTTAAAAGAAATTTTCTGTAATATCATTATGGATTGACAGCTGAAGGAGAGACTGATAAATTGCTCTTAGCGGCAAGGAAGTTCAGAAGGGCAACATGCACAGACTTCATAATATCTTTACTTGCGGATGATTTTTCTCGGGCCAGCAACACTTATGTTGGTAAATTGAGGTAGGTCTTGGTAATCAGTATTGATAATTGATCAAGGACCCCAAAATTTATGCAAAGTTCATGTCAGGTCCAACTTTTTGGGGACCAAGTTCATCATATTTGATACCCAACCTACATATGAAGTGCCAATACGACCAACCAACCGGAGAAATCGCAGATTCCATCCGAATCAGGTGTCTCCAAGACTGTCTGCATGTAACTACAATGTAGGCACCATCACCTATGAGCTCAATGTTCTCCGCACCAGAGGACCAAGGAGAATGCATTGTGTAATGCACACTATTCCAGTCTCTTGCATTGAGGAAGTAGGCAGTGCCCCAACAACATCAGATGTGTTTAATGGTCTTTCTTCATCAGGTTCAAAACTGAAGGCACTGGTCCCAGATATCAATTCCACAAGCAACTCAGTGTCACCAGTAACATTCCAGTCTGTGAGAGAGCCTCTAATTCTTAGAAACAAAGCTCCTAGATGGCATGAGCAGCTACAATGCTGGTGCTTGAATTTCAGAGGACGTGTTACGGTTGCTTCTGTCAAAAATTTCCAACTTGCCGCGGCTACTGAGTCTTCAGATACTGCGCCAACTGTTGATCAAGAACAGGTAATTTTGCAGTTTGGCAAGATAGGAAAAGACATCTTCACCATGGATTATCGCTACCCCCTTTCTGCCTTCCAGGCCTTCACAATTTGCTTGAGCAGCTTTGATACCAAACCAGCCTGTGAATGATGGCTGTGGAGTGCCTGGTAAAGCAAATTCCAGTTCACAGCAATGCATCTTCCAATTTTGCAGGGGATGTTCACCCTGTTTGAGGTTGATCGTGCATGACCATTACAGCTGATCTTAGCTATGCAATCTTTACTTTATCCAGTGATGATATTTGAGTTGTTTTGTCATCATTACATTACCATATTTAGGGTAAACAAGAGTTTAGTGTATTTATGTTCATATCTATACGTATGTCCTACAGTGGAAGGATAGTTTAATTTGCTAGATCCCCTTCAAGTTTCAACTGTTAGGGATACTTATTCAGTTCGAACACACTGCCTTGTATGCTCTAATATTTAAAGATTCGCATGGATTTTCTCTTATAAGGCTGGAGTTTATTCCATGGTTGTGAATAAGTTGTTCTTGCCCATCTTAATCGGTTTCATCTATTAAGCTTTTAGATGTACATGTGCAATTAGTTGACGAAGTCTTCCAGAATTCTGTTTCTTGTCTTTGGCTTCACTCGGTATTGTCTGCAGTGGAGTCTCTTTAGGTTGATGTAGCTGGTTTATTCACTGCACTCAGCAGCTACGACATTCGGTACATGTACCTTTACCAAGACCGGAAGTTGGATTACTACGGCATTGTTCTTCAATTTCACCGTCCAACTGGCTACAGTATTACCTGAAAATCAACTTTAAGGTCACGTAATTGACCAGGTCAGGGTAGCCGTCTTCGTGATAAATGCATTGCAATCATTATTCAAACTTTCCCTGCCTTGGAATGCAATGATGTAGTTTAACGGAATGAACTGATTCACAAATGTATCAAAGAAGATGTCATTGATTGAAGGACATCTATTGGGAGCTAGATTGACCTATCACAGATGGACACTACTTACCAATGCAAATTACAACTTTAAACAAGTCAATTAGATTTTTTTTTTTTAGGTCATGTCGCAATTATAAAGACTATCGTAAAGTAGAGAAGGCTGTAAGGTCTCATCTGGCATGGAACCACAGGTTTCCGTCGTATTACTAGATATAGTTTGAAACATACAAGAGTCTTCAGAAGTTAAAGAGACTGGATTTGCAAGAAAAGGACAGGAACACCAACTTACAACATCTTCAAATGCATAACGTCTTGTACAAATTCTGATATACATCTGATATTTATAGCACCAATTTTGAGCCATTAATGTTTTCAATCACAATCTGGCACTGGATATGCTAACCATTAGAAATCGCCCTAGCAGTATCATGTTCCTAGCATATCATTTATACAACAAATGTAAACAAAGACAATGCAAGGCAACAAACTAATGATCCCAAAGTGCAACTCCGTTATTCTTAGATGGTGCTTACTTTCGGTAAACATGCCTCACTCCTATACTTGAGACAGGATACCACAGTTCACAAGTATTGCCTCCTTTCTTCTTTACATTGCAATGTATCAATCATCTAATAGTGGAGTATGTAATGAACTCTCTTGAAGTGAATTGAAATGGTTGATGAGGAATAGGATTTCTGCAATGAAACTTTAAATAAACTAGGGGTAGTGATTAGAAATTAATAGTTGAGTAAATCATGACATAATGGAAACTCACGGTCGAGGTCCAAAGACTCTGATCTGGCGAACATGAGTATCCCTTCCATTGAGGTGATTGGATAGTACGGCAATTTGCAACATGAATGTATTAACGAAAGTTTCCCTGCCGAAAACATGGATGTAAATGCAGTTGTGCTGGACCAGGCTGGACAGAATATGAAACATGACATGCATCCTTGTCCTTCTGCCAGCAGCTTACTAAGTCCTCATTTTACAGGGAATATATCAAAGTTCAAGCATTTACTTTTTGATGTCAAACACCCGGAAATAAATTCTCTTATCAACTTATGTATCAATGAACTCCAAAACAATTAAGCTTAAGAAGTTCCATAGTGCTTTCTAAGGATTTTAACCAGCATGCTTCCATCTAAGCCGGTTCACTTCTACAAAATAAATAGATGACGTCTAAAATGGGTTAAGTGATAGAAAATTAAAGACGTATTATATATAAAAACATTTCTCATTTTCAGAACGATGTATTATAGCAGTGAATATTGTATATCGCTCAACATGATCGCGAAGGACATAAGAACAACGGCTCAAAGGTTTGAAACATAACAAATAAGTTTACCAACGAAATGTCTTAGAATCAGACCCTTGAAATATCCCTCCACAAGCTAATATATTACGAATTTGACGAGGCTAAAATTGCATAAGAAGAAAATGGAGATAGAATCCGCCTAGTAAGGTCTTTGCTCACCTGGGATCATTTCCGGACAAAGATATGTAAACCCACCCGGTTGGTTTCACAAGTTCTACAGTCTTGATCTCCTGAAACCAAGTTGAAAAGAAACAGGACGAAACCCAATTTAGAACACAAGACAAGGAGATAAAATGTTACTAATAAAAGGAAATGAAGTACCTTCAAATTATGAAATCCATCACCAGCCCGAATAGATATCTTACTCGGTGTATAGCTCTCATCAAGCTTGAAATCCACATAAAGCACAACCAACTTCAAGCAAAAAACAAATATGAAAAAGGTCAGAGCTTTGTCACTAGTGACCCCCAACCAACAAAAACCCAATAAACAAATAGATACGCACTTGCAGCTTCAATTTCTTCTGAAATTGAATGTTCACCAAATGAGGCTGAGCACCATCTGATCTAAAACCACACACACACACACACAAAAAAAAGAATTAATTTACAAATTACATAGTTGTCGAGAAGAGAGTACAGGTTTGCGTAGTTACTGCCAGTAGGTGTCCAGATTATCGTCTCTGAGAGAAGAAACGCCATTTCCAGATTTGCAAGAGCTGACACTCCATGCAGCTTTTTTCCCCATTTCTTGGAGGTCTTCGTCTACTATCAGATGTGGATTCCCTCCCGTTATTTTACCTTCTTCTTCTCCTTCTGATGACTCTGTCGCCATTTTCCGTCACCTCACTCGCTAAGAATTGCAAACCAAATCGAGACCTATCTCAATTCAAATTTTCTTAAACCCTAAAACTGAAAGCAAAGATCAACCAACTTGGGAATTCATATTGTGCAGAAGTATCTTATCAAAATGCCTTTTTAACATATTTGAATTAAAGAGCGCTCTTTGTATTAATCAATTAATTTCGCCTTCGTTCTAAATGTTGAAGGAACTACGCCGAATTCCTGGAGCCCAATGATCAATTGGGCATTGCTCTACACAGTGGAGGCCATGAGAAATTGTTACTTAGGAACCAACAGCTCGAGTAGGCCTAAACGAAACTCAGGCTTGGGTCAGACTTCGAACATAATCGAAGTCTGGCTCACGTTTGGCGCAAAGTATGCTAAATTCGGATCGAATTTAAGTAAAAAATAAAATTCAATTTAGTAAATGAGTTTAACCTTTTTTAAGTAAATTTAATATTCAAGTAAGTTCAAACTCGAAATTATTAAATATTATTATATATATATATAATTTTAAATGTTCTATTTTGCAATAAATAAATGCTATGATATTTCATTCTTCTAATTTCTAAAGAACCTAAATTGTTATAGTGCATCTACTTGTAGATTTTTTTTTGTTTTTGTTTTTAGATCTAGTAAAAAATTAATTTAGTTTAGTTTTTATTTTTATTTTAAAATAAATTAATAATTTAAAATATTTTAAATTTATAATTAATTTAAAATTAAAAATATTTTAAAATTCTCCAAATTTATAATATTTAATAAGTACATACGTTAAATTTAAAATATCTTTAAGATATATAAATTTCAAAAATTTAAAACTATTTACCAAATATATTAATAAATAAATATTATTTATAAATAAAATTTTATATATTTTTACTTATATAATTTAATTATTTAAATAATATATTTGTCAATAAATATTAATTAAAACGTTAAAATAAAATTATTTACTTTATTGAATCATAAAATTAATTTATCTTTATGCTTTATTTAATATTTAATTATTATCAGTAGTAAAAGTGTAACTATATTGTAATTAACAATTAACAAGAAAAACTAAAAGTCAGATAGAAGCAACTAATTTAGCCAAAATAAATATAAACCGGCCTAATTTTCGATTATATTTGTGCTTATAACCTCTAGAAGAAAAAAATCGACTAGTTTATTACTTAACTCATCGATTTTTAGAAAAATCAATCAATTTCCTTAAAAATCAATTAATTAACAAAAATCTGTCAGCCAAGTATGTGGACCCACGAGCAGTAATTTGGTTGCTAAATCATGGGACGCTCAAACAACAATCACTGTCATGACGGTTGGAGTAGACCGCCGCCAGGTTGGATTAAACTGAATACAGATGGTACATGCAATCGTGCCTAGTTCTCGGCTACAACAGGTGGCCTCATCCGAGATAGTGATAACAACTGACTTGGAGGGTTCACCCAGAACATAAGATGGTGCACTGCGCTGTCAGCAGAAGTCTGGGGAGTCTACACCGAACTCTCGCTCGCTTGGAATTTGGGTTTCCCCTGGATAGAACTGGAAATAGACTCGCTTGCGATGTACAAGATCATCTCTTCCTCGGACACCCGCTCCCAGACACGCAACCCAATAGTCACGGGTATCCTCGAATTGTTCAATCGGAATTGGTTTTTTGTTCATTGACACGTATACCAAGAGAGCAATAGATGCGCAGACTGACTCGCCACCAAGGTAGCCCAATCTGACATTGGTGTCACTTATTTTGATTTTACACCTATCGGGTGCCAACGTATCCTATTAGAGGATATATCGGGGATCTGTTTTCCCAGACTTGTTTTGTAGTCGATTTATGCTTTTTTCCTTTATACAAAAAAAAATCACTGTCATGGGACCCATAGAAAACTCAAGCCACCAAAAATGATTGTTATAAGAAAATTAAGATTTTTAATGAGTATATTTTAAATTTTTTGAATTTTTAATGACTTTTTCTTTTCAATTCTTTCATCCAATTTAATTAATAAATTATATTTTTTGAAATTTATATTTTTCTATCTCTTTATATTTTAATTAAAAATTTTGTTTTAAATTTTTATTATTAAAAAATGGGTTACCATTTTATCCTTTAAAAAACTAAGTTTATTTAATCTCACTAATAAATTTTATTTGTCAAAATTTACGTTATACTTTAATTGAAAATTTTAAAATAATTGAAAATTTTAAAATATTATTGTTAAAAACTAATTATTATTTTTATCATGAATTTGTTTAATCAATTGAATTATTAATTAGTATATATAAGTAATTTTTTGAAGATAATTTAAGATTGTCTTAAAAATAGTATTTAAACTATAATGAAGTATTTTTAAAAGATATTTTTAAAAAGTTAGAGATCTTTATATTGACTTTCTTTAAACATACTTTAACTTTTATGAGTTTTTAAATAAATGATGATGATGATGAAGAATTATTATTATTATTATTATTGTTATTATTATTATTATAAAATTTAGGTTCAATCTTAGTTTAAATATTATATTTATTAGTAGATTTGTTATATATTAATAGACATTATTAGTGTGTTTTTTTTATTTTAATAAAGTACTTTATTTTATACTATATTTTTACTTATTATTATAAATTTTACTTTTTATTTATTATATATCAATTTAATACTAGTTGAACCTTTAAACTTTACACCTTTTATTTGACCAGCTCGATGTCCGGTCCAGTTTTTAAAACATTGAGAAAAATATAATTGACCTATATAATGGCTAAAGTAAGAAACTCTAACTTCTCTATAGGATTTCTAAGTTTCGCTTGGATTATCCTCAAGTTGCTATTTTCTTTGCTTACTCTAATATATTAGCTTCCTTCAATGTTTTTCTTTCACCCAATTTGTTGCTTTGGCCAAGTTTTTATTGAAAAGAGAGTTTTCCCTTAATGAATTCTTGGGAAAAAAAATATTGGAGGAATTCACATTTGAAAGGAGTGTTGATGAATGAGGTTAATCTTTTTCTTTTCATATTTGACATTATTTTTAATGCTCAAAGAATCTCTAAAAATGGCCTTTGGCATTGCAACAGCATGCCTTTATTCATTTAGAAGTAAAAACCTATGATTCAACTTCAAATAATTAAATAGAAATAGGTATATATGTGGACTAATAGTCATAATGTGTCGCTTGAGTTTTGGACTACTAAAACATCTCAGTCATCTAGTAAGCTTGAAATAAAGATGTATAGATGAAGCTATGATATGGATAAAGTAAGTTAGGTGAGAATATGTGTGATTATTGGTATGTATCAAGAGTTACCTTATATGATTATATTACTGATACTTAATAAAGGCGTAAAATATATGAAGATAATGTATTAGTCTACCATCAATGGAGACCTCAATTATCTAAATAAGGTAAGAAATGTATGGTAACAAATAGAAAGTTTTGAAGAGAATATTATTATAAGCTAATGGAACTTTATAATGTGAAAAGGAAAATGGTGTTTCAATTGATGTCATAATAGAGAATTTTAAACACAATGTCATAAAAGCAGACAATAGACATGTTACTCAACAATATGAGACAAAAAAAATAGCCTTTGATCTTAATGACACTGGAAACTCAAATGGTGAACAACACAGATAGCAATAAGCTAGCTAGTCCACAACTAGCTGAGCATACCAGGCCAGTGATCCATCTCCCTATTATAATTAAATCAAGTTTCCTTATTTCTCTTTATTTAATACTCAAAATTCTATTGATTCAGTTAATGATTTCAAAACTACTAATCAAGAGGAACGCTAAAGGAGGAATAATGTAACCATTTAAATCTTAACCTCCTTCTGATGACTTTTATATCTTACAATGTGAAAGGGTTTAGTAGCCTTAAATTAACAAGTGTTACGAGTTTACTTTCTTGAAATAAAACTCTTTTGATTTTTCTTTTAGAAACAAAGCTAAAGATGGATAGCAAAAAAGAAGTTAGGCTTAAAAAAAACATTGGTATGCTATATCCAATCACCATGCTCATTATATTAGTAGATAGTAGTAGCTTTTGACTACGACAAAACATAGATTCCTCAAATTTCAATATCAAATCAATTTATCTATATGGACATGAGGCTTATGTAAGAGGACATCAATTTATGGGTCATTTATATATATACTTCTAATTTTTCTTTTAAAAGGAATTCCTTATAGGATAGGATTATAAAGATTTATGATAACGTTAAAACCCTTTAGATTATTCTTGATGATTTTATTAACATTATTCATCCATGAGAAACTAAAGGCAATTGTAGTCTAAGAAAATAGTTGAAAGACGTTAGTAGATCTATAAGTCTATATAAGTCACTGATCTCAAGATAGAGGAGTAATTTTTCACTTTAAGTAACAAGAAACAAAGGAGATGTTTGTTAAAGAAAACATAGAAAGGGCATTAGCTAGCCATGGTCAACTATGTTCCTTAAAAGTAAGGCCTTATTCAATGCTTCCTTATTTTTAGACCATACCCCTATTTAAAATTTGAATTTGACACTAAAGAAAAAGAAATCAATCAATCCCCTTTTGATTTAACAACTACTTGGTAGAAGATAAGGGATACGAAATTGTTGTCACTAAAGGACTAAGCTATACTTTTTAGGGTCCATAAATCCTTTGTATAAATGAGAAAATTGCATATGTTAAAGAGAAGCTCAAAAAGCTTAATTAAAAGTGTTATAGTAAAATATATTTGACAGTGTTTGATATTAATGCTAACTAAATTAGACCTAACAATATCTTTATCAAAACTCTACTAGTAAAAAAAACGAGATAAAAAAGGGCAACCTTACAAAATTATATTCAAGCAGTAAAAGTGAGTTGTTCCATCCTCAAGCAAAGATCAAGAATACAATAGTTAAATGAGAGAGATTAAAAAAAACCTATTTCTTTCAAAAATTAGTCCTCTCAAAGAAATAATTCGACAAAATAGTCTCTCATACAAAAGCTGATGGCCCTTTGGTTTAAATACAAGTTGAACTGATACTAAAAGCTCATGGTTACTTCACAAACACCTTTGGTTCAAATTTTAACAACTACTCCTCTATGCAAAAAACATGGAACCTTACTGAACACATTGTCATTAAATTAGTGTTAGAATTTTTCAACAAAAGAAAGATCCTTAAAGAAGTTACAACATTAAGGATGACAATCTAATTGGTAGTGCCTCACCTAAACCGTTGAAAAGGAGATCCAGAAGATGTAAATTTATGGTCCAAATCTAGTTTAACCCATTAGGTTGAGGTTGTACTTTATGACTCAAGATGTTAGCTAATAGCCTAGGTTAGATGGCTAGGTGCTTACATAAGTAGTGCAACTGTCCATTAAAATATGATATCCTTAATCTTAACCTATACAATGCATCCATTTATGTAGCACCCCAACTCCCGCAAGACATTTACCCGACATCTTGAGGGTTATCCGAGTCCGTGCCCCGCAAGGGTGGCATGCTAGAGCACTCAATCAATAAAAAATTGGTATAAATTTTTTTTGAAATCACAAACATAATATGTGGAAATCCATAACCAAATCGGCCCACTTTATTCATAAACATTTTCAATCATAACAATACAATCAACAAAACTTTCAATAGCCATTAGGGCCATTTCACAAATACAAAACACTTTAGATATAATGTCTTTCCGTTACAACATAGTTCAAATATACATTGTACAAAACTTTTCGGAATATATTGTTCGATACAAAAGTTGCAGAATATACAATTCAATATAAAAATAAAGAAATACAATGCAGACACGAACTGATCCCATCCTCTATCCCTTACTTGTATGCTGTAGGGATACTCCCGTTTGCCTAATAGAGTGTTCTTCTAATCCTGAAAAATATTTGCAAATTTTGGGTGAGTTTTGCGAATTCAATGACCATCATCGATGGCTCACCCAGTCACATAACACATAAATCACATTCACAACATTTCACATTTCACAATCAATACAATTTACTCATTCATATTATGCATATGCAGTATGCATAAGACCTACTTTCCATTTATTACTTTGTTGTGACCGAGCACCTAAACTGTCCCGTATCCATTAGATACCGGGCTCATTAAACGTTGAACCTAAGGCTCTAAATCACTTTATGAGCTCGAGACCCTTTTCACACTTTGAGCTTTAAGCTCTGAATCACTGAATCACTTTCTAAGCTCGAGGCTTTTTTCATACTTTGAGCTTTAAGCTCTGAATCACTTTTTGAGCTCGAGGCTCTTTTCACATTTTGAGCATTAAACACTGATCGGTGGTTACTTTGGTCACAACTCCCATTATCTGATCATGCATTCATGTATGGAATGGATCTCACATTTTCAATCGATCATATCATGAAGCATATAGTTCGTCACATTCACATTCAAGCAGCACTTCAATATCCGAGTCACATTTCACAATCATCGGACCTTTTTTCCAGAATTCAACACAATCAATCACATTCAATGAGCATTTAGTAGTCAATCAATACAAAAATTTAAACAAAACAAACAATAAAATGAGACCATCTAGGTGTACTCACAGTACGCTCCAGATTAGCATTTGCTTCTAAATTTTGGAAATTCCTGAATGGAGACTTTTAACCTACACAACCTATTTATGCAAAACACACATTGCACTCACGTTAATAATGGCACACTTATAAGCATTTATTTATGCACAATTGTATAAATGGACTATGTATAATGTATGCTCAATGACAATCTCGGGTACTTTACCAATTTCATAACTTAATCACTCATCAATTCTTTAAATCACAACCTCAA
>JANVCQ010000232.1:8538776-8552048 GCA_025531925.1 Erythroxylum plowmanianum | reverse complement strand
CCATGGACTTTATCATATACATCTAAACATGTACAAGATAAAGAATGCCTTTAAATAATTTGTCACTAAACTACAATCAAAGCGATTGGCAAAATGACTGTGATGCCACAAAAATTTAAATAGCAAAATGATTACAACTAATGCAGACATTTGGACATTGAACTAATAATTGTAAAAGTTGACTGTGATATAAAAAATTGGAAGTTCACCTTAGGCCAAGTAGGAAAATCTAGGCGGGATAACAAAAATACTAATGGTAAGTAAAAATGGTTGGTTGGTATGATAATTTCGTACTGCTTATTTAATAACATAAATATGATTACATATTAGAGGTAACAATAATAAATAGAGATAAATATATGTAAAATTATATTACAAATCAGAAGTGGGATAAGGGACACTATCCGCATGATAATATGCAGAATAGGCAATTAAAAATGAGCCTTAATCTTCTACGATAATTGGCTAAAGAATGGGCCACTTCACTTATCCAACTTACGAGTTCTTTGTGAAAGCATATTTCAAATGAATGCTAAAGTCCAGGAATGGATGGTAGGAAACTAATGGGCAAACCATCCACATGAGATAACCCACTTCTACTAGGCTACAATCCCTACCAACAATCTGAAAATAGATATGTCTTAAGCTCACCTTACTAGCAGCTTCTCCTACAACTCTTGTAGAGAAATTCTGAGGAGGAAGGAAAGAGAATTGAGATGGGATAAACTTGTGTGAAACAAATATCAGTCCCGCTAGGTATTCTTTACGCTATGGTTATGCTCAAGGAATGAATTTGCAACCAAAAATAGACTGAGTTTCCTCAATATTCAAGGAACATGTGTCTTCTGCAGAGTCCAAGCTGAATTTATATTACATTTATTCCTTGAATGTGCTTACAGTAGGCGGACAAGAAAGGGTACAAGTTTTCCTGACTCTAGACCAAAAATTTCTCCACTTTCAAGATATATTAGAGCGACTTCAAAGAGACTACTATTGTGCCAAAAAGAGGAAACTACAAATAGTTAATTCCATGGGAATCAATATGTATGTCATATGAAACAAATGAAAGCTAAAATTTTCAAAGATGAACAAACAACCAAGCAAGATGCACCAAGGATCTCCTTAACAAAAAGCAGAGAGTTGGAATTGCGAGCAGACACAAGGGCCATTTCATTTCTAACACTAAACACAATACTGCAGCTTAGTTTTCATATTGCTCCTTGTTTTGTACATTTGGCTTAGCTAATCCATAGTTTTAGCTTTCATTGTAAGGCTTTTTAACCTTTTTGATCAGTTATAAAATATTTAACTTTTCAAAACACAAACAAGTATAAGTTTAAAGAAAATGATGAACAAACCAATGTAATATGGTAAGAAACTTGCGGTAAGAACAAGTAAGCTTCTAACCCAAGAGATTAACATTTTTTGGATTTTTTTTACTTTTTTATCCTTAATTATATCAATCATAATATTGTTTATCAACTAATTTTTAAAAATATAACTAATAATATTATTTTAAGTGATGGCCAGTTGGCCACTAGCCAAAAAGTGTTTTCCTATAATCTGAGGAAGGATTGCGTGACCTGACTTGGAGAAAATAAGACAACAATGTAAAACAGCGTAGGAACAAAAAGTCCTTGTGGGATATGAAGCGTAGGGTAGCTAGAGACAGATTTTGTAATCGACGGTTGGAGGTAGATATCAGTTGGCTTGCTGATGAATAACCTAAGTTCTTCCAGAAAGCAGTTCCTTTCTCATTCATCACCTTCTCTGCACCCCACGTTGCCTTAGATGGCCTTTATATTCCCTCAGTACCATGTGCTGTTATTATCAGCTTTTCATGGTCTCTTTCATGGGGACCTTTCTCCTTTATGTCCCTCTCCGTGAAAACATATGTTTTCAACATAACAGCCTCAAAAGAAATGCCTAATTCCTTGGATAGTGCGAACATAGAGAAGCAAACAAGTACTTTGTTACAATTTCTATATTCTAGCAGACAAGAATGATGAAATTGTGATATCTCATACGATGACATACAGGACGATGAATTGTTCACTACAGCTTTCTCAGGATTGCAGAATAGTTGAATTTTAACTTCTGACATGGTGATATTTGCCCAAACCATAGATCTTGCCTCCAGCTTCTGGACTCGACTGTTGGAACCTGAAAGAGAACAATATCGGCAAGCTTGAGGGTGGAGAATAGGAGAACATTTGAACAGGATATTTGGTGCTACTGCTACCTCCAAAAGCTTGGAGAAGGGAAAGCATTTGATCATCCTTGATGGAATTCCACATTGTGAGGGTTTTGTGTCTCCACATCCCAAAAACAATGTAGATGCTGCAAATGGAATTATTAAGGTTACTAGAATCAAAACTATGGTAGAATCCAAGTCACTGTAAAAGAAGTAATTACATTAAAGCAGGACGAGTCAAGATGTAGATCGTTGATAAATGTGGAGGAGTTTATAGTTCTTTCAACACCTAGCTCAGGAGTATGTGGTAGCAATTCCAGTTCACTTCCTAAGCCTGCTTGGTGCACTGAATTATGTTGAAGTTCTGGAAAATTTTCAATTGTTGATGGCATATTTGACGTTGGAAAACTTGCCACGTAAGCAGGAAACTTCATAACATAGATGCATAGAAGAAAATGTCAGTGCTAGGACAAACTTATTCGGGTCCCATTTTAGTAGATTCCATTCAGAGGAAAGTTACCTCTTTCCCTGACAAGTTGATGTTGAACTCTACTCTCGGATTTACAGCAGCCAGTTTCATTGACAAGAACTGCAAGTGAATTGAGAACCTGTTAGATATGTTTTCAGAACTAATTTATGAAGAAAAATGCTTAACAAAGCAGGAACCTCTGGTTACCTCAACTTGTCTCTGAAGAGATTGAACATAATTGATAATTTCATCTAGCATTCCTGCCCTTCCGGTTATTTTATCGCACCCAGGGACTAGATCTTGCAGGCATTTCATTTTCTTACTTATCTTTTCCCTCCTGACCTACAAATTAAGGACAAAAATCAGTCTAGACCACCAAAATTTGTTGCAAGTGTTATGAGTACGTGTATGCATTAATTCTTATAATTGGAAACTTTGCAGCTCACTCTTTCTGCTAAGCTGTGACTGTCAGTGGCCTGGCCACGACGTGCCCGCACATGTATGTAATCTGGCTTTTGGACCACTGAAATCTTCTGATTTTTCTTTGAAGAATCTGCAGTAGTTTCTGTAGTGCTCTTGTGTTTGACTTTGGACTCCACTTCCACTTCACTTCTAGTCCTCTTCTCTTTACATTCTTCTGCTGCAACAGACTAGACACAAAAATATTCAAAAGGATGGCTGTGACTTACAAATTTCAATCAAAATCTTGCACATCTGCCTTCATAAAATATTAGTTACTTCGTGAAATTTCAAGAACCGATGATGCAAGTTTCTAGCAATCAGAAATGAAGAAGTTGATGATAATGATTATTTTATTTCGACGAATTCGTAGTAGCATATAGAAAATTTCCTGTTCTTATGTTTCTTCTCTGAGTGCTACTTACTATTTTAGTCTTCTCTATCGTGTTAACAAATTCTCATTGCTCTCCTTTACACGATTTGAAAATTTAGTGAATGAATTTGGAATGGGAAAAACATACCCCTGATTTCCTCTTATTTGAACTGTCACTCTCGGCTCTGGTTTGCATCTGCTCCAAGAAAATCATGGCATTGCCTATCGCCTCTTCTTCCATGTTTGCTGCCTCTACAGCTCCTATCTGGTAACTAGATTTCCTTGATAAGCGGCGATCACTCTCAAGAGAATGTAGCGCTCCTTCAGTTTGCATCAACTCCATTTCTTTAGCAAACAAATTCGTGGCAGCTAATGACAAATTGGCATAATTCATCACGTCCCCATTGCCACACGTTTCATGCTTTTTCTTCCAATCAACAGTACCTCCAACTACTGAAGTGTGATCAAATATACCTCCAAACTGAGGCAGTAAGCTTGATTCAGAGGAGTTGTTCTGGTTCAAGTGGCCATGCTGTTGCTGGTACAGCCACTTGAGCCTCGCTTGGTATATCTCTTGCCCTGTCATGTCCATACAAAAGGCGTGTTTTTGAGACATCATTAGTTCAAGGGATGCAACCGAATGTCCTAAATGACTATACCCTTAAACATATCAACATCTCAATCCTCCAACTTTTCTAGTGTGAGATATACATTACATGCTAGCAAAATAACAGTTGGTATGTAACCTTCAGTGATCGAAAGTACTGTAGGGTAGTGATAAGAGCAGATGAGTCTATCTTAGTCTGAAATAAATGCAAAGATGGCTACGGATACATGGTCTACATAGAGATATGAGATAAAAAGCATATAGTAGAGAAACAAGAGAACCGAGTAATTCACAAAGGAATGTAGACCATAAACAATAGCAGTGGGCAATGGTCCCCAGCGACATAGAGTGGCATGTGGGAATGTCCGTATGAACAGGAAATGGAGAAGGTTGAACGGGGTTCCGTTGGGATTATAGCCTTTCATGTTCGGTGGAGATACTTTGTTAGGTATTGCAGTTGCTAAAAGGAAACATTAATTAAAAGACCAAACCTTTGATCAACCAAGCCACTCCAATTAATTAACTAAAACCAAATTACATTATCCCCAACCCCAATTAGTTATAGTGTGTCTATAAATGCATGTGGAACTCTGCCTGGCTGTTGTCTTCCTTCTTCTTCTTAAACATAGTAGATGGTTGCGGTAAGTTATGGTAGAGTTTTTGTGTAAAAGGCTTGGTTTTGAATCCCTTAAATGGCTAAGCAAAAGGGTAGTATACTGTCACATTTCTTCCCTTTCAAGTTGTACCAGAAAGATTACATTTCAATGTATTTTTGTAGTGTATAATAATATGTAACTACATATATATTTTAAATAAATTATTTGGCGAATTTATAAAATTAAATTAAATAATATGATCGATAATTAAAGAGAGTTGAAGAGTCTTTATGAAAGTTTAGAATTGATATCCCTAAGATTTACACACATTTGGAATGTCTCTTTATACTAATTGAACCACCGAGCACGCACAAATTTAACTTGCAGGTCTCTTAACTAACGCAAAGGCCTTTCATGGCTGGCCTTAAAGTTTAAAATGCATGTGCATTTACATCGATCAACATGCGAACATCAAACGAACGATCGTTAGTGATCCTGTCCTGAAATGCATAACGTTGGACAGCACATGGTGGCTGCCGATGTACATCTCCGATGTGCAGCAGCTAAGTTCTAAATGTTCGGAAGTATTAGGAACTTGATCATATTTATACCTAACTGGGCTATGAATCTCACTCTTTCAACATGATTGATCTTCTCTTAAAAAGAGGAAAAGACATATAACCTATAGAATTATAGAGGACAGGCGGAGGAGAGGCGTGATTTGCAGAGCATATCTTTGTTTCAATGAGAAAGGTACATGCACGGATAAGGTTAGAGAAGGGTTATGGGGTGACCCACCGACAATGTGTGCCAAACTAGGACAGCTGAGAACAGTCACACCAACCTTGTTACCCATCTCAGCAAACCCAACTCTCACACTCCAAATCACAACCTGCCTCTTAAGATAACATTTACTATGTAGAACCAATACACAGTATCGCATGCTATATAGGAGATAATCTCAGCCATGCCCCATCCACAATACCTATATATATTTTTGTACGACACATTCTTACTATTATTATATTTTGTATCTTTTGTTTAGGGAAATCTTCAAATAACTTGTACGCCAGTGGAGATTAAATCCTTTTACACGTCAATTTGAACAGAGAGGTTCATGTTAAATATTACTTCTCTTCTAACTCTCTCAATTGAATTCAAACTCATGAACATAACATGGAACATGCCAATTCAATAAATAACCTGGTAAAAACCAAGGAGTTGGCATATTCTATAATCTCCTTAAGAGTTTCACAACTATGTGCAGAAAAAGAACATTTAGTACCGCCTTCCAACTGAACTTGGTGGCATTCAAAGTCACTTGAAAAAAAACTTTATATTAAGAGACAAGATCACATCACCTTGACATAGAAGGATATAGTGCCGAGGTCTTAGGCCCCAATGTATTGTGAAGATATATATATTATTATGAGAACAGTAAAAAACTAAGGAGTTGAAGCATCTTATGAATGATGGGTATAAGGATAAGTGATAGGGTGGTGGGGGACCGAGAGTTGGGAAGTGTTGGAGCCTTTGAATAACCCCACCAGCTTCATATGCTGTGTCTCTAATGGACCATTAGAAGTTCTCTTCATTTTGTACATGCCTAAAGCTTCAACCACATAATTAGCTGTCAACCAGATGATTTGACTCTGGGAGATAAGGGTAGAGGTAAAAAAAAGTACTTGTTAGAGAGAAGATATAACAGTTTTCAAATAATAAGAGAAACCAGAAAAAATTAAAATTTCTTAAGAATCAATATGTTTTCTTTTGTCCTAAATTTGTTTATAACAAAGTTTAATCACTAATGCCGATCAAACCTAGCTCTTTGGCATCTTCAATGATAATGTTTGATTTACATGTATCTTAAAAATTCAATATTTTTAGATAAGATCACAATTCAATCTTTGTAAATAAGCTTAGATTAAACTAGATCATAATATTAGCTGTAATATTTTCTGTAAATCTCTTTTTGACTTTGTTTTTACTTGTATATAAAAGCTCAAAGGCCTTTTTCAAATACAAAACTAAAGTAATAACACATATTTTTATACATTCTTCACAACTCTCTTTATGATATCAAAGCCAAGAGCCTCTCCAAAATTTGTTTTTGGCAACCCATCTTATACCTTCTTAACCATTCACAAACTCAGTACACCTATAACACTCCAAAACAACATACTTCAACACATACCAGCTTGAACTTCCCAAAACTTCGATCAATTACACATCTTCACAGCAACACACACACACACACACACACACACACACACACACACACATACATACTAGCGTAAATCATCTACATAGTCTATCTCGATTACAAACTTAACTATACACCACTACAGAACCACACATTTACACACATTTGTTCATACTTCACTACCTAAGTCCTCTCCACACATGGCCACGACTAATCACACAACTTTAATTCTACCCAACAATCAATTGACAAATTTTCTTACCACACCTCTCGACACAACAAATTACCTGGTCTGGTGAAATAAAGTTGAAGTTGTTCTCACAACCTTTGGCTACGTTGACATACTCTCCTCTTCCCAACAACACATCCTAATGTCGATACCATATCTCTAAAATTTGTGAAATGGCAGAAATATGACCACTTAGTCTACTGCTATCTCACCACGTTTCTCTCCAACTCCACTGCTCATTTGGCTCTTGGGTGTCATACTGCTCATGATCTTTGGCCATTCTTTGAATGACATTTTCTCTAGCAATCCTCGTCCCAACAGTTGCTCCTTCATCGCAAGCTTCACACACTCAAGCAACGTGTATCCTTCTTCTCTTATTTTTTGAACACTGTCTCCATCGTCGAGGAACTTGCGTCTATTAGCGACCACATCTCCAGTGACGATCTCCTTCTACTTACTCTAAATGGTCTTCCCACGGAGTATGAATCTTTTGTCATAGCAATAAAGCATCACGACTCTCTCTTCATATTTTCGGATCTTTGTGTTCGCCTTCTCATTGACGAGCAACGTCTTCTATCCTATCATTCCTCAAACTCCACTTATGCAACTCTTATGGTGGCTCACTCTAGTGGTAACTCTGGATGTTCCTCACGTCTCCCTTGGAATCGCAACTCCTTTGGTGGCAGCTAACAGTCTGACAGCAGACGCAGCTCTTGGAGGCACAACTCTACATCAATCCACAAACACATAACCACCCAATAACCTACTCCAACACACCCAACCCAATACTTATAAGGCTAATTATAAGCCCTATCAATCACCACAACACAACCAACCAACACTAAATTTTAATAAACTACCCACCCAATGCTAGATATATTGGAAGTGAGGTTACATTAAGGCCTATTGTCGTTTTCAATATTCCGAGTTTCAGAATCACCCTTATAGGCTCTCTTCTGATTTTACTTCCCTTAACTCTGCCTTTTCAACTATGAGCATTAATGACCCTAATGATACTCCATGGTATCACTCCAATGATATTGTTGAATGGTTACCCGCAATCCTGACCCTAGGCAGGCTAACAAGGCCCCTCTCAATTTTATTCCTACGGTTCCATAATTTCACTTATTTGAATAATTATTAGAGAGAAGTGGAATATACAAAGTTTTTGACATCTCCCTTGCCATGTAGCACTCACCATCTCTTTTCAACATTTTTGACATCTCTTGCTGTGAGGCCCACGCTCAATCTCTTCAACATTCTGCCAATCTCATTTAATGTTTTATTGAAAAAAAATCTCATTTAATGTTAACGGATCCTTCTGACTATTTTTCAACTTCTATGTTCAAAGTTAACGTTAACTTTCAAATTACTTAACTTCTTGTACTCTCTTGAAGTATTTGGATGTATTTCTTATACTCAATTTTTTTATTTTTATCAACATATGAATCTAAAATATTCAACTAAAAAATTAACAGCAAAAGATTTTTATAGTTTTGACTTTTGAGTTCTGAGTGATAATTTAAAAGTAAAGTCTTTGACTTTTTTAAATATATTTTTAGCTTACTAAATATTTAAATATTTGAGTGATAATTTATTACAACACTTGTGATTCATCTACTTACAACTCTTTTTTAGTGCAATAAATCTCTAAATTTATCAGATATAAAATTGAAGTTTATTTAATTTACATTTTAACACTCTTTCGGTTCTTGAATAAATTACAATAAAAGAATAACTCACTTCAAAAATATATAATTAAATAAATTAGTTGTTGGCTTTGTTATTTTAATTATTTTGTTCTAAAAAAGTATTATTTATTATAATATTATTATTTAAGTGTTACAAATTTTATTTTTATTTTATTTATGTTTATTTAAACTAACATAATATTAAATTTACTAAAAATTTTAATAAAATATAATAAAATTATTTGAGTACGTGAAGTTATAAATTGAGTCACTTATGTATGTATATTAGAATTTAATAATAAAAATATATTTACATATTTACATATTGTCGATTTATTATGACTTTTTTTACCTGCCCAAGGCCTATAAAATGTAAGGAACGATCCTAGTTATTTGACACTAGTGCTACTGCTCATATAACACCCGACCCTGATCTTGTGGATTCTATAACTCCATATGATAGCTCCAACCAAGTTGTTGTCAGTAATAGTAACACTCTTCCTATTTCCTCTACTGGTCTTATTACATTCGCCACACAAATTCATCCACTTTGTCTTCGAAATTTTTTTACTATTTCCACATCTCACTACAAATTTGTTATCTATTGCTAAATTTGTGACTGATAATTCCTATCTCATTGAATTTTATTCCTTTGATTATGTTTTAAAAGATCTTCAAACCAAGATACCACTCCTCGAGCGTTCCATACGTAATAATCTCTATCCTATGAAGATTTCACTGCATTTCCAAAATCTTGCCGCTTACACAGCTACTCCGGCTTCTCTCAATCTTTGGTCATCTGTGTATGTTTAACACTTTCTAAGTTATTTAGGCCTTTAAATATTAGTTCAAATGTGAATAACTCCTTGTACTTTTTGTTGTTTAGGAAAAAGTGTTCGTCTTCCCATTTCACATTCTTCTCATCTTTCCACCACCCCTTTACAACTTATTTATTGTGATATTTGGTATCCTTCCCCATCTTATTCATTTTTCGGTGCTTGTTATTTTATTATTTTCATCAATGATTTTATTACACCTGGATCTTCCCCTTGTTCACAAATCTCATGCTTTACATATTTTTCAAACTTTCAAAACTACAACTGAAAAATTATTTCTCCACTCATATCATGCAACTTCAATACGATAGAGCGTTGAACTGATCAAAAATGCCTTTGTCCAATTTCTTACCACAAATGGTAGCAGACATTTATTTTCCCAACACTCCTCAACAAAACAGCCTTGCTGAATGCAAAATTTGTCACATTATTGAAACAAGTCTAACCCTTTTTCTTCGTGCCTCTCTCCCTAAAGCCTTTTGGTTTGAAGCTTTCTCTACTACTGTCTACCTTGTCAATCTCTTACCTACTCTAATCCTCAATAAAAACTCCCCTCATAAATTACTATTCACTACCCACCAAATATTTTTAATTTACTAGTCACCGTATTTATTTTCCCTATGCTCCTCAACAAAAAGGTCTTGCTGAATGCAAAATTTGTCCCACTATCGAAACAAGTCTGACCCTTCTTCTTCCCGCCTCTCTCCCTAAAGCCTTTTAGTTTGAAACTTTCTCTACTACTGTCTACCTTGTCAATCTTTTACCTACTCTAATCCTTAATAACAACTCCCCTAATAAATTACTATTCACTACCCACCAAATATTTCTAATTTATGAGTTTTTAGATGCATCTGCTTTCTCTTTCTTGGTTCCACTCGCTCTGATAAACTTACACTCAAATTCACTCCATGTGTCTTCCTTAGATATTGTTCTCAGTATAAAGGCTAGCACTGTTTTGACCCTCAAACATCCAAACTTTATATTTCTTACCATGTTCGTTTTTTTGAAAGTGGTTTTCTCTATGCTCACTCTCCATTAACATCATCTACATCTTGACCCAGTTTCACTCCACCCCCTCCATCTCCTTTACCATTACCCTCTGTACCCCCTCCACTACCTCACTAAACACAATCTTCCCACTAATGATCACACGGACTCATGATCAGACTCATACTCCTTGATCATTTTCTGACTACATCACCTATGTCGTGCTTACTAAATCTTCTCTTGACCCTACATTTTTTACCCATGCAAATAAATTTCTCACTGGCATCAAGCTATGCTTGATGAGTTCATTGCTCTCTATTACAATGGTACTTGGACACTTGTTCCTCCTCCACCAAATGCTAACCTTGTTGGTTGTAAATGGGTAAACGAAATCCTGATGACACTATTCATCACTATAAAGCTAGTTTAGTTGCTTCACCAAGCTGTTGGTATAGACTACACTGACACCTTTAGCTCTGTTATTAAACCCACCACCATTTGTCTCATCCTTACTATTGTTCTTTCTAAAAATTGGTCAATCCGTCAACTTAATGTTAATAGCACCTTCCTTTATGTTCATCTTCAAAAACAAGTCTTTATGTCCCAACCACCTAGTTTTCAAGATCCTTACTATCCTAATCATGTATGTCATCTTCACAAATCCTTGTATGTTCTCAAGCAAACTCCGCGAGCTTGGTTTCGAAGTCTAAGTCAAAAACTTCTTCACCTAAACTTTACTTCCTCCAAATTTGACCCTTCTCTCTTTACTAATACCACCACATCTCATATCACATTCGTCTTAGTTTTTGTGGATGATATTTAGGTTATTGGCTCGTCTCCATCCTTCATTTCCACCCTTATCCAAAATCTTCATACTACTTTCTCCATTAAAGACTTAGGCCCGCTATATCATTTTCTTGGTCTTGAAGCCACTTCCACTTCACTGGTATTCTTCTAATATAAACAAATATACCAATGTTCTTCTTCTTTAGACAGGTATTGATCATTCCAAACCTGTTCACACTTCGATCACCACGTCTCTTCCTTTATCTAAAAATTATGACAAACCCCTTTCTGATCCATCCGAGTATCAAAGCACTCTTTGTGCTCTTCAATATCTGTACCTTACTTGTCGTGACATTCAATTTACTATTAATAAGATATCCCAATTTTTACATTGCCCCACTGATGTGCATTGGATTGTAGTTAAACGAATTACCTATTATCTTCATTCCACATCATCTCACGACATGCACTTTCTCAGATCATCCTCACTACAATTAAATGTCTATTGTGATGCTTATGGGATTGGTTGTCCTGACGATCATCATTCTACTTCTGGTTATTACATCTATGTTGGACCTAATTTAATCTCTTGGAGTGCTAAGAACCAAAATATTGTTGTCAGATCTACTACTGAAGTTGAATATTGAATCATTGCTCTAGCTGCAGCGAAACTTTGGTGGATCACTTCTCTTCTAAAGGAAATTAGTTTCTCTAAAGTTACGCCTACTCTCTGGTGTGATAATCTTGATGCTATATTTTTTGCTTATGTTCCAATCACTAATGCTCGTACCAAGCACATTGAAATGGATATACATTTTGTTCGTGACTTGGTGGCTAACAAAGCACTCTCCATTAGAGACATTGCATATACTCTTCAAATTGGTGATGTTATGACCAAGCCTTTATCCTCTTCACATTTCAACGTCTTCGTCATAAGCTCACAATTGCTACATTTGATTTACATGTATCTTAACAATTCAATATTTTTAGATAAGATTGCAATTCAATCTTTTTAGATAAGCTTACATCAAACTAGATCAAAATATGAGCTGTAATATTCTCTGTAAATCTCATTTTAATTATTTTTTTACTTGTATATAAAGACTCACAGGCCTTTCGCAAATACACAACAAAAGCAGTAACACATCTTCTTATACATTCTTCACAACTATCTTTACTCATATCTATGCTCACATAATGAGATAGCATTATCTATTAACAAGGTAAAAAAAATCAATCACTTACTGCAAACAACCTGAGAGTACTTGCATGCAAGGAATGCCAACACAAAGCAGGTGATACTGTTGTTCAATTTGATCTCATGCATCTCCACGTAATGTACATAAACTAGTTACAAAAGATAAAAGGTTGCCTTCCTCAAGTCATTGGATGAAGCTCCTAATATTGTACGTTGCAGAAGACAACTGAAATAGGTCATGTTCAGCGTTATTGAATTAGAAAAATAAAAGGGAAAGATGTATCATAAAATTTTTTTTCCATTTTTTCGTATCAGACGTTGCAGAGAATAAAGGTGTTATATCATTTCATATCAGGATTGATTATATCATCAGTCGTTACCAATAAAGAAAATTTTGTTTTATAATGACAAAAATTTGATGATAACGAACAATTACTGCACTCAAAGTTGTATGGCTTGCGCTAGTAACCGCCTGAGACGCAGAAGCTGAGTCGGGCTATTATTGGGGCGGAAACTTAGCAGATCAAGACCATTCTTTTAAGTTGGAGATCAGAGGCAGCTGACTGTATGCTTGGATTTGATTCAAGGCGTTGTGAGCAGATAGAGAGTTTGAGTCTTAGTAGAACGGCCCAAATCATACCTAG
>JANVCQ010000232.1:8524383-8535156 GCA_025531925.1 Erythroxylum plowmanianum | reverse complement strand
TTTATTCAATTAAATATTAAAATTGAAAATTATAAATTATAATTTCTTCACTTATACAACTATTGATATGAAAACTCTGACCAGTATAATTATATGCTATTTATCCCTTATCAAATTAAACATTATTTTAATAAGTCCTAGAATCATTTAAGACTAAAAACACGGTTTTAGATAAGACACCTTTTTTTTTTCAAGGGAGAAAACGAGATTACACGCTTAATTGCAGAAATGAGTCCCAACGAGGATATAAGAGTTATAACCCGAGGGTAGATATTGAAAATAAAAAATTCCTATATGATAGGATTTGACATCATAGGCTAACCAATAAATATATAACAAAATCTAACCTCCCACTCTATCCAAAAGATATGGAAATAGACATGGAGTAATATGTTTGTATTTCAAGGTGTGTCCTCTTTTAGAAAACCTTTTACCCTACTGAAATACTCGTGTTCTAACTGGTGTCTTTAGTTCTGCATTTCAGAAAACAACACATCTTAGAACACGATTGCGTGTCAGATCGTATTTATCTAGCTTTGTCAACATAACTGATCCAATTTTCGAAAGTATTACCTTTTCCAACCAGATTTGTCCGTATGCAATTGACTCTTTTTTTTTTTTTTTGGTAGGATGCAATTGACTCTTTAATCTTGTGAAATCTCATATGTGCTTAGTTCTTGTATGATGCACTTAATTCTTTTCCACATAAATGACATTTTAGCTAATGTTTTAAAAATTTTACAAAACATTCAACCGGTCGAGAAAAAAGTTTAAGGTTTAAAGGTTCAATTGTTATTAAACCCCTATAAAATTGATATATAATAAATAAAAAATAAAAATTACAAGAATAGATAAAAATAGTATAAAATAAAATATTTTATTGAAATAAAAATGTACTAATAACACCTATTAATATATAATAAATCTAATAATTTAAACTACAATTAAATCTAACATAAATTTTAAAATAATAATAAAAATAAAAATTATATTTCTATATTATTATTTATTTAAAGACTTAAAAAAATTGAAGTATGTTTAAAGAAAGTCAGTAGAAAGGACTCTAACTTTATCCTAACTTCTTTTTAATATCGTTTAAATATAATTCTTTATAATTTAAATATTATTTTTAACACATTCTTAAATTTTCTTAAACAAAATTACTTATATATACTGATTAATAATTTAATTTATTAAACAAATTTATGATAATAATAATAATTAGTTTTAACAATAATAATTTAAAAATTTTCAAGTAAAGTATAAGGAGACAAATAAAGAACTTAAAATTTGACAAATATAATTTATTAGTAACAATAAATAAATTTAGTATTTTTAAGGATAAAAATAGTAATTTATTTTTAAGAATTATAATTTAAAATATAAATAGATAAATAAAGAATATAAATTTTGATTTATATAATTTATTAGTTAAATTATATAAGAGAATTAAAAAGAAAAATTCATTAAAAATTCAAAAGATTTTTTTTTATCGTTAAAAATATCGACTTCTTACAACAACGGTGCACCCTCTCAAAATTCGAGATTGATAATGACAAAGAAGTACATGGATGGCTTGGTGGGCGGTGGGCAAGAGCCCTTCAAATCACTTGTACCCAAATATCTTGTGCCCCTTATTCCCCTCACATCCAAGTCATTTATTCTTAAGTTTTATTCAGTAAGAATAAATGGCTTGGAGAATAAATGACTTGGATGTGAGGGGAATAGAAGGTACAGGGTATTTGGGTACAGAAGAATACGTCCCGGGCAAAAGGTAGCTTGGTTGAGAGGAAAAGACTTTGATGCTTGTGCTAGTCCCATGGGTTCAGAAAGATGGCTCTTTATGACAGATTCTTAAAGTTTATTAGTTAACCAGTTTTTTCAAGAAAACCACTTGTTTTTCATTCAATCGGCTGATTTTTTTCTCATCTAGGTTATAAATACAAATCGGATAAGAAACTAGGCCGGTTAGTGTTTATTCCGGTCAAACCAGCCAATCTGGTACAGTTTTTACATAAGTGATTTTAACTATCACAATGTCTTTGAATTCCAACTTAATCGATTCTCACTTTCTTTATTAGCCCTATAAATCATAATGTCTCCACATCATTATGCCCATAGACTCTACTTCAATTGTAAATAACGCAATTACATATTAAATCATCTGTTTCCAACATATAGATCCTATTACTAGAGTAAAAATATGCCCTATTAGAATTTCTCAATTCTGACACAAGGTACTTATTCAATCTCTTTTTATTCAAATCTCATACATAGTTTGAATCTGCATAACTAATAATTGAAAGAACACCTTGTCAACTCTTAAGCACAATCATATGATTTTTCATTCCTCTCAAATACTTGAATATCCATTTGGCTACTTTCTAACACAATCCTCTACTTTTTTCATATACTTACGAATCTCACTAATAGTATGAGATAAATTTGAACTAATACAAACTATTGCATACATTAAACATTCAGCTACACTAGTCTGTAATATATTGGATATATATTTGACCTCTGTATATAACTTCAAGTATTGATCTAGGAAAAGTATAAAGTGATTTATCGATAAAGTATTTACAAGTTTATTATTGCTCATTTCGAATGTGTGAAATAACTTCTCAATGTTAGTGCATTAAGGTAACCATTTTTCTAAGCTATTATTCCTCACAATCTCTATTTTTAGTATTTTATTGGCAACACTCAAATTCTTCATCTTAAATGTCTTCCTCAACAAGTCTTTAGTTTATACATATCATGCATACTTTTAGTAGCAATAAGCATATCATCCATACATAGTAATAGAAAAATAAATAATCCATTATTAAAACTCTTGACATATACACAACAATTATACTTATATCCTCTATAGCTAATTCAGATCATATAGGAGTTAAACTTTTTGTACATTATTGTCGAAACTACTTTTATCTCATAAGATGACTCTTTTAATGTACATACTAGATGCTCCTTTTTAGGTTGATTAAACCTTTTAAGCTACTCTATGTAAATTTTCTCTCTAAGTCACTACAAAGAAAAGTTGTTTTCATATTTAGCTACTTTAAATGCATAATTAAATTAGTTACTAATACCATAAAATTATGATAGAAATATGTATAACTATTAAAGAAAAAATTTTATCATTAACAATCCCTTTCTATTGTGTATACACTTTTACTACTAGTCTAGCATTAAACTTCTTCACTTTCTTTTTTTATAGCTATTTACTTTCTTTTATAGATCCACTTGCATCCTATAAGGCTCTTCTCTGTGGAAGTTGCATCAACTCTTATATCCAATTCTCATATAAAGACTTTACCTCCTCCATTACAACTCTCATCTATCTATTTTCCTCGTAACTATTCATATTCTCTTGAAAAGTAGTTGGATTCTTATTGTTGATAATGAGTTTGAAGGGTATCAAATCTTCCCCATCTATATCTATTTAGTGGTGTAATAGAGTAGTATGCACTATCAGTGGCTGCACTGTGATGATCTGATCTTCTAACATTATACTTAAACTAAAACTTCTAACCTATTTTTAGTCGCTTTTAGCTACTCTTGTTCCCCTTGTACCTTCATAGTACTATCCTTTGATGATGTTGACATATCCTCTCCATATGCTTATTTCAAGATATACTACTAATCAACCACTGTATCCCTACTAATCACATCTTCTTTGATATTGGGTCCTAAAACTTGCATCCCTTTACACCATTAGGGTATCTAATAAATATAAACTTCTTTGACTTGGACTTAAGCTTAGACCTCTTATCACTAGAAACATGTAAATAAGTAGGATAACCAAAAATTTTCAATATGGAGAAATTTACCTTACTTCTTATCCACACTTCTTCTACCACTCACCCATCTAGTGAATTTTATGGCAATATATTGATGAGATAATATGCAATTTTGCCTCAAGCACCTAGCCCTTTCAGTTGTAGATATGTTTATTCTCTTTGAAATGTTACTTTATTCTTTCTCAAATTGTATAATGTCTTTGAATCCCATAAACCTCACACCTTGTAATAGGCTCTAGTTATAAAGTTTTGACATCTCTCACTTACTAAGATGACCTAACCATATTTTTATAAATAGTACTATCATCATCTGACCCTACTATAACAACCTCTGTACCAATGACTGTGCTCCCTGTTATTTTGATTTCTCATCAGTCTTCGCCCTTTCATCATAGTTAATGCACCTCTTACCACTTTAATATTTTCTTTGTTAGTTTTTTTGCATGTAAGTTGATTAAAGAGATCAAATTTGTTTTAAATTTTGTACATGTTAAACATCACACAACATTATGAGAATGCCATTAAACATCTTGATTTTGTCCTATTTTACTTCGATAATTTCACAAGCTTTACTATCTAGTATATATGAGTTCTAAAGCTTATTGGTCAAATTGTAAAAGTATGCATATGTGTGTGTGTGTGTGTGTGTGTGTGTGTGTGTATAGAGAGAGAGAGATGGGATTTACATTGTACTTTTTCTTGTTTGAACAATCAATCATAATATGTCCACTTTACTCACACTTGTAGCACAAGATTGTCTTTTTACTACTCGATTTAGATTTAGAATACTTTTTAGATGACCCATTCTTATTTTGCTTCCTCGTACAGTTTCCTATCACATACATCCCTTCACCTTGAGATTTATCACTAATATTTTGTCTCTTTGTGAGCTAAAAATGTAGTAGTTATAATCTTTCACACCAATTATATCTTTATCGAACGTAAGAATAGTCACCAAATGTTCATAAGATAAATGTAAAGAGCAAAGTAAAATCATTGATTTTTCTTCATCTGGTAATTGTCCCTTAAAGCTTCAGTAGGTCACTAACTATATAGTTGAATGCATTTGGCATATTATTCCAGATCTGTTCCTTTCTACATCTTTAGCTTGTATAGTTTCTGCTTTAAATAAAACTCATTTGTGAGAGACTTCGACGTGTATTGACTATCCATCTTCTTCTATATATCCACATGGGATAAATTGAACGTTTCAGTTATTCGTGCATGCGACTCCTCTTATTCGATCTCATCCATGCCTTCTGGCTTATTCTCTTGTAACCCCTAGCCTTTTGTAATAATAAATCCTCCACTCTTTGTAGCCATAATCTAAATTCTCAATTCTATTAAACTTCTCGAATTTTAAACCTTGCGATTAAAGTCAAATAGAGAATAATGAAAGAGAACAAGCAAGATTGCAAGAGGATTTAACAAGATTCAACTAGTTGTGTACTTATATCCTTGGAAGAAAATAGTGGTATTGTTTTATTTAGTAGAATCTTAAAATTGAAAATTGCATTAACTAGTTTTTATAACAAGTATATTAGTATTTAAACTCTAACTGGTATAGATGTATGCAACTTGCCTCTTAATAGGCCATAACATATGATTATGTGCCAAACCATGTTCCATGTCATGTTTTTACCTCTGCATTCTATAAACGAACATGCTATAATATACGATTGTGTACCAAATCATGTTCAACTTAAGACTTCCCAAAAAACACCCTTTTTAAATCCAAAATACTTCAAATTTAGACACGTAAATATATGAGTCATATACAACACCAACTGATTTAAAAATATACTCTTGCAATTTCTTTAATAGATGCCTCATCGTGGTGTTTTCTTTCTTTAATATGCTATTTTCTTAAGGATTTTCATGGTTGAAGGATAATTTTCCTTCTTATATAACCATATTCCTCAATGAAATGGTAGAACTTAAAAAACAACATTGTAAAACTAAATAAGTACTTAGGTTTATATGATAACCATAGACAATTGTGCATGAAAACAATAAGAAATCATAACAGAGAAACTTCCAACTAGTCAATTAGACCATAAAGGAGTAAAAGACAAGTTTTTGAGATACGCAATAGGGAGTGAGATAAGAATGGCATGTCCTTTGAAAACTTCAAATACAAACAAAATTAATGTAAAAATCATCATTTTGAACTCTAGATAGTATAGCCAACTCCTACCTTCCTTACCACAATAGCCAGAAGGGGAGAAATCAATAATGAAGCGAGAAACCATAGTTAAGCAGGTGTTTATCTATTACTATCATTACTCAAAAGTCATTTTACTGCAATACGTTTTCCTTGTAATGATGAAAAATCAATTTATAGACAATATTCAAAGAAAAGAATAACATCGAAGAAGATAAGGGACCAGTAAGTATGGTAATATCACCTTTTTCTTTAAATCTAATTAGGACTGCTTGAAATTGGATTGTCAGATTGCGGAGGGAGAAATTTCCACCTTAGCTATAAGTTAGAGGCATAATCACTTTGTCATCTAGATAGTCATCAAATCTAGTAAAAATAATTTTTTTTTTGTAAAGTAAGATGGTACCACATAAATTGATAATTTGAATTTATTTATATATAATAAAATAAAAATAAAAAGAGAATCTTATAATTTTAAATTAGATCAATTCAGTCAAAATAATAAGGAAAGAAAACAACTAAGATTTAACAATATTTAAATTTTAATTTTAGTATTGAGTATGACTATGAAAGGTCTAACAACTTTTTCAATTTTATAAAAATCAAAATAATCTCTTTAATTAATTCTTTTGTTAACAAATAATAATAAATAGATTCTTAGGATTTAATTTACTCAAAATTTTAAAAGAAAGCTCATGAATTTTAATTAATAAATGTGTAATTTCAATTTTTTTATATTAGTTTACATATTCTTATAGCATGGTTTGAAAACTTGTTTATAATCAATTATGTTGTTTACCACAAATGTTGGAGTAATCAAATATATATAATTAGTATTCTGATTAAAATAAACTATTTTGACAATTAAATAATAATACATTTTAATCAAGAAAAATAATTGTTATAAAATATATAAAATTTTTAAAATTGAAACAAAGTAAAAAACCAAATTGCATCTCACAATCTTTAGAATTTACTTCAGTTATCCCTAATAATTAATTAACTGCTGCTTCAAAGATTAAAATTTTTTTGGATAAAAATAATTTGTTTTAAACTCTAATTCTGGCTCTTATTTATATAAGAATTTGATCTTATTAATTTTCACCAGTTTTTATTTTTTAATATAAGTCTCAATTAAATTTTATTAATTAAATATAAAGTTTATATCAAAATAAAAAGGAAGTATGAATATTCGAATTTGATTGTAATTAAGACCGCTTCTAAAAGTTGATACTAGGAAGTCAATATCTCTTAATAAAAAATTTGGTGGTTAATTTTATTATAATAATTAAATAATTTTTTTATTTAATAATTATTATTATTAATGATTACTAAATAATAGTCAAGTCACGTAATCACTTCCTAATTGCACATTCTGCAGAGGAACATGCTACTCTTTAAGTAATATTCTGCTTAAACTAGCTGGGGAAAAAATAAACTTTGCAGGTTTATGATGTTAATTCAAAAAGCAGGCTGGGTTTACAAACTGGTACAAAAAAGACGGTAGCTAGACTACTTGGATTACAGCTAGAAGTCCCTCTGCGTTACTTTTGCTTCAGTTAAATTGCACCCCTTTTTTTAACTTTAATGCGCAGGTACAGTATCTGCTTGTGTATCTTGATGGAATTGTCAAACCTCCTACAGTGCCAGACTGTGGTGACCTAGGGGTTGAGCAGAATCTTGACAGGGTAAGAACTTAGAAGGGAAAAAAGAATGGCCTGCTTTTCTCTAGCGAATACCATGATCTTATCCACAGAGCATGCAATAACTAACAAAGGAAAATCCTACTTGCCACTGGTAAAAATCAGAGAATATTGTTTGGTTATCAGAGAATATTGTTTGGTTAAGAAAATAAAAGATCTTGTCCTTTGACATTGATTCTTCTCTTTCAATAGCACTTGCCCTTCCTGCTCTATCCTGTGGTACGTAAGCAAACGAGTCACATCGTGTTCTGCGCTCTTTTGGGAGATATATTCGCCAACTGGCATAGCCCCACAACCTTTTTCTCCTGCTTATAAGGAGCTCTCTTGGCCATCCCTTCCCCAGACCACACCCGGCCTCCACTCCAAGTCATCTTCTTGAAAACTAAAATTTCTCTGATATGGCTTCAAATTCACGTACCTCCTCACGTACCTCCTCCTCTTCTTGGACATCTAAGCAAAACAAGCAATTTGAAAAGGCATTGGCTTTATATGACAAGGACACGCCTGACCGCTGGCAAAATGTTGCCAAAGCTGTGGATGGAAAATCTGCGGACGAAGTGAAGAAGCATTATGAGATTCTCATCAAGGATGTGAGGGAAATCGAGTCTGGTCGAGTTCCATTTCCCAATTACAGGTCAAATGGAAGCAGCACGTAAGACAATGGAGAGAAGGTGCAAAGGTAACAAACTTAATTATTAGAAAGATGTAGTCACGTCCTAGCTCCTTAAAATAACCTACTTGTATTCTTGATGTACTAGTAAATGTTAGCAGGAAAAATACTTGGAATTCCAGTTCCAAATGGATTTGTACTACTTCAGTCTAGATTGATGACAGAATGGTTATGGTTTTGCGTTGTTTAGCATCACCTGGGATGAGATTTTGGAGTTGCCAACTTCTATTCATTACACACGAAATAACAATTCCCACTGTAACTTGAGATCTACACAGGACCCTTTAAAGTTTGAACAAGTTCTTGTGATGGGTCCACAAAATGCTCTAAAAAGTTGGAGATTGAGAATCTATCAAGTTTTATTTCTAAGTGGTCCATTGAACTTCTCCCACTGATTTCTGGGCCAGCATCCTAGCTACTTATCAATCTTGTTAAGCTAAAAACTTAAAAAGAAACATGCAACTTGACCGTAACATGTTCAACTACTTATCCTGTCCGATAGGCAAGAAAAAGCTCACCTGAGATATGATCCTACCCATTGTTGGATAACATGGCAATCGTACAATGGTAACTAGTTCCAAGCAATTCCTATCTGAGACCTAAAGCTCTGGCCTAGCTTTTCATACTTTGAAAAGGATTCTTTAGCAAAGCCTTGACTCCGCACTTTTACAAAATAACCTTTTATTACATGACTGTATCTGGTATTGTCTGCAATATTACTGTGGGATGCAGCTCCATTCCACATAAACTGATAACTAAAGCTATTAATTTATATAGGAAAATCAATTGAAAAGGGCTGGAAAAGTTTAATATTATTTGCTGTACTGCAAAGCTATATTCTAAGTAGTTGTAGTTGTACACCTCACATTCGTCGCCATAGTGAATGGATTCTTCTGTATCTTTCACGGCTATTAACAGTGAGCAAAATGAACTTAAGAATCGATTCTGAAGGTTTAGAAGGAAAAACCACCCAGCTTTCCAACCAGAACGACATAAAACTCATTCTCCGGCCATTTGAAAGTGCTACTGCTGTTTCTGTATTGTTTATCTTTTATGGGTTCAAATTAAGTTGCCTTGGTAAATGTTAAATAGTATCAGAGCGTATGCTCCTAAAGCCATTTAAAAAGAGACTTACTGTCAAACATGAAAAAGTTCCGTAGATACTTTTAAATAGTGTTGTAAAAATAGTTCTAGAGTTTAGGGAAATTTAGGAGGTGTTTGGTTTGAGGGTTTGGGAACGAAGGAATGAAATAATTGTAAAAAATATTGTTTGCTGTAGGATTTTCAATTCCAGGATAATGGATTTATTCCATTAAATTTGAGAATCTACTAAATCCACTAAGAGGAGTGAGTATCGAGTTTTTATTCCAATCTAAGTTTTTATTACATTTATTTTTTACTCTTTTATCCCCAACCTTTGCCCTACCATCTTCTTTATTTCCTTATCGTCTCTCAATTCCTTACGATCTCCCATCCTACATTATCGCATCTCATCAACAAAGGAATTTTTTGTTCTACGCCTCTAGGTATATTTTCTGAAATCCCTCGTTTTAATTTGATGTTAAATGAATTGGATAGAACTTGGTTTCATCTCATTGTAAATAGGGCTTTTGCTCCTTTTTTTTAATATATTCTCGCTTTATGATTTAATCAAGAGAATAACCAATCTGCTATATGGTTTAATGATGTGAAAGTGCATATGCTTTATTGATTGAACGAGAATCATAAAACCAATTTGTTCCTTTTTTCCCTTGTAATTATTGTTTTGTGATTTAATTTGAATTTTTGTATAATTATTGAGGGTAAAAATAGTATTATATTATCTTTCATTCCCATTAATGCAACAACCAAACAATATTATTGGTATTAATATAAAAACTCAAGTTACAAACCAAACATTATTTTTTATTTTTCATCCCCATCCCCATCCCCATCCCCATCCCAATCTCCCTCCTCCATCCCCATCCCCTTCTACTATTATACCCATATCTATAGCCAATCTCGTGCTCAAACCAAATGCCTATTTATGTTAGTGTTGGACGCATTGAAACATAGTTTGAACTTGAACTTTGGATATTCGCGTTTTTGTACTATGGTTTTAAGGCTACCCCCTCCATTCATGTTTTACGTCCCACTACCATTCCATATTCGTCCTAATGAACAATTATATTATCATAATAAAAACATTATGAATTTAAGGGTCATTTGATTTCACTATGGACGGATACTTGCCCCCACTGAATCTAAAAAATTTTAATTTTAAATTATTATTTTAAATTTTAATTCCATAAAAAAATTAAAATTGTACACCCATTAATTTAATTGGTGACAAAAATAATAATAAAAATTATAGATATATTAAGATATCAAATAAAAAATAAAATATGAGGTCATCTATTTTTATTAAGATTATTATTATTTGGGCCC
>JANVCQ010000232.1:8447306-8462392 GCA_025531925.1 Erythroxylum plowmanianum | reverse complement strand
ATGTATGTACGTTCATATGCTAGTGCAATAATTGACAAATCATCCAAATTATACATAACTAAATAATGCATGAGCATACCAAATATGAATGCACTCTCACTGTACTCATCCCATCGGTGACGGGATGTTACACCAACTGAGTGAATTCATCCTATGTAACTGGTCCTTTAAACTTCTTATAGCAACGATGCTATTGTAAGGCAATACCTTCCGAATGAAAGGAAGCGAGCTGCACTTGATCTTTAGGATCGACATTCTTAAAGTCAAAATATTGCTCTGCCTTATACACCTATCCTATGGGGTCTCGCCATTAAAATTGAGAAAGGAAAGCTTAAAGTGGTGGCGATGGTTTTGGTGGCAGAAGGGGAAAATGAGTTTTCATGATTGTTAGTGAAAGAGTTGTTTTGGATGTGGGTGCTGGAGGGTTTGCCTTTGTGTGGGTGAGTGAATTCTGGTAAGGAAAAATTATTAATCTCATGTTGAGAGTTATGGGAAGCTATGAGGGCTTGGATTTGTTGGTGTTGGGATTCTTGAGTGGTACATATGGATTGGAGTTTGGTTAAGAAAGTTTGCATGGTACTGTTATTCTAGTCAATACTGGACTCATGTCGCCCAAGGACCGCGCTCACCTCATTGCGAAATTCCACATTACTCTGGTTTCGAGTATTCATTTGAGCCAACCTGACTCTGATACCAAAAATGATAAGAATTTCGTGTAAGAAGAAGAAGTTTGCAGAAGAAGGAAACAAAAAAAGCAATTGATGATCTTTATCTCCCCTTGTTTTTTCATTAATGATAGTTTAAAAAAGGAAACAATGGCAAAATAACCACCTACTTACAAAGAAAAACGAAACAAATTGATTATGGATATTTCCATTACATTATTGAATGAAAAATTCAAGCAACTAACTTTTCATCACTAGCAGAGTTTAACGGCTTCAAGGATTATCTGCAATAGATCCTCCTCACGTCCACCGCATGTATTTGTATGTATCAAACTCCGTGTCATAGTGTCTTGTAGTTTTAAAATTATACAAAAAAAATCAATGAATACTGATCTACAAGCCTTCCGTAACTTTATTTTTACATTTTTTAAAAAAATCTATTTTTGGTAATGCCAACATTAAACCTTTTTTTTAATAAAAAAGTAACCTTCCTTAGCCAAATGTTACATTTAAAACATAGGCTTTTATAGTAACTAGTTTCCAAAACTACCAGTATTCATGTCAAACAACATCTCACAATAATCAATTTTGACTGAACCTTTTTCTACCAAGTGTTCTTCCTTCGTAACATTCTTCTGCATTTATAAAAATATATTTTGAGGAAAAAAACTCATAAAATATGCCTTTTTGTGGTCCCCACACAATTGAAGTTAAATTGACACGTTGTCACCTTGTATATTAATACAGTTAAGTGGATAAGTGTAAGTAAGTGACAGTTACATATCCGGACACACCTGTCTCTCATACGACATCAACACTTCTAATTTTGGGAGCTCCAACTCATTCCCCGTATCCACCGCTCAAGACCATCCCAGGAGCACAAACGCAACCCCGCCTCGGCTTCTCCATACTGCACCTCGGCATATTCCTTTTGAAGCTACCTTCTTAAGTTTTATATCAGTTTCTCTATCTGTTGGTGGTTGTTGTTGATACTTGTATACATATCTATATATACACCAAAGAGAGCTTTGATCACCATGAGTTCCAGAGACGATAGCGAAGATGGAAACATTAGAAAACCGTTTCTCCATACGGGAAGTTGGTATCGGATGAGTTCAAGACAAGGCAGCATGATGGGATCCTCTGCTCAGATCATTCGTGACTCCATTTCCGTCGTCTTTTGTGTCCTCATCGTCGCTTTGGGTCCTATCCAGTTCGGCTTCACCGTAAAAACATCATTTTCCTTCTCATTTTGGTCTATATTTACAGTTAGTTTTGTTTCTTAATCCATTTCGGGCTTGTATTCGTGTAGTGTGGGTATTCTTCTCCTACACAGAAGGATATTGTCCGAGATCTTAATTTGACCGTCTCAGAGGTTTGACTTTTTTACTTCTAATCGTTTCCAAAGGTTGTTTCTCTCTTGTAGAGGATTGTTTTTGGTGATTAACTGGGCTTTTCGAGGTGCAGTTTTCTGTGTTTGGCTCCTTGTCTAATGTGGGCGCTATGGTTGGTGCTATAGCTAGCGGTCAGATCGCAGAGTACATTGGTCGCAAGGGGGTACGTGAATTGTTTCTCTTTTCTTTTCATTTTCGTAAAAGGGTTTGGAATGGATGAAGGCAGCAGAAACTTCAAGTCCAGAAATTCTCTTTTTGGATGTTTAAATTTTGGAATAATCCTGATCTGCTGCATTGTTTGTTGGATTGCAGTCACTAATTATCGCTGCAATTCCCAATATAATTGGTTGGCTCAGCATATCCTTTGCCAAAGTGAGTTATCAGCGGTGCGCAGAGGACTTACAATTGATAGCTTCCTGTGTTAGTCAAGCTTACATGTTTAACTACTTGTTGCATTTGCAGGATTCTTCCTTTTTATTCATGGGAAGATTGCTAGAAGGTTTTGGTGTGGGTATAATCTCATACACGGTAACTTGAAGCTACCGACATTAGTTTCCTATTTCAAGTTATTGTGAAATTTATACGAGTGATAATTCTGGATTATCTACCTGTAGGTACCTGTCTATATAGCGGAGATATCACCTCAGAATATGAGAGGAAGCCTTGGATCAGTTAATCAGGTTGGCAATCCTCTCCGATCTTTTCAATATCTTCATTTTTTCTGTTACTGTTGTTTTCATTTCTAATGGTGATAGCAAATTGATTAGATCAATTTATTTACTGACTAGCTCTCGGTTACTATTGGAATCATGCTGGCTTATTTATTGGGACTTTTTGTTAATTGGAGAGTGCTTGCAGTTCTAGGTAAGCCCTTAGCTCTTTGGAGTTAGATTGCTGGAAAAATGTCAAATGCTGTTCAGGCCAATCTTTTCCATTAATTATGGATGAAATTGTCATTCCTCCCTAAGAGGAGATCTTAATGCTAGATGGCAGCAATTACTTCATTTACATTCATTTCAGTAATCTGGTAAATAGTTTGATGACTTAACTGATGCTGCATCACTCTGATTCCTAGGAATTCTACCTTGTACTATATTGATACCTGGATTATTTTTCATACCAGAGTCTCCTAGATGGTTGGTAAGTTAATATGCTCCATATTATATGCTAAAGTATTCACTTTTCCCCTTTCATGTTCTCTCATCCACTTTTTCTTCCCATGTTTGGTGGTCATTTGTTCTGCCGCCAGGCAAAAATGGGACTGACAGAAGATTTTGAAACCTCTTTACAAGTATTGCGGGGGTTTGACACAGACATTTCTGCTGAAGTGAATGAAATCAAGGTATGCTCTTTCTTTGCTTCCTTTTCTCTCTTTACTTGCGTAAATTTGTGCATCAGGTCCAGATTTTAGTTAAGGTGGTATATTCCACATACATTAGTATATTGTGGACTGAGTCCTGCTATCAGTCACTAGTATCCATGCAGACTTGTCTCACGTGCATGTTTAAATTCCGTTGAAGTTATCATATGTCATGGATTTACCGTTTGCAGAGATCAGTAGCATCATCAAGCAAAAGAACAACAATCCGATTTGCTGATCTGAAAAGAAGAAGATTTTGGTACCCTTTGATGGTAGACTTATTTGTTCAAATTCCAGTGGCTTTCTATTGTAATTATTTTTATGTTTGGACCGGCTATGGTGATAAGAACCATATTTGCTGTAGGTAGGAATTGGATTACTCGTGCTTCAGCAACTAAGTGGTATCAATGGAATCTTCTTCTATTCCAGTAAAATATTTGCAAATGCTGGTAAACCAAACTCTTCTTTGACTTGTTTTCACTTATGCGATATGTTAGAGGAGAATATGCTGTTCAACATTTTCCTGTAGCCCTCCTATAGTTTTCAATGTCAACACTGATATTCTTCAGACTCAGTTGAACAAGATGGTTTCTTTTTATCCTTCACAATATATAGTATTACAAAGAGACCATAAAGCAGTTACTGAAAATTATTTTACTAGGAAAAGATTAGAGGTGGAAATTGACGTGTTTGCTTCCTCTACTTTCCTTTTGTGTAGATGTGTTGTACAATATTTATCCAAGTGATTTCTTTAAGGTTGCTGTAGATAATTTCAGTGGATATGATTTTTGCTGCTTGGATGGTGTTCAGTGGATGGTCTATGATGATTGATCGAATTTGACAGGGATTTCCTCAAGTGATCTTGCTACATTTGGACTTGGGGCTATTCAAGTAAGATGAAGCGGCATCGATAATGTTACAGTTCTTATTCTCTTGGGCATTAGTTGAGTGGCGAGTGTGTGGGGAGCTGTAGAAGTGTCAGTCATGTCTCGAAGAAAGAAAAACGAAAAAGGGCAGTTAATCAAAAGAAAGATTTATACGGCCATCTAATTTCAAGTTGGATCTTCTGTAGGTTCTCGTTACTGGTGCTGCTACCTGGTTGATGGACAAAGCTGGACGCAGGCTTCTTCTCATTGTGAGTTTCTTAGTGCATAGTGGCAAATTCAGTGGTGAATCCAAATTTGATCCTCAGGAAGTAGTGGAAAAGAACAAAGATCTCAAATTTTAGTCACTTTCGCAGGTGTCTACATCTGGAATTACTATTAGTTTGTCGCTTGTTGCAGTCGCCTTTTACTTGGAGGTTAGCAGGATAACTTCGTACAAATAATGATCTGAATGTTTATTCCGTCCGTCTGTCATCAATCACTTAAATCTCCATTTACCGGCGCTGACTTGTACTTTTTATTTTTTAAATATTCCTTTCTCGTTCAAATGTTAACAGAGTGTGGCGTCAAAAGATTCTTATTTATATGGCGTAATGGGGATACTGTCACTTATAGGACTTGTGGTATGATTCCCTGTACACTCTGTTCTTGTGTTGTGTTCCTGCGTGTGTCCATGTGCACCCTTTGCTTGGAAAGAGCTCCTTGGTATGAATGTGGAGCCACTTCTTTTCAGGCTGTGGTAATTTTCTTCTCTGTTGGACTTGGAGCTATCCCCTGGATCATAATGTCTGAGGTATACAATTATCTGCGAAGTTTTATTCATAGTGTTTAAGACATGAGTGGAGAGTAGATGGTGTTATCCAACAATGGAACCTTATCAACTTCCGTTTGTTTCTTTCAAGTGCTCAATGTTTTCCTGAATTGCTCATTTTCAGATACTACCGGTCGATATTAAGAGTCTTGCAGGCAGTATAGCAACTTTAGCCAATTGGCTCTCATCCTGGTTGGTCACTATGACAGCAAACTTGCTCTTGAGTTGGAGCAGTACAGGTTCTCTCTCTGTTGCCCACATGTTTACAATTGTATGCTATGCTTACATGAGTGTGTTGGTTTAGATAAAGACAATCTCGAATCTGACTGATGGGACTGTTGTTTTCGTTCAACAGGGACCTTCACTATTTACACCGTGGTCTCTGCTTTTACAGTCGCTTTTGTGTCTGTCTGGGTCCCCGAAACCAAAGGAAGAACTCTGGAAGAAATACAAGTGGTTTTCAGATGAAAAGCCCAAGTATTCGAGATCTGCTCTCAATCAATGTTGTCAAGATTGCAAATTTCTTATGCAACTTTGTGGTTTGTTTCTCCAAACAAAGAGAAAGGAATAGAATTCATTAGCAATTATTAAACAAACTTCTCTTCGATACATTTTTCAAGTAGAGAAATGCACCAAACAGGACGGTAATTGATGACAGGGTGCAAATAGTACAAGAATGAAAGATGCTGGTTGCATTTGTCAGTTTTGAGCTCCGCCTTCGTGCAGCCAAGCAAGGGACTTCTTCAAAAACCTATTGTAGACACAGGGTCGTTCCAGGTGAACCAAATGACCTGCCTTCTTTATGCCTTGGAATGTTGCGTTCTCACCTAGTTGCCTGCGGTAACGTCAATCAAAATAAGCTGGTTACTCGCTAGAATGCGATCGCTTGGAGTTAGTTTGCTCTGATGCAAGATACAGTATAGAGTCTCAAATTTTTGTTTCAAGTTTCATCCTCCTAATCAACTAATCTTCCGAAATTGTTACCACCTATGACTGAAACTATCAAGATTGAAACTGTTTTAAGTTGCAAGACATACTCTTTCATGTTCATTGCGTGTTCCAGCTTGAAGATTTGATCATCTTCACCCCATAGTAGATGTACTTTCTGCAAGACAATACAAACCTGCTTCAGTAACAAAAGAAGGAAGAGCAATATACGTAAACATAGAGCTACTTTGATGATTCAATCGTTCAAAGTTCACCAACAAAAGAAATTACTTTGAACGACGTTATTTGTACTCGCAAGCAATCAGAAAGTAGAAGTTAAAATACTGGCACAACCTGAGAGAACTTAGGGATGGTGGGATCCTTGTTGCTGACCACGAGCCCTTCCAGGAGTTCTCCTCTTTCCTGCCTGTTGGTGAACATCGCCTGCAATTACTCGGTTTAGGACAGGTGAAATTGAGAAAGGTAACTAGTTACTGGTCCTAAACTTAATGTATGCAATGTCTAGACATGCAAGTCCGATTTTCAGACAATCCCTGCAACGGCTTTCTAAAATGAAGTAAACACATTCTGAAAAAGACCGGTCCAAATGGGCGTTTGTGTAATGAAAAGTCTGTGTGGTCTCGTCGTCTCGCCGTCTTGAAGGTGATTAGGTGAAAAGTAGTTGAACAACGAAAATTGCAAGTGTTGATGGTCCATGAGTGCCTACAATGACTTTGCAAGTGCGTTCACTTTCTATTCATCCTTATTAATTCTAAATAGTCAACTATATGATTAATTATTAATTATATGAATATAATTTAAATAACAAGTATCATAAAAATTAATGAAATAATAATTTTTTAAAATCTAATTATCAAATTCTTGTCGTGTTATTAATACCATAAAGAGGCCTTCTATTTATTTTTTCAAAACATAATTGTATCCTATAATTGCTTGGAAATACAATTTTATTTGAAAACTATAATTTTGCATACTTTTATATCATTATAGTAAAATCCAAATATAGATATTTATTGACCATTCTTTCCAAAATAAGAGGACTGATGTAACTTCTCGTTACAAATCATGACACCTACAATATTTACAATTTGAATTGTCGTTGTTATTATGTCAAGGCTGAGTGTCCCTAGTGGGATCAATTCGTGATAGTTCATGCTACCTGTACCAAAGTTGGTAATGTTTTGTGAATACACCACATAAGTTAGATATACCAATAATTTTAAGATAGGTTCTATTCGATAGCTTAAGCAATTGTCTTGTGACAACGACAGAACATTCTTGAGGCTGTTGCAACTATTGTTAGAATATCCATATTGATTAAATATGAAAATATTAAAGAATTTATAAGTAGTAAGGGTCAACCATCTAAACAATTAGTTCTAGTTATTTGGACAATAATTGACCCAAGCCTAATTCTTGTTAGTGGATTCTACATTCTGCCTATATTAAAAATTTAATATAGTATCAGAGCAAGTTTGGTTCAGATTACCACTGTGTTTGTTTCAAGTGACAACTAGATGTCCAGTCCCAGTTGCACTTGAGGGGGAGTGTTAGAATATCTCATATTGATTAAACATGAAAATATTAAAGAATTTATAAGTGGTAAGGGTCATCTATCCAAACAACTAGTTTTAGTTATTTGAATAATAGTTGACTCAATTCTTATTAGTGGACTCTAGACGCTGCCCATATTAAAAATTCAATAACTACTTCCCCTAGGACAAGGTATATCTCGTTGCAAGTTTTACGGAATCCTTGCGTATTGCATGTAAGATGTTGAATCCAACTTCACGAAAATATCGTGTTTGAAAGCGTAAATGTTCTCTTTTAACTCTTGCAGTACAAAAGCTGATTTTAAGCAGCTAAGGATGGTCCTCTCAAGTTTATACACAATCACGATGAAAGTATATATCGAACCTTCATATGGAAAAGGAATGACTTTAGTAAAATGAAAACCTACCTCGAGAAAATCTTTGAAAAGCCGATTTGGGAACCAAAGCTTCTTGTAGGCGGCAACAGAAAGTAGAGCTTTAAGGCCTTTGACAGAATTGGGCAGCAGAAGCTCTGTAGAGGAATTGAACCCTAGTCTGCTTACAGTCTCCTCGCTAATCGAATCTGTCATGGCAATGATCGAGCCAGACACGACCATGCCATGAACAAAGTCGGGGTACAACTCAGCCATCTTAAAAACCACCATGCCACCATAACTAAACCCCACCACCACACACTGCTCCACTCCAAGTTTCTTTAGACCCTTGATCAAAGTTTCTGCTTGAAAAGTTGGTGACCTGTCAGATTTGTCGGTTACGGAGCCACCGAAGAAGAGAAGGTCAGGAATATAAACAGAGTACTTCTTCGTCAAGGCACCAACTTGAAACTGCCAAGTGACGATACCCTCTCCGGCAAAACCATGGACTAAGACTACCACAGGCTTTTTGGGTTTGATTAAGACTGCGGTGTCACCTTTTTGGCCTTTCTTGGGTTTCTTGACGGTTTCAACCGGAACCCAGAAGTTCATGACAGTACCCGGCTCGGTCTCGACGGCTTGAGGCTGAATACCTGCCATTTTCATTAGCCCGTTCATCAATGGCCTCTGAGCTGCAACTAGGTTCACCATCTCTATTTGGCTAGCTTGCTGTTTCTAATCAGTTGGCGCAAGCTTGTGAATGAGCGTGAGCGCAAAGATCAGGGGGTTTTTAAACAGCGAGAAAAAGTTGGTTTGGTGCTGGGTTGTTATCTTTTGTTATTGGCGATGGCATTGAAAATTTGCAGACAATTTTAAACAACTTCTATACTGGGAAGCTATTGAAATTTTATGATTACTATGGCTTTGACAAATTCCGCATGCATATACTTGACAGGCCCACACCATTTCAGGAAATAATTCCAATTTTGTGTTCTGTGGACTATTTTATTGAAAACAGTAAAAGTATATTTCATTCAAAGTTTAAGGATTGTAAATTCAAATATTATTATTATATGGTAACAACTACAGGGTCATCAATCTAGTAATGTTATAGCGATCATGATTTATCTAGACTGAACTACTCATGTACATTAACATAAGACCTTACATTAGGCAAAATACAGATATATTCTCGTGTATAATAACTATAATATAAATCAGTGGATTTTATCTGATATATATAATACTAATTTAAAATGACTTATCAACTTAAGAGTTATTTATCATAAATAAGTCATTATGATTAATCAGTAATGAATTTTAACATAAAACAAACATACTTGTCTAACACAAAATCTTTCAAAATTCGAAAAAAAACACTTTAGATATTATTAACTTTCCAAAGAATTTTTTATACCACCTAAAGTTAAATCGATACAAAAAGAGGTTGAAGATTTAACAGGTTCAATTAGTGTTATATCGTCACAAAACCAGTCAAAGATTACATAAAATTAGAGAATTTAAAATATGATTAAAAGATATTGTTCTTATTTAACTTTTAATTAAAAAAATGTTAAATATAAATTAATTGATTTATTTTAGTTCATAAAAATTTATTAATTTACAAAAATTGATCGAATAATTAATAAATTGATCAATTTTTAATAATAAGAGTTATTAAATTAAATCGAACCGAAAATTTTGTGACATCATTCCTAATCCTAAGGGGCAATGTCATAAGTTATTGAAACATATCATATGTTATTGAGTGAAACAAGGACCCTGTTTAGCAATCAGCGGATTATATTAACTGTTAATTAATTATATCAGCGGTTAACTAATAGTGAATTAATATAGTTAATTTGACTAGTAGATATATCAGTTGTTTATTTAAAGATGTTTGATAAAATTAACTGTTTAATGTTAACTATTTATATGTAAAATGACTTAAGAGCGTATGACTTAAAAAATTTTATAAGGACACGAGTATTAGTAGTTTATATCTTAGTATTTTTTATATTCTCATAAAAATTTAGATAGAACAAAAGAATTCAACAAGATCATTTTCTCTAATATCTTCCATCGAGTCTTAAAAACATTAAAAGCCCTTTTCATACAACTTTTCAATGACAAAATTTTTCAAAGATCCTCTTAAAATTGTACCACAAAGGGCCAATTGAAGAACTTAAGAGATCACTAAAATATCACTAAAAATAACCTTGAGAATGAGGTCGATCGGATAACATCATGAGTTTTTCCTCAAATGCAGCACCAACGAGCTTAATATGAAATTAGGCATATAAAAATGATATCGATTTAATTTCTAATTTAAGAAAATATATTTTTTGTTATTTTAATTTTTAAAAATTGAGATTATATTTTAATATATTAAATTAAAATAAATTTATTTTTAAAAATGTTTTTTAATCTCTTAAAACTTAAACTTAGATAAAATAATTAATTTAAATTTGACTTATTAATTTTAGATTAAATTGAATTAAGATAAACACAATATACAAGTGATAATAATATTATATACTAAATATTGATATAAAAAGGAATCTAAATATCAGGTCTATACAAAAGTAATTAATATAATATAATTAGAGATGACAAATTTAAAAGTATTTAATTTTTAAAAAAATTTTAATTCAATGAATAAATTTTTAAAATTTGTATAAATTAAGTCAAATCTATACCTCTCTCTATCTGTATCTCTTTGAGTAATTTTTAATAACGTTTAGATATAATTTTTTTTAGTCCCTTAAACTTAACAGCTAGAAGAAAACGTTAGCATTTTCAAAATCAACATATTGAATTCAATCCGCTAATTTAATCAATTGTTTATCAAATATAATTATCGACAATTGGATATACGCAGACAACTAAAACTTTTTAATCCGTAAATAAATGATAAGTCATTTACCAATCAAGTCTAATATAATCCTAAATACACCAACGCTTCATTCGAAAGGGTCTTGTAACTAACAAGATCCAGCAATTCGCTTGTAAATTAGCTTATTATAAGATGGATTCAGGATTCACCATAACGAATCCGTTTTTTTTATAATGAGTCCCAAAAAAATTAGAATTATCGCCGAGATCAAAACTTTCTTGCACGAAACCTAGGTCATCTCACATTGTCTTTTCCTATATATGTTGTCCGACGTTGTTCGATTTGGATCAACTACACCCACCTACTCTCCTACTCCTTTCAACGCCATTTGTTCGCCGGAGCTGGTAAAGCTATCTATCTAATACATCTCCTCCAATTATTTTACACTTAAGCTCTACCATTTTCACTTTTTTTTAAACCATTACGTTTGAATCATTTTATGTGTTAATCTATAAATCTCTTATTTCTTTCATTTACCAAATTTTTAAAATCTAATTAATAAGAACTTATCTTTTGTAAAATTTTGTTTAATTGTTCAATTCATTCAACTTAAATAATACCAATTTCAATTTCAAAATATAATAAATTGTCCTTGAATTTATGACTATAAAGTTTTATACATTTATGGTTAGGTATATTTAAAATTTTATTATATAGTTGGACGTCACGCATAAATTAAAAAGATAAAAGATTAGTACATTAGCCAAGTGTCATTACTGCCGCGAGACTCCATCCGAAGTTTGGATAACCTGTATTGCTTCTTTCAAGGCCTTATCCGTCAGAACCAATAACTTATCTTTTAGTATACGCAGTTGCTAACCAAACGTTTTAAGATTGTTGTTCTTGTTACCACTTTTTTTTAATATATAATTAAAAATAATGACACAGAGAATATGGTGTCATTTTCAAGTCTTATCATCTATAGAGTTTAGTATTTCGTTCTTAAATTGGGGATTAATCTGTAATTTAAATGAATCTTCTATTTTATTTTTTCTAAAATTTTGTTAAATTTTAAGATTGAGTTAAATAACTAGTTATTTATGAAATAAAAATAAAATTTTGCCTCATTTAAGTTAATGGAATTCGGCCGATTGATTTAAATTGTATAAATAGTTAAATTGCAATAGATTTTAATTTTAGCAATTCATTGTATTTAAGTTGACTTTGAATGTATATAAGTTTCAACTTTGAGATTAAAAAGATTAAAATTTATTTACTTTATTATTTTTCTATTAAAATTAATAAAACAAGAAAAAATTAGAAGTTGATATTTGAATATATTTTTTCTGAAATTTATATATTTACTTTTTCAAGTTTTTCAAAGCTATACTAATTATTGAAACTCTCAAAAATACATGTTCTAATTTTTTATAATGATCCAGAAATGCTTCCTTAAAACACGAGTTTCTTTTGTATTTGCTGGCTCCTTTTTATATTTTTTGTTTTCAATCTTCTCCTTTTATTTCACTTTCTTATAATTTACCTTGTCCTTATTTTTTATTCATTATATATTTTTTTTGTTATTCTTATTTATCAGGAATTTTCATGCTAACCTTTTGTGTACAAGGAGTTCAATCAAATCGAATAATTCTGTGCCTTTCCAAGTTAAGAAAGAAATATGAATATACTGAAAGTATACACGCCAAGGGAAGGATTTCGGGCTATTGATCTTTTAACTAATTGAATACTTTTAGGTGAAGCTGGTAATTTGGTCCATCCAAAGGACCAAGCCCAAGGACTGGACTTAACATTAGTATGTGATCCGTGTTGAATATTGTCTCAAATGTCAGAAATCCCAGCTTCTCAAAGACAGAAATTGTAGCTTGTTTTCGGTGATTGTTGAGTAATAAATGGAGGCTTGATTTTTCGATGGAGTTTGGTGCAGCTAGTTTTGACATTCACCCATGGAATTCTCTATAAAAGAGAAGCAAACGAAGGAAGAAGAAGAGCTCAAGGTTTCTGGTGTGAGAAGAGAGAAGAAGTTGTTTAGAGAAGAGAGAGTAGAAAATTTCCGAAGGAAAAGAGAGAGAAGAATAGTGAGAGGGAGAGAAGAAAAATATATAGATATATATATTTGTTTTCTTTTTCTAGTAGGAGTGGGTGAGCTTGGTTAATTGGGTCTTTGGAAAATTGAGTGATAAACACTATTGTATGCTCTCATTGATTATAGTGAAATACTCAGTCGTCTCCAAACTGGACGTAGGCATTGCCGAACCAATATAAAAATCTTGGTGTTCTTGTTATTGTTTTATTTGTCATTTCAAAATTTATTAACGTTTCCGCACAACAAGTGGTATCAGAGCTCCAGTTTTTTTTAGACTGGGATGTTGTAGGAGTGAAAATATGTTGGAGCTACAGTGTCGATAAACAGTATCGGTGAACAGTACCGTAAACAGTGTCGATGCTACAGTATCGGTGAACAGTGCCAGTGCTACAATGCTATAAATAGTATTAGTACGTATTTGTGAACAGTGACGAGTAGATGGCTGAAGATAAAGACGAGCCTGTTAAGAGGGAGTCGATATCGTGATCATCGACACCTACATCCAATCGCAACTACAAGGTTAGAGGTTGATAAATTTAATAGCTTTAATAATTTTGGTATATGGCAGTGTGAAGTTATGAATGTATTGTATCAATAAGAGTTGGATATGATTCTAAAAGATAAACCCAATGATATGGATGACAAGAAGTGGACGGGAATTAATCTCCATGATTGTGCCTCTATTCAATCATTCCTTGATAAGGAGCTGAAATATCCTTCTATGAAGGAAACTTCTACTAAGGAGTTATGGAAAAAATTGGAGGAAAAGTATATGACCAAGAGCCCAGAAAATCGACTCTTCTTGAAGAAGCCACTCTTCCGATTTCAGTATCGTCCAGGTATTTCAATGCACGAACACTTAAATGATTATAACAAAATACTTGCTGATTTAGTAAACCTTGATGTGAAAATTTCTAACGAGGATAAGACACTATGCTTGTTAAATTCATTGCCTGATGATTATGATCATTTGACAACTACTTTGTTGTATGAAAAATCCGAGGTGAAACTTGATGAGGGTTCTGCGACATTGGTGAATCATGAGTGTCGTAAGAAGGAACTGAAAATTCACAATTCACAAATGGAGGCACTCACTACAAGGGGACGAACAGAGGAAAAAAAACATGAGAAGCGGGGAAAATATGGTTCAAAGTCACGAGGGAAGTTTCCTGCTAAAAATGGATGTGCCTTTTGTCATCAAAAGGGTCATTGGAAGAAAGACTACCCCAAATTGAAGAACAAAGAGAAGGAGAAAGTGGGTTCTGTGGCAAATATTGCAAAATCTGAAGATGATGATTTCAAATTTGCTTTGACTAGTTCATCTACTGATGGTCACTACAAGGAGTGGATTTTGGATTCAGGTTGCACTTATCATATGTGTCCCATTCGAGAATGGTTCTTTAGCTTCCAGGAGCTGGATGGTGGAGTTGTTTTGATGGGAAATAACAATGCCTACAAAATACAAGAGATAGGCAAAATCTGTTTGAAGATGCACGATGGAACAGTCAGAGAATTAAGTGATGTTCGGTATGTACTGGTTATGAAGAAAAATCTTATCTCATTAGGAGCATTGGAATCCAAGGGTATCAATATCACCATAGAGGGTGGAGTTCTTAAAACTGTGTACGGGGCACTTGTGGTGATGAAAGATATAAGACGAAATAACTTGTATTTTTTACAGGGGAGTACAGTTACTGGCGGAGCAGCTATCACTGAAGCTGCTAATGTAGATAACTCAGACACTACAAGGTTATGGCATATGTGTCTTGGGCATGCTGGTGAAAAAGCATTGCAAGAATTGGTGAAGCAAAGTTTATTGAAAGGCGTAAAGGTATGTAAATTAGAATTCTGTGAACATTGTGTACTGAGTAAGCAAACTAGAGTGAAATTTGGTACTGCTATTCACCATACTAATGGCATTCTAGATTATGTTTATACTGATGTTTGGGGATCTTTCAAGAATGCATCTTGGGGAGGTAGCCATTATTTTATCTCTTTTATTGATGACTTCTCTAGAAGAGTATGGGTGTACACCGTGAAGCATAAAGATGAAGTCTTAAAGATATTCCTGAAGTGAAAAAAGATGATTGAAATGCAAACTGGTCGAAAGATCAAGACTCTCAGATCAGATAATGGTGGTGAATATAAGTCAGATCCTTTTTTGGAAGTCTGTCAAGA
>JANVCQ010000232.1:8425745-8436493 GCA_025531925.1 Erythroxylum plowmanianum | reverse complement strand
ATGTGTGAATTCGACCTTGTCGATATGGTGGGCTTTCCACTAGACAAAATTTGAGCTGAGGGTTGTTGCTGTAATTTTTGTGCTCCTTTTAAAACCATAGCAGCACCAGGTGTGGGATCCTTTTTTGTCAATATCACTACTTGCCTTAAATCTTCCATGTGAACATATGCCTAAGCCAGCTCTACCGTAAGAAATGGTTGAATTTAGAGCACATCTCCTCAGATCTTGTCAAGACAATTATCGAGACTAACAAAGAATATGTAAACTCTATCTTCTTGTAAAATAGAATTAAACTTCTGTATGTCAATTTCTTACGATAAGCCTTGAAGATTGTTGTAATATGTCTCGATGGTCCTCCAGTTTGTGTAAGCCTTGTCACCTTCCTTTGGAGTTCATAAACTTATAAGGTGTTGGTGCCATCAAAATATGTTGTAGCAATAGTGTCCCATACTACTTTCGCTGTTGGGAATATGATGTAGTTGCTGATTAGTTTTGGATTTGTAGAGTTAATGAGCCACCCCTTCTTCACATCATTTTCAGTTCTCCATTTTCTGAAAATAGGGCCTGACTTTTAAAGTTATGGAAGATCTCTAGTTATATATCCCAACTTGTCTTTGCTCGAGATATACATCTCGACAACTTGGGACCAAAGTCCATAATTGGTGTCATTTAGTTTAATGTTAATTGGTCCAACAACTAATTCGTGAGTCGGTGGTGTCTAGTTTAACATATGTGAATCCTAGATGTTAGGTCTGCAAGAATTGAATTCTCTCCTCAGGAGTTCTCTATTAAGGGAGTATTATCTCCCATTGCTCTCAATCTCTCTTGTCTTTTTCAGATAAATATAAGTTCTAGGATCTATGCTCTGATACCATGTCACAAAAGTGTTTTTTAAAATTTTTTTGTATGTTTTTTCAAGATATAAGAGAATGCTTATATAGCATATACAAGAAATCTATTCTGGAAAGCTATTGACTACTGTACATAAATTTAGGCTATGAACCTGGTATTCCATACAAGAAAATATTCCTATAATCTCTCCATAAAATCTTCTATTAACAACTTATGTCAATATAATCAATAAAATAGAGCTACAATGTAAGTTGAAGTATAATAACAACAATGTTATGAATAAGGCCTAACGCTTTCATGTTTACACCAGAATCTATGTTGAATCCTAAAGTTTTGGAACCTTCAAATTGAACCCCAACATTTACAAAATGTTTAAACCAGACTTACAAAGACGAAAAATCTAAAGGAGGTTACCTTTGTTAGTTAAATGTACGTGTTTTTTTTAATGTGTTTTTTTAATTTTGCATATTATGGGATTTTTATTTTAAAATAGAAGTGATCTCACAACTATATAATCTTGTTTTAGTTTTGGACACCTTTCCTTTCCAATACCTAATGGATGCAAACACCACTGTGTTGGTTTAAAGGCAAAGAACATAATAGAAAACCAAAGACTTAAAGCTGAAAGACAAAAATAGTTTAAGACTGAATTGTTATGTGTTATTGATGCAATAAATCAAACACTTAACGTTCCTTTATATAGGCTTTACAAACTAACACACCTAACATAAAGAAAGGAAAAATGTTGCCACTAACCCACTTACAACAACCAAAATAGAACAGAGAAAATCAAGGAACCAAAAAATTAGGAACAGAAATAACATTTAGAAATCTTAGTCAAAAAATATTTTTACTATAGTCAATTAACTTTGAATCATTCTCCAATTCTCCTCCTTGATTCAAAGTTACAAACATCAAGTTGAAGCCTAAAATGGACATGCTTGTCTTGAGGAAGGGACTGTTAGAGAAGTGCTCTAAAGGTAATCTCCTTTAGCACTTATTGAACAAATCATTTTATAATTAATAAAGGCAATTTTTCATTATTTCAATGTTCATACATTTATGGATTTGATGTTCATATTAAATTGATTTAATGAAGTCCTTGATACAAAACATAGTATTGAGGAAATGATGATGAGATCATGATAATGAGATTCCCATCATGTGTAATTATGTTAGTATCTGAACTTTCCTTAGTCATAGGATTATTAAGATGAAATATCATTAATCCAGATAGACTAGCACATATTATATTTCTTTATTGGATCAAGCAGTAGATCTCATAAGTTGTAGACATGAGTTGTTTTGAGTTAATACATGAACGCTTACTAAGGATAGTAGGTACATTCGATTGACCTACTATGAGATAATCATATGGATATTCTATTCCAGTATCAATGATAGTCTCATCACAGTAATGGTGTAAGTAACCTTTGACTTAAGGTGCTCAAGGATATCTCGGATATTGATCTTGTGCTTTGGCTCCATTTATTGGTGCCTTTCAAGGGTTACACATATGGTGTTATTAGGTACAGCTTGAGGTATTCGGAGGTAACTGAGTAGCCAACAAAGAATTCACCACTCCTGATAGAATGAGATGATACCTACGACCTCTTGTTGGGGTCATTGCTCAAGAGTCTCTGGCTAGAGTAGATATATGTCATGAAGAGAGTCTTCAATGATGCATAGAGTAATGAGATCTTTTGGACAAGGTTTAATATCACTTGGACTATATGTGACGTAGTTAGTTTAGTGGGAGTTGACACTTTGACCATAATCGGAACCAAGTGGAGTATAGATGGTAAAAGGATGAATTGCATGACAGCATTGTGTATGGAAGGTTTCGTAGTCAAACCACTAACTTTTCGGTCAATTAGGGTCATGACATGTTGCTAGATACCGCTCTTGACTTACTTAAATTGAGTGTTAATTCAAGTGGCCAACATAACCAGGAACCTAATAGGTCACACACATAGGAGATCTGAAGGATAACTAAAATAGTCTTGAATGGTGATTCAAGATATGAGAAAGTACTTCGAGATTGTATCATGATGTGATCGTGGTAAAAAATGTTGTGGAATGGATTAGAAACAATTGTTGTTGGTTGCCAATTTGGCCATTAACTTCCCAAACTTCCATTGATACATGTTATTCATAGTCATTAACTTCCCATAACTTCCATTAATGTATGTTATTCATGATCATTAACTTCCCATAACTCTCCATTAGTGATGGAGGTTATGGAAGGCCAAATGGCACGGAAAATAGAGATGATTTCGTGCATCTTGTGTAAGACACAAGTGAAAAAAAAGTCTTTTTTCACACACACTCTTTTTCTCTCTAACTCTCACAAGAGTTCTTGTCTTTGCTAGCACAAAGAAAGAATTCTAGCCATCTCCTAGTAAGGTTTCATCCTTCTATCTTCGTGTGTACTTTCACTAGAGATAGTCTATGTTGATTGTTGTGGTTTACGACAACTTAACACAGAGAAAATTAAAGAATGAAGGAGATTATCGAAAAGGTATGTAAACATCTACATTCCATGTTTTTATTTTCTATATCTATATGCATGAGTAGATCTTTTTTTTATATTTCATTTTATTTTCTACGGCATATATTTGATATATATTATGTATGAAATGCATAATCGGAACCTTACAGTGGTATTAGAGCCATCTTCCTTATTAGATGTATAATACATGACATGTGAAAATTGTTTTCATGGTTGTTTATAGAAAATTGGTTTTCATGATTTTGTTTCACCAATCTGTTCATAAGATTTAATTGACTGATTTAATGTGATTAAAATATTTAATTTCAAATTTACAAGAACAGGCATGAAATTTGCCTTTCTACTGGGCATGTGATGTCTATTTGCTAAACTGATGAGGTTACATATGATTTCCATGGAATTTGACTTTGAAAAAATTAAGTGAACATATTTGGGATGTGATTATGCCTTTGTAATTTTGTAGAATTATTTAAATTTTTAAATAATTTTATTAAACAATTTTCAGATCTGGAGAGTTTTCCAGAAATTATAGGATCTGTTTTATTTGATATTTTTGTATATTTATATTTCATTTCTAAAGCCTTAAAAATATTTTTATGTGATAAAAATGCGTTCATTTGATGTTTGATTCATGCCTAAATGATTTTGTCTGAAATTTGATGTCAAAAAAAATTTAGAAGCCATATTTGTCGTTTGATGTCTTATCAGTGTTTCAACGATCATAACAATTTTTGGGGGATTTCTAACTTATTTTGATCATCATAAAATGACCTAGAGATGCTTGGAATGATGATATGATGTTTTGAAAATTTTATAAAATTTTAGAAATTAATTTTGAATTAATTTTAGTAGAGCAATAGATTTTCTAGTAAGACTAGAAAAGTTGACATGTGTGATAAAATTGAAGTTGTTTAATTTTGTACATCAAATAATTATTTTAAGGTAAATTAATTATGAGTTAATTTATGGAATTAAGAATTCATGTTAATTAGATTAATATTAATCCCAAATGACATAACATACAATAGTAATTTTAGCCAAGTTAGTAATAGGAAGATAATAAATACAAGTATTAGATTAGGCCTTTCATGTTAGGATCCATAAGATGCCATAACCAAAATGATGTATTTACATATATGCATTAGAGATTGCATGGTTAGGAGAATGAGTGCGCTTGCATGATGTATATATATATCACATGATATGGACTATCCATCATGCAAACCCACACATTCACACATCTATATATACTATAACTACATGGCATGATATGGAATACTCAATCAAATTTGACCTAAGCCCATCTAAGTTAAATGAGACCTTAGTCAAACCCCTCACTTAGAATATTAAAACTAGTTCCTTTCTTTAATATGATGACTAGAGTCCTTTTAAAGTTAGGGTTGTTGGGCAAACTCAAGCCCGCTTTACACAGATATGTTCAAACCATAGAAATAGGATTTCTGGATTAATGGGTCAATTTTAACTAGAAGTATTGGTTTGTTAGGTAAAACCAAGATCAACGTGGACAGAAGCAAAGTTGGGTAGTGTACATTAGATGTATACGGGTCAAGAGTTGATACCACTAGATTCTATAGTTGCATGTAATTGGTATGGTTGATACCTACCAGTTGAACTAAGGTGGCTTGTTGGGCAAACCCAAAGTCATTCTTAGGCATATTATATATAGACCCATTAGGAGAATTTCTCTACGAGTTCTTTTGGATTTACATTGTGGGTTATGAATTCGTGAAAAATTAGTGGGATCCATAATGTGTGTTATTAAAGTCCTTATAGACATGCATTTAAGTACATTTTAATTTTTCTCTCTTTGATGAAAGGTTGCTATTGCCCGAATCAACATCATGAGTACTAGTGTGAATTTAAGGTCAACGATGGAAGTTAACAAGTTGACGGCCAAACTTCCTTGACTGGCTCAGGAACTTGAGAATAGTTCTCAAATCTAAAAATCTTGGTTATGTCTTGGAAGAACCACTTCCCGATCCCTTTGCTACTGATGCTTTTGATGATGATCGGAGGGCATATAGGAAGCATCTCGATGATAGTGAGATGGCTAGTTATATTATGCTAGCCCACTATGTCACCAGAGTTGCAAAAGCAGCACAAGGTTATGGATGCTCATACTATAGTCTATCATCTTAGGGAGCTCTTTGATGAGCAAGCAAGGTCTAAAAGGTTCGAGACTTCGCGATTGCTCTTCTGCTCTAAGATGGGGACATCTCCACCATAGTATGCATTAAAGATGAATGGCTACACTGAGTGATTGGCCTCCTTGGATTTTGTTTTGGATCATGAATTAATTATTGAATTAATTATGACGGGTATAATTGTAACATCTCATTACCTACAGGGAAGCTAGAATAGTAAATATGAGTGATCAATGAGAGCTTACAAATGCATTTTTCATGCTCATGCTTAATATGGCATACACATACACATGAATAGTGAATTTTTTCTATACATGAAAATAATTGTACATGCATTCATGAATAATTCCAGATATAATTAGATTGAGTTGTATTAATTTTGAGAAATTGGAAATTTACCATATTGGAATTTTATTGGTTAGTAGAATTGTGATATTTGTGAATTTAGGAATTTTTTTCAAAAATTTTAGAGTAATGTGGAAAATAGGAAAAAAAGAGTTAAAGAAATATTTGAAGATGATTAGATTGTAAAGAGGAGAATTATGAGAGTTAAAGGAATCAGTTAAAAAGGAACTTAGTTTAGGCTTAGACCTTATAAAAGTGACAAGTGTTAAGCTGCATTTATAATTTGTCAGAAGTAAGTTTTGATATCTGAGAGTTAAAAGACTAAGTGAGTTTTCCTAAGTTCCTTCTTCATCGCCACCTTCTTCAAATTTCCTTCCCATACATAGAGTTTTTCATCAAAATTCTTTTGAGAGATTATTTTGCTTTTCCTTATTCCACACCACTTCTCCATAGCTAATTGTTCCTTCTGCCCTAAGAAAAACCAGAAGTTGGTAAGTGTTCACAGTGGATATGTGTATTTGCATGGACTTAGGGCTTGAAGATAATTTAAGATTTTGGAGTTTTCCACAAGTAAGTAGTGAATAAATCCTTTAGAGTTATGGAGTTATGAAATGAATTCGATGAATTATTGTCATTGCATGAACTTGACATTTACATGTATATTTATGAACACTGTGTTAATGGGATGAAAATTGTAGTTATAATGTTAGTTTAGTATTTGATGATTATTAGTGATCAGGTGATGTGGACATGATTTTGTGAGTTTGAGATAGCAATAAAATGGTGAACAAGATGAGTGTAGAAAATTAGATATGAAAAGGTGATATGTACTCTGTTCTTTACTATGCATGTTTATATATATATGAGTGTATACGTGAGTCGATGAAAGCTTTAGAGATGATCAAGAAAATGGTTTTTAAGTTGAAGAGCAATTGTAAAATGATGGTTTGAGATGGGAATGAGTGTAAAAATGAAGGTTGAGAGGAAAATATAGAATATGACAAAAGTTGAAAATGCAGTGAATGGTGTATGGTAGAGCATGGAGAGTTCACTCCCTGATTTTTGTTGTTTTTGGTGTTTTTGATGGAACTTAGTTGAATTTGCATTTTTAGAGGTGGTGTGAATTTGTAGTGAATGAGTTGATTGAAATGGAGTAAAAAGGCTAGTCTTAATAAACTAAAGTTTTGGATGTTTGTGAATGAGAATATGGAAATTCTGGGAATGAATAGTGAAAGAGTTAAAAAAATTTGATCTGAAACTTCCATGAGTTTTCTGTACTGATCTAGAGAGTTTTTGACAAAGTTGTCTACATGGAATTTTTAGATCTTTCTTTAAGCTTTCTATTTATATAAAGTTTGTAATTTTTGGAGTTTTGAATCAAAAGTTATGGAGTTTGGAAGTTGAGTTTGTGGTTTATGTCATGGTTTGGAATAGTCTGTAGTGTTTTTAACATAAATTGCAGAATATCAAACAAAATTGTATCAAATTGGTTTCATTTGGAAGTTAAGACATAAAGGAATAACTGTTTAGAAGACAGTTTGGCCTAAATCTTTCATTTTCATTGTCGAAATGATCGGGTAAAAGTGACCCAAAATTCTATTTTGGGAAGAACTGGAAAAATAGGTAAGGTGAAAAAGAAGGATTCGCAGGTCCACTGGAGTGTCGCAGTCATGCATGTGCACGATCGTGATTTTCCAGGACCACCTAAAATATCACGGTCATGCATGTGCACGATCGTGACTTTGCAGGACCACTCGGAGTGTCGCGATCGTGCATGTACACGATCGCGACTTCCCTGTTTATCCAAAGGAGGTTATTTTCTAAATATACTTTGATCTTTATATTATAACTTCTTCTATAGACATCCAAATGACTTGATTCTTAAACCAATAGATTCCTAAAACATTTTACTACCACTCCATAAAAATTGGTAGTATTCTGATTTGATTTGAAAAAGATTGATTGAATGAAAAAGAGGGAATCTGTTGGAATAGTGATCTGGTGTTATTTTACTAAACATACTTCAATTTTTTTATTATATTTGGAACTATAAGATTCCAAATGAGATGAATTTTAATTTTTAGTAAACTATAGAAATAGTAATACAAATCATATGAAGAATATGAATTGTGATTCAGTCTCTAAGATATTTAATTTATGGATGGAATTAGTGTATAGTATACTATTTTTGAATATGAACAGCCCAAAAATGTTTGTGGCTTAACTTCCAAATTACTAAACCAAATTGAGTGATTTTGGTGTCAATAGAAACATAAGACATAGAGGAACACTTTTAAAGAAGATAGTATGACCAAATTACGTAAGTTTTTTTTTTTCTAATTGAATGTGAACAGTGGACCTGAAAGTATGACTTGGAAAAATCTGAAGTGAGTCAATGAGAAAGGAATAGAGATTTTAATGGTTTTAGTGAGGCATAAACCTAAGTATAAATTGTACTTAGATGAGTTTTGATATGAGAATGATTTTGTGATGAAATTAAAGGAGAGATACCGAGATTGTCATGAACGTGCACTGTACATAATTCATTTCATACATGCGCATTATTGAACAATTATAATTGTGCATATTGTGATATATGTGTATGATATTTGATTTAGAGGAGAAATTGGAATGTCAACCTCCAGAAGTTGATGACACTTCTAGGCTTTAGCTTCGGGAGCATACTGTGAGTAACCTAGATGGTTTCTCTCAATTATTGTTTGCTTAAATGCTGTTATGAATGATAAATGAATGTGATTAATTGTGTTAGTTTTCGGATAAAAGGTTCGATGAATGTGATGTATAAATGAAATATTGAAGTGCTCATTGAATGTGAATTGGACAGAATAAGTGTTTTCTTGACTTAATTGTTGAATGCCAGACTAAGATCCTATGACAATGTGAATGAGATGTGATAGTGAATATGATTGTGTGACATTGAGCACTTTCAATTGATTTTATAAATGTGATGTATTTCATTACATGAATGCATGATCAGATAATGGAAGTTGTGACCAGAGTAGCCACTGATTAGAGCTTAAAACTCAAAGTGTGAAAAGAGCCTCGAGCTCAGAAAGTGATTCAAAGCCTCAGGCTCAATGTTTAATAAGCCCTATATGGGACAGTTATCAATGAGCCCTATATGGGACAGTTATCAATGAGTCCGATATCCAATAGATGTGGGATAGTTAGGCACTTGGTCACAACAACGTAATAATTGGAAAAGTGTCTCATGAGTATTTCATATGCATTTTGTTAAGTATGTTTGCTGGATTGAAATGCCAAATTTGTCTATGCTTAAGTGAAAATGTAATATTGATGTAATGTTGGACCCTAAACTTTTCTTAGAAGATTAGAACTAATAAATGAGAAATGGGGATATGTCCATGTTCTGCTTTGGTGTTTCTGGTGGATAAGAGATTTTGAAATGAGAAGAATTAAGGTGAAAGTTAAAAGTAAAATGAAAGAAAAAATGAAGTTGAAATTGTGTAGTAAGTTGATGAAGAATATGTACATATGTGTATGTTCTATTGTTGGTGTTCATGATTAATCATGGAATATATATTTTCTTTGGATGATATTGATTTGAAATGAAATTGAGAATGGGGAATAAGTGAAGTAGAAAAGGTGATCTTAGTATGGTTTGTGTTAAGGAAAGATTGTGAAACAAAATGGATGGTTGATCTGGAAAATGTTTAAGGAGTATGCTTCAGTCTTTTAGCCACAACTTTTTCTCTAGTTATCCAAACGAGATGATTCTTGATTTGGAATAAACTAGAAACACATGGATACATTTCTTATGAGGACATCAAATTTAAATTCTATTTTTAAGAACCTCAAAATTTGTCATAAAGTAGAGAACTGAGTGTAGTACATTGGTGGATGAATGTAAAATTCGTCTTCTGACTTTAAGGAAAATTTGGGGTTGATCTATATAGATTATGGCAAAGTTGCTTCTTAAGAGTTGTATATCTTTCTGTTATCTTTCCAATGGTATATAGTATGATAATTTTGGGCATTGTAGTCGAAAGTTATGCCTAAAGCTTCTTCTATGTTACTATTCATAAACTTCTTCTGGGTTACTGTTCATCTTACATCTTCTATTCCATTTTTTATCCTTCAAAAGAAGGAATTTGTCTTTGAGGTCTTCATGAAAGTTGTATCTCTTGAAGTTATCTTTCAAACCATCTAAATATCACCTAAATCCAATATCTTTAGAGGAAGTTATGATAATTGCAAGCTTCTTCTGCGTTACTGTTCATAAACTTCTTCTGGGTTACTGTTCATCTTACTTTTTCTGTTCCATTTTTAATCCTTAAAAAGATGGAATTTGTCTTTTAGGTCTTCATAAAAGTTGTAGCTCTTGATGTCCTATTTCAAACCATACAAAGAAAACCTAAATTAGATATCTGTAGAGGAAGTTATGATAATTGCAAACTTCTTCTGTATTACTGTTCATAAACTTCTTCTGGGTTACTGTTCATCTTATATCTTCTGTTCCATTTTTGAGCCTTCAAAAGATAGAATTTGTATTTGAGGTCTATTTAAAAGTTGTAGCTCTTAAAGTCCTCTTTTAAACCATCTAAATAACTCCTAAATCTGATAACTTTATAGGAAGTTATGATAATTGCAAGCTTCTTTTGTGTTACTGTTCATAAACTTCTTCTGGGTTATTGTTCATCTTACATCTTCTGTTCCATTTTTGATCCTTCAGAAGATGGAATTTATCTTTAAGATCTTCATAAAAGTTGTATCTATTGAAGTCCGCTTTTAAGCCATCTAAAGAACACCAAAATATTGTAACATCCCACCCCCGACGGGAAGGGTAAAATAGTAATTTGGAAAATGGGTGAGAGTGATTAGGATTGATTGAA
>JANVCQ010000232.1:8373708-8396431 GCA_025531925.1 Erythroxylum plowmanianum | reverse complement strand
CAAGCTCTATCATGGATTGCAAACTACTCTCAAGCCTTCCTCTTCTTCCAACTTTATTAGAGAGTTAAAGTCACTTAGTAACATGTAAATCATATTGATTTATTAGCTAAATCCCTAATCTAGGTTCTATAAAAAACTTTTCTAATATGCATTATTTTGTGTATATATGAGTGAGATGCATAGATATTGATTTAGAGACAACATATAAACTTTGAGGTGAATTATCTGATCTAAGATAAAAGTCAAACAAACTATCAGTACATTAACATTATATAAGATTATTTCTCTACCATTAGGATGACAATCATGATTTGTGATGATTTGACACTGAGATGAAAAATGACTAAGTGACCTGCAATACTCCTTTCTCATTCTACTTTCAACAATTCCAGCAAGAGTCTTTTGTTTTATAAAATAGTATTCTTGATCATTAACTTCTTGTTAGTCAATTACAGTCAATGAGTTTTTTCCTGTAAAAATTTATGCACTTGTCGTATCAGGTTGCTTTATTATACTCTAAATACTTGGACTACTGGTTTTTTTAATTGATTGGGTACTTATTCTACTAGTTTCTCTCCGAACCTACTTTTTCCTTTGCTTCATCATTCTTTACAGGTGATTCACATGGGACCTGGTCTACACAAGAAAAAGAATAACACTACACTAAGCAACTTAGTACCAACACAACTGCAGTCTTGGCATTGTCAGCTTCTTGGAAGTGTAGCTAATGAGCCATTTGCTCGTACATAGCCATAAGATCAGACACCTGTACCTTGTGAGCCTACTTCAACACCAAGAGATGTCACATCTATGCCTATTACTCATCCTAGAGATAAGTATGAACAAATTTTGAATATGCAACGTAATATTAGTTCTCCATCAACTTCTCAAGAGATGCCTCCAGCTTCTAATTATCAAACACCAGTAAATCAGACTATTCTTCCCACTGTGGGCTCTTCTTCTGTAAGCACTGCAGGTATGATCTTTTACATCACATTGGTGAAATTTATTAAGTTTAATTATTTTGCTTATCTAACCAATTAAGAGTATGTTATATGCTAATTATAAATTATTCCTTTGCTATTTTAGGATCCATGACTGATCCAAAAAAACAAGAGGTGTCACAAAAAGATACGGATTGGCAAAGATTAATAAGGCGATAGGTAAGAGATTGGAGATAGAGATCTCCCCTGCTGAAGGACCATCAACCAACTTCGTACAGTCTACCAAATTATTGAGTGAGATTGGTATAATATCCCGAACTTCCTTACCTGTAAGAACAAAATGGAAAAAAATTAGTAATGAGGTGTTGGACATTGCATTTGATAAGTTAGACGTAAGTATTATAAAACTATCTAATTTGTACGTGTTTTCCACATGCCTAAAGCTTTCACCAATAATTTATAATTTTTTGCAACAAAAGTTGGAAGTCAAGGGAATGAGGACTGATAACGAAGTACATGCTGCTGTGAAGAAGTTTCTTGCTTTAAGATCTAAAGATCAAAGATATAATTTTAAAATGCATTTTACCAAGCACGGAAAGGATGTTAAGCTGCATAATGTCATAGTAGTAGAGTGGATGGATTTATGCGAATATTGGGAGTAATCAGCTACAAAAGTTAGTTTATTTGATCAAAAAACTTAATTTCCCAACTTTTTTGACAATTGATTATATTTTAGTATTTATGAATTGTAATTTGTTATGTGTACGATTAGGAAAAAAAGTCAAAAAGTCAAATTGGCTAGGAGTCAGGTCAAATGTCGACCAAACTCCGGCTCCAAGGCCTTTGTAGCGATACGACATGAGATTGTGAGTTATTATCTTTTTAATTATATTTTTTGATTGACATTTCTAAATTTATAATAAATATTACTAGTAATATATTTCTATATAACAGGGTGACAGAGATGGAGAAGAGTGTGATCGGATGAAGTTATGGTATCACACTCATTATGATAAAAGTAAAGGTCAATGGACAACTGCCGAATGCAATGAAAAATGGATGAGGACATAGTTCATTTACAAATATTTCTTAAATGAGACTGTGTTTGTAACTAATTCTTACTTTTTCAAGAATTAATGTGTCATGAATTGACACATTCAATAGAACAAGGTCATCCGATGACAGTGAATGAATTGTGCGACAAAGTTTTGGGCACTAGATCAGATTACGTTGTTGGCATTGAATTGGGCCTCGACCACAAGGGAAGACTTCGGTCAAAAAGAGACTTTGAGAGGAATTAGATGAGTCGAAGAAGGTTAATAAGGGGTTACAATCTAAAGTCGATGAATTGACCAAAAATTTTGAAGAAATGTAGGATCAATTAACTACCGAAGTTGAACAACAAAAAAAGGTCTTAGAACTTTTATGTTTTACACATAATATTCGTTTAGATTAGATAAGTGCTCATATTGATATATTAAACACTTATGACATATTGTTTATATTAATTATTATATTATGACATGTTTGAGAATTGCAATTAAATATTAAATTGTTTGCACGTATTAAATTCTTAATTATTATACATGAATAATTATTAAAATTAATGATATACTCAAAATTTTGGAGAATTATTAAATAAATAAATTCCATAAATAATATTGAATAGTTATTAAACAAATAAGATTTATAAAATTTATTATTTAAAAAATAATTATTAAATTAGAATAATAATTAAATTAAAATTATTTTCAAAATATTTGAAACAAAATAAAAAAATTATTAAAATTGAAAATTATTTTCAGATTTAATGAAAAAAGAAATAATATTTAAAATTGAATAATTATTACATCAAAATTATTTTCAGAAAAAGAAAAAAAATTAAAATTAAAATTAAAATTAAAATTAAAATTAAAATTAAATAATGATCAAATTTTAATTTATTTTCGGATGAATGACAAAATTTAATTATTAAAATTGAAAATTTTAAAAAATAAATTTATTTTCAAATATTTACAAAAATTAGAAACGCCGTGGATTGTAAGGTTTCTGCGATGTTTATAAAACGTCATAGATTGGTAGCTGGTCTCCGCGACGTTTTTAAAAAATGTCGCTAAAACATTTACAATCTACGACGTTTTACTAAAACATCGCGAATTATCCGAGCTTTTCCTGACGTTTTTTGAAACATTGTGGAATATCATGATTTTCCGCGACGTTTTCTATAGAATGTCGCAGAAACCTATTCCTTACACTACCTTTGGCGATGTTTTTTGTGAAGTTTTTCAAAACGTCACAAATGTCATTCAATGACTTTTCCTGACCTTTTGCAAAAGGGGTTATTTTCTTGTAATGTTGGTTCTTTGATTTTGCAAAATACTAATGCCTATGAATGGCATGAGATCTAAACAATGCTACAATTTTTTCCTTTTGGAAGATTATCGTAAAACATTAGATTTGATGTTACATTTTATGTTTGCCCCAAAATGTGATTATGGTGTCTAAAACATAAAACATTTAGACCTAATTATATAACAATCGGTCCTTAAATAACTAATCAATTACTTTAGAAATTTTAATGTAATATAGTTTTATAATCTAAAATAATAGTGGTAAATTTTAAAATAAAATAAATTATAAGTAATGTCTACTTTTAGATATGTCTAAACCTAAAATCTTCTTCAAACTCTATATTTTCCCAAGTGGCTCCGGAATGATGTATGTTACGGTTTTCAGTCATTTGATATAGTCAGTTGTTGATAAAGAAAAGAATCAGGTATTATGTTGGATAGTTCTTTTTTTTTTGCCTTGTTGTTTATACTCATGACATCCATCTTTGATTGAAATGTATGTGGATATTTGGAAGATAGAATATCAGAAAGCCCTTTATACACCATAGAAATGATTCTAGGACTAACAAGAGTTATCAAGGCAACACAGAAATGATATTTCTTAGTGTATTTGGTCATTACATGAAATGTGTTAAGATATTTGTTAAGATGTTTTATTAATTATTTTAAGCATTGTTAATATCATTATAATAAGAAATTTATTTAACATGAGATTTTTGAAAATAAGATAGTGAGAAGGATAAAATTTTAGAGAAGATTGGATTTATTGAAGATAAGATCACCAAGTTTTATTAAGGATAACATGCAGCAGATTGTTTGGTGATTTGAGATATCTTTGGCAGCTATATTTTCGGTGAATTCAGCTATATTTGGTAGATATATTTTTCAATGATTTTTTAAATGATTTGAACAATCTTTTGTTGTTGTGTTTCTCTACATAATGTGAATGATTTGGACTGTTGCATTATCATTTTTGTGAGGAAAAAGCAAGCAAAATATTTGTGAAGTGTGCACCTGCATTTTTGTGATATTTTGGTGGTGAAACATTTATTCAATTGATGACTTCTTGAAGTTGTTATGCTTAGATTGTTCACTTATTATTCCTAAAGGTTCACAGCAGATGTTTTTTTAATAACTTCCCTCACTTTCAATTGATAAAGCTGCATATTTATGGGAGTGTTTTTATCTCAAATGTTTCCTTATTTATGTTACTTTTGATTCAATCACTTGAGTATTTATTGTCATCTTTATTATCGATCATTTTTGCAAAAATCATCTGTTAAGGTTTGCACAAAGTGGTCGTGCTATTGGGAGTTAAATACTTTCATAGGGTGTGAGTGCAAGTGAATAATGTCAAAGGGTAAGTTTGTCAGTTTAGTAAAACCTTGGGTAAAACTATTGCATCATAATAAAAGTTGACTGAGATGGATGAGGGCATCGCAAATGTAGGTTGGGTATGCCAAACTGTGTTACTAAATTTCAATTTTCGATTTATTAGTTGCATGTTTAATTTTTCCGTCTACATTTTAAATATGGAAAATTAATAGTTGTTAACACAATTGTTTTGTGTTGAGCAACCGACAGAAATAGTTCAAAGCAATTACGGTAAAACAAGTTTTTTTGCAAAACTACATCCTTCAGGAATTTCAATTGATATGAGAGCCTGGTTCGCCAAATTAGCACTTGGTGTGTCAAGTTGGTGTACGTCAGTGTTTCACATCATGGTTACTAGAGAAAGAGCATCAATTGCTAGGCCACCGTTACTAGATGGTTCTAAGCATCAATGGCTAGGCCACCTTTACTAGATGGCTCTAATTGCCTTGCTTGGAAATAACAGATGAAAGTATTTATTCAAGCTCAAAACCATAGCATGGACATCGGTTTTGAATGGCTAGACACATCCAATGAAGATTGATGAAAAGGATGAAGAAGTACGTAAAGATCTATCTTAATGAATAAGAGCTGAAGAAGATGGAGTACTTGATAATTCTCAAGCAATACACACAATCTTCAGTGCAATAGATAAAGGTTGCTTCAGTATGATATCAGCCTGTGAATCAGTAAAAGATTTATGGGACACTCCGTAAACAATATATGAGGGATCAAAATCAATGATAACTTCAAAACTGCAAATGTTGGGCACTAGATTTAAAGAGCTTAAGATGGAGGAAAGCGATACTATTGGAGATTTTCATGAATGGTTGCGTGATATTGCCAACCAAGCACATCAATTTTGGAAGACGTATTCAAATCTAAAACTTGCCAAGAAAACATTAAGATCATTGCTTCCCAAATTCATACCAAAAAATTGTAGTCATTGAAGAAGCTCATGACATTAATGAGTTATCTTTGGATAAAGCAATTGAGATTCTCACAAACTTTTGGATGAACTTTTTGAGAGATAGAAAAAAGGGTTGACTTTGTAAGCTAAAGTTGGTAAATCCATGAATGATTTACGAGATGACTCCGATGAAATGATGATGTAGTGTCACTAACAAGAAATTTCAACAAGGGGATAAAGAAGGTGTAGAAAGGTAGATCTGAGTTCAGACAGAATGGTGGGAGTTCATCCAACAATAACTTCAAACAATAAACAAAAGCAAAGAAAATACAATGTTATGGGTGTCAAGGTTTTGGACATATGCAAGTAGAATATGCTAACACTCTTAAAAGGAGAAAAGGGAAATCTTACACCAACATTTGGAGTGAAAATGAATATGAAAGTGAGTATGGCAAAGAAGAAGAAATTGTAGGTAATCATGCTGCATTGGTTGCTTTAAACAACAAAAGTCCAGTTGCTTTCTTAGCGGCAACTAGTAAAGAAACTGGAGTCGAAAATATAGATGTTCCAACTCTAAACTCAAATTCAGATTATGACAGCGATGACAACAACTCATAATCTAGAAAGGAAAACATCTGCAAGGTTTATGAATTAATGTATACTAAATAAGTGAAAACGTGTAAGTAAAATGAGAAGCTAAAGAAGGAGAATTCAACTATGAAGGATGTCATTCAAGATCTATAAAGGAAGTTGTTGTCAACAAAAGATGAACTTGATGAAATAAAGCTAAAGTTGGTAGATACAGAAAAAAGGAATAAGAATGTTGAATGGTAGTACCGAAAAGCTAGAACAATTGTTTGACATTAGTAAAAACAAAGGGAACTTTCAAGGTGTTCGTTATAAAGTTGAATGTTCTTAAGTGGATAATGAGCAAAATGGTGAAGCTGGATTAGTAAAAGAAGCAAGATCAAGTAACCAAGGAGAAATATAAAAAAGAAGCATAATCACTTTTGTGGTGTAAAGGGTCACATAAGGTCAAATTGTTACAAGCTACAGCAGATGTTATTCCATAATGCTCAAAATAGAAAATGTTCTTGGAAGAACCTTCAGCAGGAGAAGCCACCAAAGGAGACTTGGATTAGAAAAGACCAACAACAAGCACCTGTGACTCTTAAATCAATGCATGGCGCTTCTTAAAATAGATGGTAGTTTGACAGTGGATGTTCACGACATATGAAAGGTGAAAGAAACTACTTGATGGATTATCAAAGTTGTATAGATAGCCACGTTACTTTTGGTGATTGAAAGAAAGTTGGGAGAGGAACTTTTTGCATGGATGGACTGCTACACTTCAAAAATGTGCTTCACGTTAATGGTTTAAAAGCTAACTTGGTAAACGCTAACTTGGTAGGTATTAGTCAACTTTGTGATGATGTATTGTTAGAGAAATTTATCAGTGATGAATGTAGGGTATTAACCGAACAAGGAGAATGTTTAGTGAGTGGTAGAATATTAGCGGATAATCACTACATATTGTAGGCTATTACTTCTTACAATTTAGCTGCATATGGTAATATGACTTTGTAGCACCAATGATTGAAAAGGTGGTGGAAGAAAACCTTTAAAATTAGCCTCACACATCAAAACAAAGACACAAAGGAGTTAATACTAAAAACTGTCTAAATCCATAATTAGTTGTTACTATAAAGAAACCAACTAGACAGAGGACCATTTGGTTGCTTCTGAAGAAGAAACCAACCAAAAATTTGATGACATACATAATATGACATGGAATAATTAAGGCTAGTTTTGAATTTCTTTAAAGGGCACTAAGAAGTTGTTCTTTACATTTTTGAATTATATTGATGTTGTTTATTTAAGAAAAAGGAGTTTAAAGGAGTTAACTTCGAGACTTTTTGATTTATGAATTTTCTAAGTTTTAGTTGATTTATGTGTGTTTGACTTTTATTTACTTGTTGAATAGTATATTTGATGTAAAAATGGGACTCTGCTTGATGTTTTAGGAGTTCTGCTTCTGGATTTTTATTTATGGAGTTATGTCGATAAAATGTTGATATTTGGTTTGAGATATGTAAGAAGGTTTGGATTTTCTATGATTTGGGTTTTTTAAGCGTTATCTTAGTTTCTCTCTATATCGTGGGTTGTATAAGTTTGAGCAATATGATTTCATTGAGAATTTGCTTGAGACTAGTGGGATGAGATGAAAAACTTGAATGGTCATATGTATGGAATGAGCATAGTTTCACATTTGACCTAGAGAAGCTCATATATAATATATGTTTCACATTTGCCCAGTATATAAAACTTGTATCACTAATTCCACCAGTGTATTATCTTGACTTCGCTACTTATAGAGGAAGACAATATCATGAGGTGGTTGAGGTTAGTCTCCGTCTTCAACATCTTCATCATCGTCAACCACTTCATCTCTTGGTAAACAATAGCGATAGGATACTCTCATTTTAAGAAAGTTTGTTTTTAATCATTCTATAAATTTAGCTGAGTATAAAAAATTTAATTTGGATGCTTGGTTGACTGAAAGAAATTTGTTATATGCTTCTTTATTGCCATAACATTTTGATGTTGATTTGATGCGAGAATTTTACTGCAATTTGGACAAAGGTGTTTTGGATTATACAACTTTATGATTTCATATGATTTATGTAAGAGAAATTGATTAAGTTTGATTCTGATTCGTTGAATGCATTTTTGGGATTTATGAATTTAGTGGGAATTATTCTTATGAGGATGGAATTGAAGTGAGTAATAATATGATGGCATGTGTATCGACTGTTAGTAAATTGTCATCTTGGCCTTCTGCTGTTGCATCACGTGCTTATAATTCTTCCACTACACCTACTGTTGATTGTTGCACTATGTGCTTATAATTCTGCTGCTACACCTATTATTGATTTTTATGCCTCCTTATTCAATGAGATTGATTGCATTAAAGACATTCTTCATTTTGACATTGTTTTGTCCTAAGGAAGAGATAGGATTGTTTATTTTCGTATGTTATTTTGTGCTTTATTGGTGACTGTTGCATGTGAACTTGATGTTAGTTGGAGCTTAATGTTCTATTAAGGGGGAGTGTCCAATTATCTTATTAAGGGAGAGTTCTTATATGTGAAAAATAATGTCAAAAAAGGGTGATTATTAAGATATTTGTTAAGATATCTTATCAATTATTTTGGTCATTATTTATAATTGGATATAGTAGGATATATTTGGACTATCATTATAATAAGAAATTTACTTTGTGTGGGATTCTTAAAGATAAGATAGTGTGAAAGATAAAATCCTAGAGAAGATAGGATTTATTATAGATAAGATCACGATGTTTTATTGAAGATACTATGTAGCAGATTTTTTAGTGATATGCTGTATTCTCGGTGATTTGAGTTATCCTTGACAAATGTATTTTTCGGTTATTTGAACAATCATTTGTTGTTGTATTTCTGTACATAATGTGAATAATTAGACTATTGCATTATCGTTTTTGTGAGGAAAAAACGAGCATAATGTTTGTGAAGTACGCGGCTGCATTTTTGTGATGTTTTGATAGTAAAATACTTAATCGATTGATGACTTCTTGAAGTTGCTATGTATGGACTATTCACTGATTATTCCCAAATGTTCACAACAGATGTTGTTCTATAACTTTCTACACTTTCAGTTGACGAAGCTGTATAATTAACGAAGTGTTTTTATCTCAAGCATTTCCTTTTTTAAAGTTACTTTTGATTCAATCACTTAGTTTTTATCCTCATCTTTATTGTCAATCACTGTTACAAAAATCCTCTGTTGAGGTTAGTACGAGGTGGTCGTGTTATTGAAAATGAAATACTTTTACGAGGTATAAGTACTAGTGAATAATATCAAGGAGTGGGGGTGTCGGTTTAATAAAACCTTGGATAAAACTATTATATCACAATAAAAGTTGATTAAGCTGAGTGAAGGCTCTGTAGACATAAATAAGGTGTGTCGAACTGCATTATCAAATTTTAGTTATTAGTTTATTAGTTGCATGTTTAATTTTTCTGTCTGCGTTTTACATCTGAATAACTATCAGTTGTTAACACAGTCACTTTGCATTGAACAACCAACAGTTCCAAGCAACTACAGCAAAATAGGAGTTTTTGCAAAAACTACGTCCTTTGGAACTTTCAAAACGCATTGAAGATTTATTACAATGAGAAGTGAAACAGAAGGGTGAAAGATGCTACATCAGGCTCCGGCTGTGTCTACCGCATAGTTCCATCCTTCATTGGAGCTTTAATTGTTCCACTGTAGAGAGATTGAACGAGTCAGAAACAGGAAAGAACTAATGTCACCGAAATTCGAAAGCTTTTTTCTCATGTTTCCGTGACAGATCAAGCCTCGAGTGTAAATGTAATGCTAATTAACTAGTCAAAACTGTGCAGTGTTTTCCTGATGATTATGATGTTTCACACATATATTTCGTTGACAGCTAAAGATGAAGAGGAAATATATATGTGATAAATCAATTAATGAAGAGTCCGTAGACTTCAGGACAGGACAAGATAGTCTGAGATGGAATAAATGTCAAAGCGTCACGCCCAGGAGGCATAAATTTTTACCTTTGCTATTGGTTGTCTATGTCGCTTTCGCTGATACTCGGTTCTTCTTTGTAATCAGGAAGCGGGATTCTATCTGATTCGATGTGTTTGACATCATCTACAAGGATCTGGTATCGCCTCTTCACTTCCTCCTCAGTTGTGTCCCCCACAATGTTGGCAATAATCCTCCAGCGATCAGGAGTATCCTTGTCATATATTGCCAGGGCCTCTTCAAACAATTTGTTCTGCTTGGCTGTCCAATTCGAGTTACCCTCTGCGAAAGAAAAGGAACCCATGGGGATTGTGTTGGAAACAGGAAAAGCGATCAAATCTTTAAGCCTTTTGAGCTTAGGTTTGGTGTTGGGGTGGTTTCAGGGCATGAAATTAACTGGGCGTCAAGTCTCAAGGAGGGCAAGCAAAGAAGCCTTTCAATGTGGAAACACGTTGTGGAAAAGGAGTGTGCAAGTTGGTAATATTTAAAACGACAATAAGCACAATATATAACTAGGAAAGGTAATTGAGATGAGGGTTTCCGAGGATGAATTGCCGCCATAAGTGGGCCTTTTCTTATAATATCAATTGTTGTCACTTGCAAGTACGATGTTTGTATTTTATAAGTAGCATGTGGGGGGGCGTTTATAGGCAGAAAATTCACGTTCTTGAAATGAGTGATCCTCACCACCAAATCAGTCTGGCCGTTCAAAAGAACTGTTTCTCGATTGTCAAACCTAGTTAACAGAAAATTAACCTGTTCCTCAAGTTGATGTTGATGATGAAATGTCTGGTTCTGACATGAACTTCCTCCCGACTCAAAGACAAATTTTTGCTTATTTGAAGGGCCCTCCATCCACTATGTCTGTTCATACCAACTCTGTTCACTCCTAGAAATGGTAGCTGAAAGCCTGAAGTATAGTTTTAAAATTATAAATTCCTGTTCGGACTTATTGTAGCATTAGCAGAGGCTGCACTACGTGGCTGGTCTTGTTGCCTAAGATCAAGAGTAAAATTTCTGATAATAGTAACTGACATACATATCAAAAACTTAATATGTTGGCACAAAAAGAGAAGAGAAGCCATTAATTTAGGCCTAATTGTTAATACTTTGAAATTAGTTCAGTAAATTCTGGATGTCAAGCCCTGAATTCTTGATCTTCGTAGGGCCCTTCCACCATGACGCTGATCACAAATTAAGGTTGACCCAGATTCGTTTGTCATTTACATTCACAACGTTGAAACCCATGTGGGCTATTTCAATGTTAGCCTCAACTCTTGCATCTACCTCTAATAAGAGCACAGCTAAGATCCACTATGAATATGTCAGTGTTTTAAACTATATAAATATATACTGATAATGAAAAGTTAACAGTCATCCTCTAAGTGCATTCTCCATAACCAACCTTTTGCGACAAAGACTCTTGGAGGCTCTCCCTTCACTCATACCACAATATTTCTCCTCTTCACGAACATTGTTTCCAGCGCACAATGATTATGCCTGTGAGGTGTCCTCTTAAGACCGTCGTTTTTGATGAACTCGTCTTTTTAAGTGGAAAATCCGTACTCATTTGTGGTTGAGCACATGCTAGAGACTTGCTTTTGGCAACATTTTAGCGTCCATCTTCTCTCCCAGAGAATAGTTCTATTTGCCATAGAAACACACAAACTAGAAAGCAGATTCATCCCTCGGGGTGTATATCTTAGTTTTTACGTTAGAATGTGTACTAATTAGTTTGTGTATTTATATATATATATATTGGGGCGAATTTATAAATTTTTTTAAGTGGGGGTAAATTTTATTAAGGACAAAATTTTATTTTTAATAGAGGCAAAATTTTAATAGGAATAAAATTTTATTTTTTTTAATGGGGTAAAATTTAAAATAATAATTTTTTTATATAGAATTTGTTGAAGGTAGTGAGGGCAAGTGTCCCCACTTGCCTCCATTGTAGATCCGCCCCTGTATATATTTATATATATATATATATATTTAAAAATTATAGATATATAAATTGATCTTCCTTTTATTAATTAGAGTTTTTAAAGATGCTGTATGAAGTTCTCTATAAATTATAGGAGAGTTCATATGAAGAAACTAATTTTAAAAAATGATAAGATAGAGTTTCTTGATCTCTTTATAATAATGGTGCTTTTTCATCAAGCATATATACTTTAATTATTTGTGATAATTGTTTATTTACAATCCTAAAGTTAAGAATGTTAACTTTGATTTTTTTTAATCATAAAGATTAAGTTTTACATATGATATCATAACTTATGTTTTGAATAAACAATGCGTTCATCTATTTTATTATATTTCTTTTGATGATAATTATCAATATTTGGGTGTTCGACTGAAAAACAAAATATTAGGACTATTTATTTATATTTTTATTGTTAGTTTTCTATATTCCTCCAGTTTTCAAAAATTATTAAAAACATAAAAATGATTTTGTTTACTGTTTTTGTTTTTTATAATTTGATTTACTATAACCTGCATATAGGTTATTTAATTATTTAATATATTAATTTTAATAAGAATTATGAATATTTTAATTTGGTTTAATATTTTTATTTAATTTTTTAATTAAATAAAATTAAATATTATGAATAAATACAACTAAATTTAAAATATCTTCAAAATATGTAAATTTCAAATAAATTTAATTTAATAATTAAAATATATTTAAAACAAATATTAATTTATAAAAAGATTAAATTTTAAATATTTACTTTCATAAATAAAATAATTTTGTTCATAAATATTATATAAGATATTAAAATAAATTTGTTTAATTAAAAATAATTTATCGTTAAACTTTATTTAATATGTAAATATTATCAGTGACAAAATATAATAACATTAATATTAACAATCAAACAAGTTTTTATTTTTATTAAAAATTAAAAAATTAAAAACTAAAAACTAAACAATAAAAACGTGCGGCTTATGCATACCATGTGTTTATAGTGTAAGTAAAATAGTAAATAATTAAAATTTAATAATTAAAATATATTTAAAACAAATATTTATTTATAAAAAAGATTAATTTTTAAATATTTACTTTCATAAATAAAATAATTTTGTTAATAAATATTATATAAGATATTAAAATAAATTTATTTACTTAAAAATAATTTATCGTTAAACTTTATTTAATATGTAAATATTATTAGTGACAAAATATAACTACATTAATATTAACAATCAAACAAGTTTTTATTTTTATTAAAAATTAAAAAACTAAAAACTAAAAACTAAACAATAAAAGCATGCGGCATATGCATACCATGTGTTTATAGTGTAAGTAAAATAGTAAATAATAAGAGCAAGATGACTATTGAACTTGGTTCATAGGCGGATAGGCCTTTTGAACTCCTTGCATCAGCCATCTGTACCTTTTTTTTTTTATTGTTCTAAGTAGTAAAGAGAGCAGCATTCAATTTACCATTTTTTTTATATAAGGAAAGAAAATACAGATCATATTACATCATAAGTCTAGGGCGTTAAGCACCCGACATGTCTTCTAATAGGATTGAGAGGTACCCTGTGGGTGTACCATAAAAAGTAGTGATCCCGATCTCAAACGGCGCTGCATAATTCGCAAGCCAGTCTGTACATCGATTGCCTTCCCTGTACATGTATCGGGATAATATGACCCAGTTTTGAGTGAAAAGTTCATTGATACCTAGAACTAGGGGATTGAGAGACATTTGTTGTTGGGATGAGGATGCTAGTAGTTGAATCACCTCTCGTGAGTCGACTTGTAACTCAATTCTCCGTTGTCTCAGGTTCTAGGCGAAGTTGAGACCTGAATAGACTCTCAAAGTTTAGCAGAGAGGGAGGAGCACCAACCATTGTTCTGTACAAAGCTTCCAAGCTAAGCACCCAATCTGTCACGAACCAGGCCCCCTGCTGTGGCCGATGCGAGCGATCTTTTGCTTGTTATGTCTGTATTTAATCAAACCCAACCTTTGACATTTTTTCCATCCAAGAAGTTGTTCGCACCAAGGGTGATTGACAAGTTTGGCTTAACTGAGCCCGATAGATGCCTTGTGGATCTTATGCACAAACTCAAGAACATGATGCGCTGGAGAAGTCGACCAAGAAAAGTGTTCTTCAAAAAGGGCCATGTTTCGCCAAGTCCATATAAACTAGCAAGCAGTGTCGAAGATGATTGACCAATCCCATCCAAACATGTCATGGTGAAGAAATCAGTGGATACTGCTTGGGGAGGGAACATACTCTACAATTGTCTGGCTTTAGGATAATCTCGGACTACATGAAGTGCAGTTTCTTCGGATAGGCAATGGTAGCATGTAGCATCAGTTGTTAGCTGTCTTCGGACCCTTTGTTAGTTTGAGAGGAGTCGATCGTATGATAGGATCGTGTGTTAGTACATGTCGGTCTTTTCTTATCTAAAGTTAGAAAGCAATATATATATTTTATGGAGTCTACAAACCACAATTTAGGAGGATCTTTGTATGGACATATTTTGTTTTATTCTCATATTATATATTTTATTAATAATTTCATGTTAGCTTTATATATGCCATTATTGAAATTTAAAATTATGTGTTTTGTGTTAAATTTACACATGATATTATAGAAAAATAATTTATTATTCTCCAAAATTGTCAACTAATTAAGTGATTTTTTGTATAATCAATTATTTTTCATAAAATAGTAATGTCTATTATTGAACTAATTATACGGATAAATGATGTTTATTAGTTGATAGAATTTTAGAATTTACTCAAAGGTAAATTAATACTCTATAACTAATAAATATAATAGAGGAAAATCAATATTCTCTTGTCAAGTTTCTTATATATTCAAAGCCATTGATTGTAATTGATGAATTTTGTATAATCACCTGATAAATTTTATATGAAATTAAATTTGTGATAATATATTGATGAGTTTCCTAAAGGAAACCTATAATACATTCTAAATGATTCATTACTTGAATCTAATAATTTATTAACAGGGTGTTTGGAATGGTATAAATTGAATTCAATTGCTACATTGAATTCAATTCAAGCGTTTGGAAACAGAAAAAAAGGATGGGTTCAATTCATACATTAATTGAACCCCATTATCCTTTATAAATTGAATTCACCTAAAAAGTATTGGAATTAAATTACACACTGAGACTTCAATTCTTCTTTTGAATGTTGAAAATATCCTTCCAATAATACCCATCTATCCCTACCATATATCTTTTCACCTCAAGCAACCCCTCCCACCTCAAACAGTCCCTCCCACTAAGAAACGAAACAACAACAGCTTCTCTACGAATCAGCACCTCCCACTATATTTAGGTTTTCCCTTTTCCTTGTTCATAGATTTCTTTTCCTTTTTCATTTTTTTTGTCTATGATCATCGTTCTCTTTTAGATCCATCGTTCGATTTAGCTTCTGCTTTCTTTTTCCCATCCTGTTTACATTCTTTTGCATTTTTTGAATTTTTGTATATATCTAGATTTTTTTGTTTGTTTTTCGGCTACATTTTAAGTGAATCTTGTTCCATTTGGGATCTTGAGTGTGGAAATTTGTAGATGATATAACTTGTTCTATGCAAGTATAAATGTTTATTATTTAATAAGATTATTTTTTAGTCAAGGGTAAAAATGTTATATGAAATAATTGAATTCATTTTGATTGTGTTCCAAACTGTATAATTGAATTCAATTCTAATATTATTGGACTTGTTCCAAACAGTGTAAATTGAATTTATTTCAATCTCATTGATTTAATTGAATCTAATTCATTAATGAATTTAATTTGAAGGTTTTCAAACACTCTGTAAGTATTTATGCATTTACAATTGTTTCTCTTCATTTGCATGCTTCTTCTGTTATTGTGTTTAATGGTTTGAACTTCTTTGAATAGTGCGAACAAGCCAATTTATATTCACGAAATTGTTAGCAAAAAAACCTATATATTACCATTACAGATACTAGTAGTGAGGATGAGAAGATAAATTGTAAAGCATGAGAAAAGATACTAGTAGTGAGGATGAGAAGATAAATTGTAAAGCATGAGAAAGGTCTAACAGGTTATGTCTTAATTTCATGCAAATAACTATTGCCAACAATATTAAGAACATTATTCACTAAACTGAAAGTGCTAAAGAATACCTTAAATTTGTGGTAGAATGTTTCCGCTCTATAGACAAGTCTCACATTGGTGTACTAATGGTTGAACTCACGATCATGACGTTTGATGGGTTACAACACATGCAGCAACATGTCTTAGAGATGACAAATATTGCAGCAAAAGACCTTGAGTATAACAATTGATGACTCCTTCTTAGTGCAATTTATTACGAACTCATTATTTGCTGAGTATCGACCTTTTCAAATTAATTACAACATTATAAAGGACAAGTAAAATGTTAATTAATTGTCCAGTATACTCATTTAGGAGGAAACAAGGGTAAAGAATCAAAGAGTTTATTTAATTATCCTTGTGGGTCAAAGTACTAGCAAGATTCACAAGCTAAAGGCTAAGAAATTTAAGAAAGCTTCTGCTAAAGCAACATAGGTTACTACTAATATTGACAAGAAGTAACAAAAGACAAACAAATGTCATTTATGTAAGAAAGAGGGACATTATCAAAAAGATTATTTGAAATGTAAAGCTTAGCTTGAAAAGAAAGGTACATCTAACTTTTTTGTATATTTTGAACTAAACTGAATTGAAGTTCCTTCTAACATTTGATGGCTTAATTTTGGTGCTATTACTCATGTTTCTAGTGTTATACAGGGATTCTTTATAATCTAAATCATAAACACAACTGAGAGCTTTCTCTTCGTAGGAAACCATAAGAAGGTCCCAATTGAAGGTATAAAGACTTATGATTTAATATTAGATATTAGTTATCACATGGGTCTAATACAAATTCTCTATGTACCTTTAATTTCTAGAAACTTAATTGTTATTTCTAAACTTGATGAAAGTGAGTTGATTTTTAAGGTTGGTGATGGTTGTTTTAATTTGTTTAAACATAATTTCGTTATTGGTTATGGAAATCTTATAGGTGGTTTCTATAAATTGATTCTTGAAGTTAATTTTTTTGAATCCTTATTTTTTGTTTATCATATCATTGGAACAAAATGTAACATAATAAACGATAATTTAATTTAGTTGTGGCATAAATGTTTGGATCATATATCCAAAGAAAGATTAGAAAAATTGATAAAAAATAAAATTATTTTGAATTTAGATTTTACAGAGCTTGGTATATGTGTAGATTCCATTAAGGGAAAACAAAACAAATATAGTAAGAAAAGAGCCATAAAAAATACTTAACTCTTTGAAATTATACACCGATATAAGTTGACCTTTTGACACTCAAGCTTTTGGGAGAGAAAAGTATTTTATCACCTTTATAGATGATTTTTTATGTTATAGATATGTCTATTTGCTTAATGAAAAATCTCAAGTTGTAAACGCCCATGAAGTGTTTGTAAAGAGATTGAAAGAAAATTAGATAAAAGGAAGTAAAAATTGTATGATCTAATAGAGGTGGTGAATATTATAGAAAATATAATGAATCAGGACAATGGTTAGGTTCATTTGCAAATTTCCTCAAGGAATATGGTATATATGCACTATGTCAGACATAACTCAACAAAATGGTGTATCAAAAAGGTTACAGGGCATTAATAAATATGGTTAGAAATATAATGAGTAATTCCTCATTATCTAAAACCTTGTGGATGCATCCACTTAAAAAAGTTATGTATTTATTAAATAGGATTATTAGTAAAACAGCCCCTAAAACTCCTTTTGAGTTATGGACCAGAAGGAAACCTAATATAAGGCACCTTCATGTTTAAAGTTATCCAATAATATCATGAGTTTATAATCCACATGAAAGGAAATTAAATTATTGAATAGTTAGTGGTTACTTTAATAGTTACCTAGAGAAATCTAAAGGGTATAGGTTTAATTGTCCAAACCATAGTCCAAGAATTGTTGAAATAACTAATGCTAATTTCATTGAAAATGGTGAAGCTACTGGGAGTACTGAAAAACATATTGTGGATATTAGTAAAATAAGGATTGATGTTTCATTCCCATAAATGTCCCATTATCCACATTTATACCAAATATTGTCCCAGTATTGAAAGAACAAAATGATTATAGTCAACATTTGGATAAAATAACATTTAATAAAGAAATTAACTTACAATCAATTAACATAAATAAACCACATGGAATAACTTTAAATAAACCTATAGAATCAGCTATTCTTGATGAATATATGGTTTATTACAAGAGCTAAATTTTGATTATAACATTAATAAGGATCTTGTTTCGTTCTCACGGGCCATAAAAAGTGACAAGTTTGATAAATGAATTAAATTCGATGGTATAAAACAATGTCTGGGACCTCCTTAAGACCAAACATGACTAGAATGATAATATTGAATGGTATAAAGTGAGACTTGTTGCCAATGGTTATACTCAAAAGGATGGCAATGATTATAAAGAGAAATTTTCATATATCTCAAAGAAAGACTTGTTGCGAATATTTTTGGCATTAGTGGTGTACTTTGAATTGGAGCTCCATCAAATGGATGTAAAAACTACCTTTTTGACTGATAATCTCAAGGAGGAAGTTTATACGGATCAACCTAAAGGCTTTTGTATAGAAAGAAAAAGGTACATAATGTGTAAACTTAAGAAATCAATATATTGAATTGAACAAGCTTCTCAATAATGGTAAATTAAATTTAATGATACCATAACATCCTTTATTCTTCAAAAATATTATTGACCATTGTATCTACTGAAAGATCAGTAGAAATAAGTTTATATTGCTAGTTTTACATGTTGATAATATTTGCTTGCTACTAATGATTTGGACATATTGTATAAGACTACAAATTTTCTCTCTAAGAATTCTAAAATGAAATATATGAGAGGCATTCTATGTAATAAGAATTTTAATATTCCTAGATAGATTATAAAGACTAGTATGATTGTCTCAAAAATACTATATCAAAATAATTCTTGAGAGACTTAATATGAACAAATTTCGTCAGGGATTGTCCCATTACAAAAGGGGATAAAATTAGGTGGAATTTAAACAAATAGAAACTATTTTATGCACTTCTATTATTGTTTGTTTGATGTATTTACAAATATGCATGAGACTTGATATCTACTTTGCGTTGAAATGCTAGGTAGATATCAAAGTAATCTTGGTATAAACTACTAGAAATGTAGCAAAAAAAAGTCTCTAGGTATCTTCAAAGAACAAAGGAGTATATGCTTATGTATAAAAGATCTAATCCACTAAAATTATGGATATTTAGATTTAGAGTTTGCTAGATGCATTGATAGTAGAAAATCAATATTTAGCTACATGTTTTTACTAGAAAAAGGAGCAATTTCATAAAATAAAGTGCTGAATAATATGTCATTGCTTCATTGATTATGAAAACCAAACTTATAGCTTGTTTTGAGGCTATAATCCATGCTTTATAACTGTAGGATTTTATTTTAGGACTTGGGATTTTTGGCACCATTATTAAGTTGTTAAAAATTTATTGTGATAATTTTGTAACAATTTTCTTCTCCAAGAATGACAAGTACTTTAGAGGTGCTAAATATATGGAGTTGAAGTATTTTTGCATAAAGGGGAAAATTCAAAAACAAGGAGTTTGTATTGAACATATTGAAATGGATTTATGACTGCAAATCCCTTAACTAAAGGCCTTTAACTAAAGATATTTAAGGAAAATGTTTATTCAATGAGACTTGGTTATATTGATTATTGTTTTTAATGATGTTTTAACATTTTCAATCTCAATAAAAGTTTATGATTGACAATTTTCTTATTTAAGATTGTATACATTTAACTGTTACTAAATAAGAAATAAATATTTCTATGAGACATTAATTTGGACTTATATTATTATTTATATACCACTTATATTACTTGACTTGATAAATTACTAATGTTGTAGTATATAAAAAGAAGCATGCGATGTTAAGATGTTGAAGTGTATGATCAATAGAACCTGCAATATGTGGTTTATTATGTTAAAATAAATTATGAAGATATTGAGGGATCTATTTATGCCCATTTAATGTCTATTAAAATAATGGGAGAATGTTATAATTTGGTTTGATTAGTTGCCATATTCTATATATGTTAATAATATCATCAATATAATCAAAGAGCTCTATTTGGTCCATATCTCCTATTTAAGGATAGAGTGAATCTCAACCGTTTACTTTTGGTTATTTGATGAATGTACCAGATTAAAAGTTGTAGATCTCTAAATTGGTTGTCTCTCTACTAATTAGGGTTAGAAAAAGTTTTTCATTAAGTTATCTGTAATAAAAAGAGGGTTAAAAGAGAGAAATTAATTCTAACAAAGGATGTAATAGACTTTTTTGATCTCTCTATGATGATGAAATCTTTTGTATCAAGTACACAATATGGTACTTTAATTATAAGTGATAGTTATTTATTCAAGATCCTAAAGTTATAAATGTCTATTGCGATTTTTTATCATAAAGTTACGTTTTCACATTCTCTTTTCAACATATGTTCTTGATGAATTTGATTTTGAAATCTCTCGGTAGAGTTATTAGGACTTTTTTTATAATGTTTGGAACTAAAGGTTTTAATTAGGCTAAAAAATGTACTTTTGCAATTGATCCTCCTTTTTTAGTACACTCTTTTTTAATCCAATCCTTTTCATAAATAGTATTTTTGAAGTTAAACTTTGTTATAAGAGAAAGTAAACTTATCCTGCAAATAGTTTTCTAAGTGCAACCTCTCCTTTATAAATTCTTTATGAAATAAACTATCTTTTGCATAGAAGTTTGCTTTCAAAATTTAAATTTTCTTTTGCAAGAGATGTGGAGGCAGGTCTCTCCTCTTTAGAGATTTTGTTTTAGATATCTATTATAAGAGATTTGAAGTTCTGTCTTTATATAGGAAGCTAGAAATTTCTAATCGCATATAATTGGAGCACGTTTAAGAAGATACAAATGATTCTTCGTATATGCATAATGAAAATATGATATTTGTGAATATTTGAAAATGAGAGAAAAGTGAGCAAGTCTCAATTTTGAAAATTTTAGACACTGTAATACCTAAAATTACATTAATAATATGAAAGAGGATAGATGTAATAGGACTTTTATCTTAGTATTATTGCCTTGAAAAAGTTTACAGCTGTTAGGATATATGTTATATATCTTTTATTTAATTTTGGCATCTTATTTATTAATTAGACATATAAGATATTAATAGGATAATGACTTGGATTCAAAAAATTATTGGTGATAATCTTCTAGTTGTGATAGAGTTTTATTTGTTAGGAATCTCACAGCGGACAACTATAAGAACATTCAACAATTTATAATAGTATGCAAACATCATCCTTTTGAGCTAGCTTTTGGGGGTGAGTTAGGTTATTCTGATATGGTATCAGAGCCAGTTTGTTTCAATAGTTTGAGGCGGTGTCCGGTTATGTCCTTTTGTCCAACATATTCATCAGATGTTCAGTCCTACTCTGGACTGAGGGGGGTGTGTCAGGAATCCCACATCGAACAACTATAAAAGCATTCAACAGTTTATAATAGTGTGCAAACTTCTTCCTTTTGAGCTAATTTTTGAGGATGAGTTAGGCTCGTCTAATATTATCTCTAATTGATGTGTATCTTGGCAAGATATGCTGGTGAATATCATGTATGATTCTATTTATAGAAAATGTGCATGGGAGTCTTGCAATCAACAGTGTAGTGGGAATCAAATTGCTTGTGTGTATTGTGCACCAATTAACAGCTAAAGAATATCTTATGTGAGTGTTGCGTGCGTTCATTGTTATTTGAATAAACATTGCGGCTATGTGCACGTCTTGAGATATAGCTGAATAAAAAAATCCTGTGAAGAGGAGTTACAATGCAGTGTGAGTATTAGTAAGTGAACAGTGGGCGTTGGACAAGAAACGAAGCAGTGGGCGTTAGCTTGTGTTTTTCCAGACTTGCTTATACAGCTAGTTTAACAAGTCTTCTAACCAACGTTATGAATACCGTACTATACCGTACCGGACTGAAAACGGTACCGATACGGGTAAAAATATATCGGGGAAAAATTCTGGTGGGTACCAGTCGGTACCCAGATTTTCGGAAAATACCGAACCATTCCGCAAAAATTCAAATTCTTCAGGGATCATTTTGCAAAAAACAAAAATTAAATCTGAAAATAGCCCTCGCCCTAGCCAGATTGGCTAAAAATGGCCAGCCTCGCGAGGGCAAGGGTCTAACCCTCGTGAGGCTGGCTTTTTTAGTTTTATTTATTTATATTAATAAAGTAAATTTTCTTCAATCCTTCTTAATATTTTTAAATTTATAAATGGTAATTATTTTATTTATATGATTATTTATTATTATGATTAGGTTTGTAGTTCAGTATATTACTTATGATAAATAAATGTAATATTTGAAATAAAAATGTCTATTATTATTCATAACATTATTAAATTTGATATTATTATTAACTATTGTTATTTATGT
>JANVCQ010000232.1:8342372-8365734 GCA_025531925.1 Erythroxylum plowmanianum | reverse complement strand
AACACAAGCAAAACATCACAAAAGCCTACCAAAAGAATATAAAACACAAAGAATTAACATGACAAAATGCAAGTTATCATTGTGATTATTTACACCCACAAATAAGGCAAACAACATTTGATATTTGTTGATGAGATAGGTGCTATCAAATGCTACCATGGCCCTATTTGACAAATGATAGATTGCATTAGCTGTTAGCTGATTTTATCAGTAGTTAGTTGATAGTTGATTATATCAGCTGATTTAACCATCGGATAACATCAATTGTTTATTAAAAATGTTTGGTAAAATTAGCTATTTAGTATTAGTTGTTGATGTATAAAATAGCTTATGAGGACATGATTTAAAAAAAAATATGGGTATGAATATAAAATTTCTTAGTATCCCATTAGATATTTTTATAAGAATTTAGATTTAAATATTTAATTTTACAAAAATTAAGTTTATAAATTTAATAAAAAAACATCATCATCATCATCATCATCATCATCCAATGTTAAATTCTCTATTAAATGAATGATGCAGTGAGCTATATCTTATTAGTATTTTTCATATAAAATGTATGAATTTTATTATTTAATAAATTAAAAATATTTATAATTATAGTATTACACAAATACGATACATAGTAGTTATATAATAAAATATTAATTTGATGTCACTCTTTATGTTCAAAAACTTAATATAATAGTTTTTTTAAATGTAAACTAATATTATAAAATTAAACAAAGATTTAAAAGTTTAACCCCTTTATTATATTCTTCCAAACTTCATGACATAATTGTATGATCAAAAAAGGCCAACTTTAGAAACATGCAAAGCAAAAGTAGAACATAAAATGGAGGGCAATACTATCATTAGGCAAACTGTTGACTCAAAAACTTCTCTTATGGAGCTTTTAAAAAATAACTTATTGGGGTTAAATAAGCTAATCGATAAGTCATTCATCAAACACATCAATAACTTTTTAAGATGGTCAAAAGGCTAACTTTTAGTTAATAAACTAAAAAACAGCTGATAAGCTATTTGCCAAACACCTTCCATATCACCAAATTCAGTATGCGTTGCACGAATCCTCACATCGACTAAAAAAATCTTCCTCAACCTTCCTTCTGTATCACAATCAATTTTGTAAACCCACTATCCTTCTCCTTCATGCTAATAAATATCTTATAAACCACTTTTGTGTCACTTGCTTCTAGCGTCACTCTCCTCAACCGTTCTATATGAATAAGGTTGTCCTCAAGTAAACATGTGTGTTCTCACATCCACTTATAGTTGCAACAATAGTCTATATATTTATACACGACCTAATCTCATAACAATCATTCATTTTCAATCCACATCTAATATGACTATTGGCAAATTGATGTTGCCTCACAAATCTAATATTAGTTGTATTTAGCTCATAGTTATGCACATCTTTAAACTTGCCCATGCTCTAAATTCCTTTATAGAATTAACAATATACTTAAGAATTACACATAATTCTTCCGCTACTAGGTTTCATTATATTAAGTTCTCATGGTTTCCACAATCCACCTTTATGACATACAAATTTTCTACTCTTAAAGTCTTTATTCTTATCTTCCTTCCTTCCCCTTATAGCAACCACAAACCACGACATCTTGCATACTTTTAGTATGTCAAGTACCACCTCTATCTGTATATACTTTGCCTTATTATGCGTGGTCGTTGCATCTAAACAACTTATCTCATTCTTTATTTTATTACTTATCTCTAATATACCATCTACATTATACCAAAAATACTATAACAATATTCAAAATATATGGCTGATTTACACAAAATGTACCATTATATCATAGAAAATATACCAACTTATGTTAAATGGTCACAAATACACATCAATATATAGTACACACCAAATGGATGCTCATTAAAATGATTCAATACTCTAACAGAGACGATCTTCTTTCTTATTCTTGTTTTCTAGCTCTTCTCTCTCCTTACTACACCAAATTTCACTATAAACAAATACCAATGAAGTCCAAAATTATTAATAAAAAATTTATTTTATATTTAATGTATATTTTCTAGCAAAACCCCCTAAGCTTCTTTTTTTCATTTCTCACAATATTATTATTACTGCAAACTCTCTTACACATTTTAATGCATGTTAAAAATACTTGAGAATGCACTACACTACAACCATAATATTCTAGGTGGGAAATGGTTGTTTGATCCCACAAATGGCAATGAAATGGTTTGTATACAACTCTAAAAATTGATTGTTTGATACCATAAATGTCATTGATATTGTTACTTCATTCCAGAAATGCATTTTGAAATTTTTCTTGATTCTCATATATATCTTCTATGATTGCTAAATAACATTAAAAATAGTTGATAAATAAGGAAAAAAGGAATACACAAACAAATTTTGAAAACTTGTATTGCATATTAGAAGTGAACGTTCATTTTCAAGCTTCAATAAAGCTTCGAGAAAAAACCTAACAGTGTCAGTACAAGGGTATAGATATAAAGTAATTACTAATAGATGAAAATTTTTAGGGTTAAATGACATATTTTTCCTTCAAATTTTCTAACATAAACATGGATCACCAAACTATTGCAATCTTAACCAAGTCCAAGAACACAAATAATTGATACAGCTTTGTACATGAGAGTACAATTAATAGTCTTTAATAAAACCTTATCTCTACACAATTTTATTCATGATCGTATAGCAATCCACGTCATTTACATTGTCCTTTAAAACATTTAAACAAGAACACAGTTGATCATAAGCTTGTGAAGTTAGTTATATTGAACAAAATAGTTAATGGACATAGTTTGATGCATGATCATATATACTAGGTCCTTCACATTTTCTCTTTAAAATTTGTAATAACAAAACAATTGACCATAAAACCATGTAGTTAACCATGTCCAAGAATCCTTTAATAGACAACATTTGAAGTACGATTAAATACCAAAACGTATCCTTTATATTGTCCATTCAAAATTTCTAATAAGAGCATGGTTGATCATACAAGAATGTAGTTAAGTGCAAACCATTAAAGGATATAGTTTATGGCACAAGAGTGCACTAATATATGTTCTTTATATTGATGCTTGGCAATATTTCTATTGAGTCATAGTATTCCTATTTTTAATTGAAGCTAGTAGTTATTGTTGTCACGTTATAGTTACTTTTGTACATATTTATGGTATTGAATGTACTGAATATTGTTATAGTTTATATAAAAGCATAGTATTCTTTCCATGCAGTCAAAATATTTCTATATAAAAAGGTATATATTGCTTATCTGTAATGAATTATGGTATTTTGTACATAAACAAGGTATTAAATAAATAAAGTACTAGTATAGTTTATGTTGAGGGAAGATATAATTTGTACTAAAAGATGGTATTCCCATTTTTCATTAAAACTGTCACTTATTGTTATACATCTTGGTTTTTTTTTACATAATTATAATATTGAATATGCTGAGTTTTGGTATAGAATGTATTGAGACATGGTATTCTATCTATTCAATTAGTATATTCGAATTAAAAAGTGTACATCCTAATTATCAGTAATGAATTATGGTAATTTTTATACGTAAGCATGATATTAGAAAATATAGCACTATTACAGTTTTATTGAGACAAGATATTGTTTATACTCAAAGATGGTATTCTCTTTTTTATTGAATCTTTTAGTTATTTTAAATGTCATGGTAATTTTTATTTACTGTTATGGTATTGAATATACTAAGTTCTAATATAGTTTCTATTTTAATTTGATATTATTCATACTCAATCATTTTATTCCCATTTTAAAATATAGGTCTTACTTATCTATAATGAATGGTATATTTTTTTCTATACTGATATGGTATTGAATAGATAAAGTACTAGTATAATTTATGTTGAAATAGGGTATTGTTTGTACTCAATGGTGATACTCTCATTTTTTTCACTAAAGCTAGTATTATTATTGCATCATATTAATATTTGTATATAGCTACGATATTGAATGTATTGAGTCCTGATATATTTTATATTGAGGTATGATATTCTTTTCATTCAATCAACATATTCTCATTTAAAATTTTTGTCTTGTTTATCTATAATGAATTAAAATATTTTTGTACATAAACTTGATATTGGATAAATAGATCTAGTAATAGTATAGTTTGTATTTAGGCGGAGTATAGTTTGTATTCATGAATAGTATTCCCGTTTTAAACTGTATTTGGTACTTATTTTTAATAATCGATGGTACCTTTTATACATTATGCTAGTATTATATTGTATTGAATCCTACTATAGTTTGTGGAAACATGAAATTGCTTCTACTCGGCCATGGTACTTCTGTTATTTAAAATCATTGGTGATACTTGTCCTGTATATGCATGGTCTAAAATGCGATGAGGCAAGACATGTTGCTGATTGTGATAGTTTGTAGTAGAATACTCTATATCAATACATAGTACACGCTAAATGAACACGTCAAAATAGTTCAACGCCTCTGATAAAGACCATCGTCTTCTTTATTCTTATTTTGAAACTCTTCTTCTCTTTTTCCCAAAGAAACAATAAATACATGACATGAAAATGATTTCGGGACAACTTTCTGACAGTCTTACTTGTTAGGTAACAAATAATAATAACTTATATCATATGACAACGTCAAAAAATACAAACAATTCTTTTTGTTATAATAATTAATTTATCTTTACTTTTTTTCTCTACAGTAAAACAAAATTTAACATTTTGAATTTTAATTTTAGTCAACATTATAATATACATTTTTTGTATATTAAGTTTTGTTAACATTGATTGAAATGGTCGTCAGCACTACAAAAGTGGAGACACTTAACATCGATCAAGTTCTGTTAAGAAGACAATTTTATGTATTCATCCCGTAGCCTCTGTTCGTGGGTATGTAAGTAATAGAAACGAAGGCAACTTGTAGTTTCCTGAAGTTCGGGACTTGGGGGTGATTAATGTACGTTTGCAGGCAATGATGCCATCCACTTATTTGTTCAAATCACCCCAACACAAGCCACCGAATGGAAGCTGGGAAGATTTCGGCTGTACGGTAAGTTAAATCAAAGAATTTTAATTTGTAATTTGCAGTTTAATTGCTTGTGTATTGAATTTCACGACCGTCCTCCAATTACTAGTTTCCTATCTTCTTTTGTTTTGCTGCTATCCAAAGAGAGAAATGGTTTCATTATCTTTGCTTATCATCTGAATGTACTGTAGCTCTTGCCGCCATCTTCCAGATTTGAAGTACTTTCGTAAACTCTCTCTTTACGTCTTTCAATATATGCGGTGATACTGCCAACTGCCTTGTTTTAAGTTGTCAAACATACAAACCGTTGCTTCTTCTGCAAATAGACACGTACCAACTGTAATTTTGTGTCTTGTCGTTGGAACTTGGAACTCTTACAATTCCACTCTTTTTAGGAATCGGTTATTGGTCATGACATCTTTACTCTGCCGGATCTTGAGAGGGAAATTGGCCCGACCGGTATTTTCCAATGGCCTAATGACCGCAGTATTAACGTGGGATACATCTACCCATCATTTAATTTCAAAATTCACAAGTTACAGATTCTTCAGCATTCCTCCAGAGCTTGAACTACAGATGCTAATGAAGTCTCGTAAAATAACTTGAGATTAAAAAGTGCCAACAACCACATTGAAAGAATTATTTTCTCAAAACGTTTTTACAAAAATTAATAAATATCATTTCCATAAATATATCATTTTTCACCCCTCAACGCATTTTTGAAGTGAAGAGTTTCCAAATGTGTGCATTTTACAAATTTTTTTAAAAAAATCATGAATCTACTTTCAAAAGTTCAACCCCAATTCCGGAGGTGTGGGCGTATTTATCACTTTCATATGCCTCCAAGTTCAAACCTGATTTCTATTTTGCGAAAGAATATGAATGATAAGGGCAGGATTGTACACATCATGGTGCCATGAGATTAGATTCTCTCCTAATGCAAATTAATGAATTACATGAGGAAGTTCGAAGTCAGTGGACCAATGATATTAATTTACCATCTTTCTTATGAATTCTAACGACACTTATATGACAATAAATGCAATTAAAAATTAATATTTTAAGATGCAACTCTTTGAATTTATAAAGTTAGTTAATACAGAAACCTAAAATTATTAGCTTCTCAAATTAATCACTATCAAACACACAATCTTTCAAAATGAGATTCTCAAAAATAGTAAAAGTTCTACTGGATGCATGAAACAAAATACCTTAGTTATCAATAACTAATAAAAATTATAGTCGTTCAATTTTTATTATAAGAAATTGTTTGACAATTTTAAAGTTACAAATATTCTTAGAATAAAAAAATCTTAAAATGTTTTCAATATAAAATATCTTAATTATAGGTATTTCGATAACAACAATTACTTTAAAACTAAAAATGTTTCTAAAATTAAAAAGTTTTCATTTAATAAAATTTTATAATTTATTTAAATTGCAAGTAATAAGTTTATCCTATAAAAAAACACAAATCAAGCCAGTTCGAGTTCCAGTACTTTAAAAGACTGGATAGGCCCTAAGCTACCTAAGAGACTTCATGCATGTACTAACACTTACATCTTCGAAAACAAGATTCATAAGCCCGATGATAGGACATCAATTCCCCTCACCTTTCAACATATCTGAGACCAACTGACCTAGCACTGTTAGACCCTCAAATACTGTTACTAAAATAATCAATCATTCATCCCAAAAGAGAAATAGGCCAATAACTTCCCTTCATGCAGGATTGTGTAATATTCAAGGAAGGACCATACAAATATGACAGCTCAAAGAAAAAAGTTCCACTTATCTGGTATATTCCATGCTCCGAATGCCACAGATGATAGGACTAAATGTTTGATCATGTTAGCACCTTTCCTATTACACATGCTATCGATTACGCCAACCAGAAACAGTTTTTAATGTCAGAGAATTCGAGGCTGCTTCTAACCTGCATCATATGCAGAAATTGATCATTAAAAGTTCCATCACAGAGAAACAGACAGAAAAAAAGAAACTGCATGAAGAGTCATAAGTGAATGAGAAGGAGCACTTTGATATTTCTTCAATGGCCTTCATAACTTCCGCAGAATTTGTTTCCAACACTTGACCTCCAAAAATTATCTCATCTAAGATAGTATGTAGCTGCCAAAAAAAAAAAAAAGCTTAGGTACCTTAAATACATTCATCACCTACCAGCATGCATAAGTTTTAGACCAGATAAAATAGCCAGTCACTGTAGACGATAAATGCAGCAATGGCCAGTTGTGGTGTTAAGCTCACCAGAAAAGAGTGAAATCATGATTCATGTAGTTTATCGCCACATTTGAATGACCTCATTTACATATATGATTTCTCATGCAGTCTATAGATATATACCTTATTGTAATTGAATACTATGTCAAGCTCACACACGTCTGTGAAGCATTTGTCCAGTGTCTCCACAAAGACTGATTTCACAAGGAAGCACGTCAGAACTAGAAAAAGGTAGGTGTCAAAGATATTTATATATTTAATACCCTACGGTGTCTCTATACGGTTAATCATTAAGTATTTTAAAGCAGCCACTGGTGTCACTAAATCTTTCAGCTGATATTCCGCTTGATCAAAAGGCACTACCAAAGTCAAGAGACGTGCCTCAAATTTTCTCACAAAAATGTCCTACATTTTCAAGGAAGCGCTCCAATACAGATGTTGCATGAATCTTCAAATAGTCCTTGAGGATTAGTATAGTGGTCACAGGATCCTATAGCTAGGAAAATATATGTGCTCCAACCACCATAGGATTCTAGATTGAAAAGCTTCTTAAAGAGTTCACTCGAAGTTTGTGCCATATTAACGAGAGAAGCACTGCTAACCAGAAATTATGAGTTTGCATTCTGATTCTGCTAGTGATCAAATCAGAATGCGAAATAAAGATCCATAATATTTTCTTAAAAGGAAAATAGGAACTTCCTTTAGCTGCCAGTAGCTAGAAATTAAGTTCCAAAATGTCACCTATATCTTCTACTTTGAATTACATGAGTAAATGACCTTGAATGAGATCAAGCATAGCGAGCTCGTTTTCACAACTATCGAACACAAACACAAAATACAGAGTGGCGTAGTGTTTATAAGCGATGCGGCTATCCTGCCAAACAGATTTAGGAAAAGAATAACAAAAAAAGTTAATCATACCTCAAGAAACTCATAATATTTTCACCCAAAAAGAAAAACAAGAACAAGTAGATTTAAGTTCTTAAAAAAATTCTTAAAGTACAAACCGGACCAAAGATCGAATCCGCATCAATGAAATTGCTTGCACTCTCCGCCCTACTACAGAGCACTTCACAGAAACTCAATAATCGGAATCGCAAATGGTTTATTAACAAAAACTGAGACATCTCCGGCAAGATCATCAATCGTTAATAGTTATCGGTTACCTCCATAAACGCTGCGAATGAGCTCCCGCTGCTTCTCCACAGTCTGAATTCAAAAGTTTCAGCTATATTGTTAGGATCGAAATGGAAAACGAATCAACGATCAGTGTATGCACGTGGAGAGAGAAGATTAATCACCAGAAAATCGTAGAATTTTGCGAGGCGAGGCTTGCCTTGTGTGTTTATAATCATCACAGCTTTTATCATCTTTTCTCCCTCTCCCACTGGATTCCAAAAGTTGATTCCAGAAGAATCCTTTTACACAGACAAAACAGTATTTAGATGACCGTTTAGGAAATCATCTTAGCTTTCTCGTCCCAATTTATTTTAAAATTACATTTTCCACCCTAAAAAGTTGCATTTTGCTTTCTAGTCCACACTAACGGCAGTATAAACACATACGATAACAGTACTTCAAGTACATGTTGGATCTAGAAAAGTATTTTAAAACGGAGGACTCTGACTTTAAATATTTACCATTTGTGGTGAAAACGCCCTAGGTCGGGCTCTGTGTCAATACAGCTCCGAAGCGAAAGGACAGAAATTCGGCGTGGACGGCGCATGATATGGCTACACCTCAGCAACAACCAGACGAGGAGGAGGATGACATAGACTTGATCAAAATACTTTTACCAGACAACCATGGGAATGGTTTAACTGTAAGGCTAGCTAATGGAGTAGAGAGGCAACAAATTCTGCAGCAATATGACCTCCCTTCAATTAAGTCAATGGTGGTGATCAGACAGCTCCCTTCCCAGGGCCTCTCATTCCAGCTATGGCCGGCGGCGAACACCCTCGTCTCGCTTCTTGAGCAACACCATCGCCAACCGGATACCAGTCCTCTTTCACAGACGCTCGCCGCCTTTTCCAAATCCGGCGGCGGACATCTCAAAGTGCTCGAGCTAGGCTCCGGCACTGGACTCGTCGGAATAGCGGCCGCGGCGATCCTCGGTGCCAATGTGACGGTGACGGACCTACCGCACGTCATTACGAACCTCCAGTTCAACGTTGACGCCAATGCCGGTTTATTGACGCTACATGGTGGTACAGTCCACGTGGCGGCGCTTCGGTGGGGAGACACAGGTGACGTGGAGGCGGTTGGGCGGGAATTCGATATCGTGGTGGCGTCGGATGTTGTGTACCACGAGCATCTGTTTGAGCCTCTACTACAAACTCTGCGGTTATTGATGGGCTTGGATGAGAAAATGGTGTTTGTTATGGCCCATTTGAGGAGGTGGAAGAAGGATTCTGTGTTCTTCAAGAGAGCTAGAAAGCTTTTCGATGTTGAGGTGATTCACGTGGATAACCCGCAAGTGGGGTCCAGGATAGGAGTTGTTGTTTACCGTTTTCTTCTCAAGGGTAGCAAGGTGGTAGTGGTTGACAAGAAGTGATCGTGTGTTAGTGTTGTGCTAAAAATGGAAATTTCAACTAGTCTTCTGTTCACTGTTCATCTTTCTATTGCTAAAAATGGAAATTCATGGAGAATTGCGAAAACAAACTGCATAATATTATCTATGATCTGACAAATGAATTACATACTAACACCACTATATAACAAATTTGACCAAGAAATTTGTGTTTCTTTACTACTTTTACAACAGAGGGAGAACTTTCCATGTAGCTCCAACAAAACACTCAAGTCACACGCACTCATTGGACGTAAATTTGATCTCAAGCTTTTCAAAAATGCAAGCTGAACTATATAAGAAGAATCAGAACAAGCAACGCTTCGCAAAACACGCATAGAGGACCTAAGCTGAGGAATAACCTTTCCATCCCAAACTGGTGCAAGAAAACTGCAATTATGTAGAAGAATAATGCATATATATATTCCCCCTACAAAAAATCCCAACTCATCGTTTTCTAAGTGGCGAGCCTTTAGCCACAGCTTTCATACTTTGCGAATCCCTAAAGCAAACGAAGTGCACTAGGGTTTTGCCATTCGGATAGACTGCAAAAACACTCGTCCCAATTTTCTTGTGGCATAACGAGCACATACTATCACTGGTAATCTTCACAACTGCTTTCCTTTGATTGTATAATTCATCTTTCACCTGTTCCACATGACTGCTTGTTTAAATAATGAAAAAGGCGACAGATTTAACATAATGAAAGAGGCGAGAGATTTAAGTACAAAATTAATTTGAAAATGGCCGAGACACGAGTGCAAAAGCAAAAACTTGTGAAAGTGACTTGGAAAACCAGTTGGGAGTACCGAAGCATTTGGTGGAGCAGAGAGTAAACCTAGAATAATTAACATGCAGAGACTTGGAACAAAATTGACAGCTGAACACCTGGGCCTTGTTTGCTTTTTTAAAAAAACTTACCCAAAGAGGTGTCAATCCATGGAATTGAGTACACTAGGGCAACTGTTACAATATCTATTATCAGCGCAATTTTGTTCAGAACATGTTATGCAAAGTAGATGATGCAGGTTGATTGTTAAGACCTCGCCTCTAGACATGTTTCAGTGAAGCTGTCCTGCTATTCAATGCCGTGCACAGGTTATAGATTCAGTATAAATCAAACTTGACCTCTACAACGGAAATTGTTAGAAACTAATAGGTCCAATCCATCATCTCAAGCAAATATAGATCTTCAGTCTAGTCAAATAGCTTCTATGGTCTAAAATAAAACATCATATCCTAAATATGTTGCATTATTCACAAATCCCACTCAAATTTATGCACACTATAGCACCCACCTGTAGATTTTCGCTCTCCCTCAAGCTCTTGATCACTGACAGGTTCCGGTATGCTTCACTGGATTTTCTTAGAAGAGGTCCAAGAAATGGTAACAAGTTCTACAAAAAGAAAGATGGAAAGATAATACATATTATAGTGCCAGTAAAGCAAATGCATCAGATATTGCACGAAATTAAAGAAGAGATATGTCAGTAGGCCTTTAATATATTTATTAGTAGATATATCCACCTTGAAAGCATAGTTCTCAGGTAATTCTATCTATCTTCAAAAGTGGAGGTATTCAAATTCCCTAAACTCGATTAAAATAATGAAATACATAAATGACTTGTGCAAGGACTAATTCAAGTAAATACACAATGATCATGTCCTCATAGTTCACTCAGATTCTACTAATACTACTAAAGCCATATATTCTACAGTTTCATACCTGCAATTTAGTTTGACGAGGTAAAAGTTTGAGGGCCTGTGCTCCATTGATTCTGTCCCATCTTCTGCTTAAAAGATCAAGGACCTCATCAAGCATAAAAGTTGAAGCTTCTTCATCATCAAAATCATCTGCATCAACATCGCTCCTGCTACTGTCAGTGCTATTAGGACTGAATCGCATTTCTTCTGCACCCTCTATTGCAGCAATTTTCTTATTTGCACGACCGCCCTTAGATTTAGCAGAAGTAGAACTAACCCTCGGTAGGCTTGTATTCGGAGAGGATATTAAATTAGTAATTCGCATCTCAAAATTCTTATTCGTCTTCCTGGGATTCAGATAGATTTGAAGAAGAGTGAGATATATATTGGCAGAAGATTTTACAGAAGCATGGTGTCCAGCCTCGTAAACCCGGTCACAATAAGCGAATGCGAGTTCAGGTACATGAAGCTGTAAGGAGGAAATAAAGTTTTGTCAACTTCCATGGATCATTGATTAAAGGTGAAATAGAAACATAGACCTTTCAGCCTCATAGAAAGTTTCCTTGCAATTGATATCTCATTTCATTCAGCCTCTCATTATTACTAGAAAACAAGCATCATCTGTTTATCTTATCAAAGAATACCTTGTGGACGTAGAGAGATAATGCAAGCTCATGCTGATTCATTTTTCCCAATAGAAGCGCACGTTCTTCATACAGTGCATCTGCTGGAAGGCGCTTTAGCAAAGCCTCAGGGTTATATCTTGATATGCTCTCCAAAGCAGACAATAACTTCCTCCTTGTTGGAGAATAAGTTTTCTCATCCCATTTCTGTTGCGAACACAATTCTGAATGCCAATCAAGCACTTCGGAGAGATATATTTGTATCTGCCACCAACATAGTTTTAGATACAGTTACTCATAATAAATTTAACAGCATAACTTCAGAAACCTTAATAGGCTAGTAGCCCAATATACTCTGCAAATATAACATGAAAAGATTTTGTGAGCACAGTCTTAAATTACAAGATTATTACCATTTCATTTTGAAGGTTCCCAGAGATCCCATTTTCATTCATTGCGAGCATCAGTTCTAAATATCTTCCCTGCAAGTTTGGAGCATGCTGCTTCAAATAAGAGTTCACCAAGTCTGCAGGAATATTTCCAGATAAAAAAAGCTCAATAGCTTGTGTTGGACAGCTTTCAAGAATAAGCATTGAGAACTCCAGGACAAGCATGGGATCGGTCCCGCAGAGAGGCTACACAAGGCAATCCATAAAAAAACTCGTAAGGTATACAAGATTGAGTGTCGATATGTATAACTATTTATTCAAGAGGGCATTTGGAACATTCTTCTTTATCAATAATAGAACGCAAACCTTATATTACTTTCTCCTGCAAATGGTGGTTAAAAGCAATAACAAGTTTAATATAAATATGTTAAGAAACTCAAATTGTGAACCATAAAAGAATTCATGTCACGGAGTAAATACTGGATAAATGAGGAATTAGCATCCCTCTCAATTAGAGCTGATAACAATATCCAATTTGTTTTTCTATTCCAAAAAGTGAAATAGTGCTGGTAAGTGGTATCCATTAGCAAAGCATGCAATGCTAAGTCAGCACTAGTTTGAACATCATCCTTCTCAAGAACCACAAAGAGTCAGATTCTAGAATGTGATTCACCTTTTATTCTTCTTTTCTTACTAGTTACATGTTGGTTTAGAAAAATTAAGCATGAAAGAAAAGAAACAAAAAAGAAAAGAAAGCATACCTTGAGATATTCAATGACAGACTCGGGCTTAAACTTTGGGTTAAGCTCAGCCTTGGATTGGTTTGATCTCGACTCTTCAACTAGTTTATGCAGGAGCGCGAGTGCTTCTCGGTGCATCGAATTGCACTTATAAAGTTCCAATAATGCAGTATGATGATTCCTTTTCTGCAGGATCTCCTCACATATTTTTAAGTCACAGTAATTAAGACCTTTCAGTAAATCCAAAGCTGCTGAAGACTGTCCAGTAAGAAGAAGGGCCTGAAGGAGAGCTGTATCCAGTACCGCAGCCATTTCCCTAGCACCTGAGTTAACAGTAATGTTACCACGCCCCTGAAGGGCCAAAGATAAATGAGTTCCTTAAATAGATGTGGGTAAGTGGCCATAGCACAGAGGTTAAGTTAATCTGCATGTTAGTTCAAAAATAAAGGTATGTAAGGCCTAGTATGCCATGTAATGCATTGTTCTGATAAATTGGACTCTTGAACACTTCAGGAATCACATGCAAACAAAAAAGACAGATAAATACAAACGATACCCATGTGCACAATCAGAAATCATCTAACACATCTTAGCATAAAAGGAGGACTAATGCAAACAACCTCCTAAGAAAGGATTTACACCCATATATACAAGTTTCCATCTACATATGGAGCTTACGAACAGCAAAGTCCCACAAAAACTTTGAGTAAAAAATGAGTAGCATACCTTACTAGTTTTCTTAAACCTACTTGAGTCATATGGTCCGAAGTTATCTCCAACAGCATCTAAAACAACTTCTTCTGTTCCTTCAGCAGTGGCCTTTTCAATTATATTATATCTCTTCTTTTGCAAGTACTTAATGAGAGCCATGAGAGTATTATGGCTTATCTTCTTGGACTCGAGCTCTGTATGTTCATTCAGTTCCAATAGCTGCGAGGGAGGTGATGATTCCATGTCATCTGACAACCCAGATGAGCCCCGTGAGAGATATGAAGCATCTGAAGAAATGTCCATCAGCTTCTCTGGTTCAGGAACCATAAATGTTTTTGGAAGAACAATAGACGGGTACAAAGAAAGCACATAAGTGATATCAACTTGAGATGCTAAAAAGTGTTCCATAGCCTCCTCATAGCTCCCATTATCAAAAAGATAATGGGCATATCTGCAAGAGAAGAACATGTCAGTAAAAAAGTTCATCCAAAAAGGTCAATCATGATCTTCGTAAATATCTTAACGTAACGATCATATTAGGTTCTGGAACTAAGTTTTACCAAATGCAAACAGGCCCACAAAATAAAGAGAGATGATAATCTAACCAGATCATATACATGTTTTATGGTTGAGTTAAGCTTCCATGGACAAAAAGTTTGATTAAATTTAAGAAAATCTCTAGCAGTAATCATTGCTCCACAGAAAATGTATAACCTTATATGAATTGACTGCTCCTTGGCAGCTCGAAGGCTAGAATCTTCTGAAGGAAGTAGCTTGCACAAACCTAAGGCCTCCTCGAAATTGCCAGATGCTGTTAACTGGACAATCTGAAATATAATGAAGGCCTTTAATTCCATGGTGTAATATCTTTACAATCTTCTCCAGGTTTGAACCAACAGGAAAAGAACAGGTTCAAGAAAATAGAAAAGGGAAATAATTAAACTGAGCAAAACGGTTTAAGGATTGAAAAAAATCTTAGAACGATCCAATCTTTAACTGGAGCATATATATATAAGTTGACAAGAGAAGTGAAGGAAAACAAATAAACATTATGAGAATACCTGGGCACCAAGAGGAACAGGAAAGAGACCATATGCAGAATTGTCCAATGCAACAACTACTGCATTGTTGCTTTGACTAAGATGACGAATGTTTGGAAGAACAATAGTCTGTATCAGTGGATATGGTACACGTAGAGACCGAATCTGCAGAACATGAGTAGCACATTATCAAGCAAACAAACTAACCAAGAGGGAAAAAGAGATTTCATCCAGTCCATAATTGTTCTACCTCAACACGCCTCGGAAGCAAAGCTATTGCATAAGGCTTCCGAATGACAACAACAGAGGGGGCCTCTGACCAACAAATCCTCTCTGCTTGAAGAAGCTTCCCATTTTGATCAACAAAGACCCCAATGTTCTCCTAAATTCAGAAGGAAAAGTTCAATTTGGATTTCATTCTCTTTCATGATAATAACAAATGAAGTGTTACAAGCTTAAATCAGAACAAACTGGAACAAGCCAGGACAAGTTATGAGTATTGATCAAAAATTAAAATGATGCAGAACTTTTGAGAATCTCAGCTAGAAATGTTTCAATGCATGTTTGGCTATAAGATGCATCTATTCGCAACAATGACAAGATTAAAATCCGAGTTCTACCATTAGAAGGAGTCTAATCAAAATTAAACAGAAGAAGTAAGCTACGCAATGTCCTAAACTAACAAGCAAACATAGGAGATGAATAGTAAAACAAGCAAAACAGAATAGTGAGTACCTTTCCAAGAAGAAGTTCCCCAGAAGGAAGGGACACAACTAAAGGAGAGGCGAGTCTCCCAGAAGGGAACACCTCAGTCAATGCACCATTTGTAGAGTTCAGTATCACATATTCCTTTCTAATTCCCAAACATATGTTTTCACCGCACCAAGACATGGATTTCACCATATCTGGTACACTAAATTCCTTCACCTCCACGAATCCTCGTCCTCCTGAAATATAGTTTATTCACTAATAACAACATAACTCTTAACACCTAAAAACTTACCCAAACAATTCGAAACATCTAGTACAAGATAACAAAACCCCGGGAATAGAAAGGAAGTAACCAATTCAAGTAATTACCATCGTGCCTAAAGATACAAACTCTCTTTTGTCTCGCGAAGCACAAAAACCCTCTTCTATCATCCCACGAGAACACATTAGCACCTTTCGCTTTGGTGATCACAGCAAGAGTCTCCAAATTCGGCAGCCTATGGAAGGCAATGGATTCAGAGAGGGAGAGAAGCAGTTCCCGCGAGACAAGAACCTCCATTGATAAGATAGCTTTCTTAGAGAACCCTGTGACGGTTCTTTCAAGCTCGTAACTCTCCTTTCGCAGCTCCTGAACGTGACCATGGTAGTCGGAGATCGGAGCTCGGTCGGAGACAGCGGACTCCGGTCCGTAAATTCTGAGAGCTCCATCGGAGCATCCGAGAAGAAGATTCGATCCGTAGGATGCAATTGCATCGATCTTGGTGGGACAGTTTGCGAGGAGCTGGAAGGAATCATAGGCACTATGCACCATTATTGTTCCGGCTTTGGATCATTTCTCGTGTTCATGGAGCTTTTTCATCTCTCGTCAAATAGTTTGAGCGAGCTACGTCGTTTTGATGGGTACCACCTTTTTTGGTGAGTGTGGGTGGGACTACAAAGCTATTTTTTGAAAGGAAAAGTGTCACGCAATTGTTAGCTCGTTGCTTTGACCTTCACCTTTAATTTTTATTTCAAGTAAATAATATTTATTGACCTTAAAATACTGCATGATTATAATTATTTATTAATTTTTATATTTTCAATTATCCTTAGTCTGAGCATGATGGCCAAATTGTATTTTGATAATCCATATTGATTTTTTTAGTAATAAACAGTTGTGCTCGTGTAAAATCTATAATGGAGATGTTTTCTAATTTTGATTTTGCAGGATATTTTTTTCTATTAATTATGCTTCTATGTACATCACTTTCACGATGTCTCTTGTAATATTCTTAATTTTGATGCCATGTCATCCATGGCAATTACCTATAAATAATTATGATAAAATAATTTTGATCTAATTTAATTTATTCAATTCAACTCAAAATTAACAGATTTAATTTGAATTAAATAAATTTTGAGTTTAACTCAAATTTTCTAAAAAATATCAAATTTTAGGATAGGTTTAGGTTAAGCTAGATTCTATGTTATAATTAGTAAGTTTTATTCTTCACTTATTTGATGGACACTTTTGGTTTTTTTTCTTTTAATATTCTTGTCTTCTCTACTTAGTTTCAATCTTTGCTCTATTTAATTTCTTTATCTGGCCTCTTCCAATTCTTTGGTCTCTTCAATTTTCTTCTCATCTTATTAATTTTATCTAAGTTATATGTACAGTTCGCTTTGAATCTTTATTCCTTGCCTGTTGCTTCTAAGTTTTCACAGCAATTGTTTCTATCCTCCATTGTTATTTTAGGTGACAAAGAATTTCTAAAATACTTTAATCAACTTTGGTTTGACAACTTTTAGATGGGTATTTGACTTTTGAGTTTTAAATTAATCCTTAATTTATCCCTTAAATTCTTTCAGATTTTCTACCTTTGCTTTTAAGCTTTCAAATTTAGGCCTTTAGTTTCGTTCAGATCATCAATTCAACAATTCATAATTTCAATTTCAATTTTTGTTGAGTTGGTCATTAACATTGGGGATTCAATGATGGAGGAGACTGGAGAGGAGTTTTGGGTTAGATTGGTTGGATGGAATAGAGTTAGGTCAAGTTTTGGATAGGTTTTGAGTAGCCTAAAACTTGATCAAGTTTGGCTCTAAGCAACATTAGTCAAACTTGATTAAAATTTAGGTCAAGCTTCGAGTCTCTCCTTTAAAAGGTTCAATCAGTTTGGGTCAATTATGAGCTCAACCCATTATCATCAATTGATCAGTACTCTATAGTCTGACATAAGTCCTTAATGTCGATTTTGTGAGGGCTAGAAGTTGGTCAACAAAAAAAAATATAACCAATAAAAACCTAAACGAACTTATCTTGCAACCATTTCACGTACCAAAATAGCACATAATTAAAGCATATGAACCATTATACCTAGAAGTTGATCTCCAAATCAAGTAGAAGGTCTCAAGGCTATGTCTCCTTCCTCACGGCTATGTCTCCTTACTCATAGTTGTGTCTTCTTTGAAACAAATGAGATGCACTCAAAGATATCCACTAAAGATCAATTAGAAATCTCAATAGTTTCCAAAGTTAGATGGTGTTTCAATGACTTGTCTTTAATCCTAGAAAATCCCCAAAATAAACCAATTAAATGGTGATTGATTACTTAACATATGAGCTAAATGACAAAGCTTTTTGTGTCTTGTAAGAAGGATCAAGATAATCAGCTTGGAGGAAGACAAAAGAGAAAAGGAAAAGGCTTAAAACCAGAAGAAAACGACAGTACCTGGGAGTCTCTCCAAAAATCCAAAAATACTCTTACTTTTTGGACAAATTAGGGTTAATAAAAAGGCTCTTTAATAGTCTAAAATTCCTTTGTGTAAATAAAGCCAAAACAAAGTAAAAGGTTTAACTTAGTCATAAGGCTTTAACACATCTTTATGTTCATTTCATGGACAACTCATGTTTTTACAAGGTTGGCCATGTGAATTTTCATTTAAAAAGCCACTTTGTCATTTATCTCATGTTTCAAAATAATTTAAACATTTGACCCAACTATCATATAACTAGACCATATAATTATATACATTATTTTGTTAAGCAATAAATTTATATGGCATGTCGTACATATCAAACAATTTTATCTAAGATTAAATTTGTTATCTAATAACATTTATTCTAATATCATATGACAACCAAAATAATTATAACACTTATAATTAATTTTATTGTCATATTTATATCTCCATATGATATACTAGAATAATTTCTCTTTTCTAATCAAATATTTTCTGGTGTGACCCATTGGGCTCTATGTCATATTGATAATAGAATTAAAACCCGTTTTAATTCTACACATCATAAGCGTTATCTAGCAAAATACATTATAATTACTCAAATGATATAGAAGATAAGTATCGTACACAAATCACAATCCTGAGTCAATAATTGCCCATGTCAATTCTCTTGTCTCATAATAGCCTAAATAAATACAAGATTGGAATATGTCATTCTTGCCAATTCATTCTTTCTTGATTTCCAAAGTAAATCGTAAATATGATAACTCCTTGATCATATTGCATGCATACAATATTACTTTATCAAGGGCCCATAGACATTATCCCTCATATTATATACGAGGGGCAACAATGTTGTTGATGAACATTTATCCTATACATAAGTTATGCATACTGTGGCACTATCTATATAGCTATCTATTATGGTTAGCATTTGACAATGCCAACAAATGCACATTTCTCATGTAAGAAAATGAACATCTCATATCATAGAATTCAAGAGTCGTATGAAATATTAATGACATAAATATAATCCTAATAATGTTTCATTTAGGGTTTGTCAAATACTGTAATCTCCATTATATATATATGTGATTAAACTGATAACTCTTTATCGAACAGTTTGTAGAACATCATCATCATTTAATCCACACACTAATCTTTTTGTGGTCAATTAATATTCCATGTTAATTACTAAGATTAGCGACATTTAGAGTAATCATTATTTTTCATTACAAAGTTTTACAATCTGAGTCCTCAACTCGAATAATCCATAAATAATGAAAACTCATGGAGCAAAATGGTATAAATAATCCAATTCAAGAACATAACTATTAGAATATAATCATCAAATGATTGGTTTCGATATTATAACACTAACATTTAAGATCCAACGCCCCTTGCTTATTATGGTTGGCTACATTGAACAACATAGCCACCATTGACAGACTGCGATTTCTAAATTTGGACAACACATGTGTCCTATGTAGGAATGACAATGGAACTAAGGATAGTCCTTTTTTCCAATGCCCTTTTACAGAGAGCATATGGAAAATAATTAAAGAGAAGTTGGTACTCTAATTTAAGGTTATATACATTGAAAGCTCAAAGTATAAACATCATACTTTTATTTGAAATTTTGAGTGAATTCTGTCTTGTGATTTTGTCATGTAATCTCTACCTTTTGTTGGATTCTTGGAATTTTTAATTCTCACATTTAGCATTAGCATCCAAATTATAGTTAGGCATGAAAACATCAGTGCCTAAATTTATGGCTAATGCTAAATGATCTTCTACAACCTTCAACTTCTTAACATCAAGCTAAAGCTGCAAATCAAACTCAATGGCTTTAACAATTACAATCGGTGGAAATAGATCTTCATCTATCAATATAGCCTTATCAACTTTAGCAAACAAAAAAAATTCTCTTACTGATCCGATCTTGAACATCATTCTTAAATCTCCAGCATGCACTTGTTGGGTGACTCTAAGCATATGGTACTTGTAATTTTCCTTCTCTCGAAATTCCTCTTGTGTAGGTATATTATATTATGGTGGTAAAGTAATGAAATTTTCCTGTAGTAAAAAATAAAAGATTTCTTACAATTTTGGAGGTGTCCAATGTATTCAATCTAAGTAGTCGATGTCTAGATCTACCTTTTGACTTGAAGGGATTTTCACTCCATGATAAGACAAACATAAGTTTTAAGAATATTGACTTCAACCATTGCTGAGCCAAATGGATTTATTTTCATATAATAATAAGTGTTATGAATTCTTTTTTCAAATGCCCTTCTCCGCGAAGAAGTTCTTTATAATCATATACTTTTGTTGCTAATTCATAAAAATCATGGAATTCTATACCTTGAATTTTTCCGAATTTTAATACCAAGGCCCCTAACTCATATATTTGATCTTTAAAAGTACAATTTGATATCGACTGCTCATTTTCCTGAATCGAGTGATGAATATGATTACATTCTCACAATTTTTCTAAGTCACTCTAAATAATTCGGCTACATTGACTTCAGGTTCAGTATGAGAAAAATGAGTATGAAATAGTCTTTCCATTTATGTCCATAACATGACATAATTCTTGAGCAATAAAGTATGCCAAAAGAATGTCACGCCTATCGACAAGTTTGGAAGCAAACTAAGGTTGAAATTATTGAAGTTATCGTAATTAGCCAATTCACTCTACTAAATAGCACTACAAGGAAATCGTCAAATAGCGATGGAACTATGCCGACGGCACATATAGCGTCTGTGAATTGCGACGGTACACAGTAATCCGTCGGTTAAAGCAAGAACATTTCCGACGGTCAAGAAATCCGTTGTCAAAGTTGGAGGGAAAATTTCGCGGGGACTTTTTGCGACGGAAATATGCCGATGGAAACCTTACCGTCTATAAATAGGGACGAAATTAAAATTTCGGTCGGTAAACTTGTCGGCCAGAAATGGTTCACCGACAAAAAAAAGCCGTCGCTATATTAAAACAAGAACATTTCCGACGGTCAAGAAATCCGTTGCCAAAGTTGGAGGGAAAATTTCGCGGAGACTCTTCGCGATGGAAATATGCCGATGGAAACCTTACCGTCTGTAAATAGGGACGGAATTAAAATTTCGGTCGGGAAACTTGTCGGGAGCAAATGGTTCACCGACGAAAAAAATCCGTCGCTATATTGCAAAACGTCGTCGGGAAGCTAGGTTACAAAGCTTAATTCTGCGACGATATTTTTAATTATACCGACGGATAATTCCGTCGGCAAAATTAAATTAAATCCACTTGCGGCCGCCCCTCCTCTCTTCTCTCCCCGACGCTGCTTATCTTATCTTTCTCTCCTCTCCTCCGGCGAAGCTCGTCTTCAACCCACGTCCGACCAGCTGCTGCTACTCCGGCGACGACAACGTGCGTCTTCTCCGGCGACAACAACGGGCGTCTCTCCTCTGCTGGATCCGAAGGTAAGAAAGTCGTCGGTTGGGTTTATTTGGATGTGTTTCTGGAGTGATTTAATGCATTTCGTTTGGGAACTCATGTTTGATTGGTCTTGTGTGAAAGTTTTGCATGTTTATAATGGAAAGAATTAAAGGATTTGTGTGTAGATAGGGTTGAGTTGGTTTTGCCCGCAAGGTGTTTGATGAAATGCATGAAGGATGAATAAGCTTAATGCCCTGTTTGGAAAGCCATCAATTCAATTCAATCATGGGATTGAATTCAATTCTATGGTTTGGAAGCATAAAAAGGCAATGTGCAGATAGATTAGATAGAAAGATAGATTACAGCTTCTTCTAGTTGAGATTTGTTTTGTAACAGATTCCGCAGATATCTCACGTTTAAGTACCGACTTTACTAGCTTGGTAGTTCCAATTTGATAAATTCTAGTTGGACTTAATCATGCAAAAGCTCATCAATGATCGGAGGTATTTGAGCAGATATTTTGAAGATATTATTTAAATATTTTAAATATATTATCAGGATATTATAAAGATATTAATTCTTATCAAAGCAATTTTATTTTAATCTTTTATATTTAATTTTTAATAATTATCTTATTTTATTTTATTGTTATTTTATTAATTAAAAAGTTTTTATAGTTTTTTAATTTTTTTCTTATAATTAAATATATTTATAATTATTTAAAAATTAATAATTTTATAAATCATTGAAAATTATTTGGATTAATTAGTTATAAATATAAAATATTTTGATTAAAATTATTTATAATATAGATCATATAATAACTAAATATGAGTAAAAAGTTTCTCATTATTGTTCCTAATATTTGATATCAAATACTAGCATGATTTCAAAATAATAATAATAAAACTATATTATGTAAAAAATAAAAAAAGAATCGGACGTCAGGCTCGCGAGGGCGAGGGCAAGAGCTTGACCGAAAATAAAGAAATATGTCCAACTTCTTTTAGTGTATTATTTTCCATCAAAAGCAATTAATCTCTTTACAATTCAGATTACACTTAAGAGTAACTAATAATTAAATTATATAGCCCTCTAAAACTTTTGCCAATTATTGTTTTTATTATATTCTAAGAAATCATCCCACAAGTATGTTGACATACTTTGATCTAATTCAAGAAATAATATGTCAAGAGCCAGCTTTACTCTATCTGTAGGTTTTAAAGAAATATTCAAAATAAAGAATATATTATGATAACCAATTATGTCTTTAGTCATCGAGTAGAGCAAAATCACTACTACTTATTTTATAATTGCCTTATTCCTCCTTCATTTGAATCAATCGTATGAACTTCTGTGACAAATGCTAGGACCCCTCAATATGATAAGACACAATTTGATTTTGTTGGTTGTAGGAACTCTATTCTCCCCAGTATTAATACTTT